>CM040758.1:6950652-7240652 GCA_022829145.1 Albula goreensis
TCTTTATTTTTATAAATTAAAATTACTTCTCAAACAAATTAGTCGTGTTTCAAAGAATTAATAAATTGTTAAATATTACCAACTACCTGTTAGTAAAATCCAAGACACTGGCACTTGGTTATTTATACCAGGTTAGATAATATTAATAGGTAATAGGTAGATAATGTTGGCCATCTGTAACTGCAATTTATCTGCACAATATCTGCACAAATGAAAAATGGCTAAAAGTATGCTGAGCTCCAGCTGGCAGGCTATACTGATATCACGGAAGACCAAGGTCTCAGAGGTGAAAAAAACATAATTTATGAGGCAATAGCAGTATAATCTGTAAACTTTCTCTTATACCAGAAATGTGATAGCCACTTCCTAGCATGAATATTTATTTGAATTGTACTTTAACTTGCAGGCTGAGCGTTAGTGACCTTGTGTACATAAAACAATTCAGTAGGCCTTGCCCCTCCAGTGTCTTTTGAGGAAAAAAACAGACAGATAGAAGCCCTGCCATCCTCTGTCATGCTAATTCCTAAACTCTAGCAAAGACAGGCTGAGATATGAGGCAGACAGCAGCCTTAGAGTGACGATATCCAGACAGGAAACGCCAGAGAGCGAAACTGTAAAGCTGTCAGAAAAATAAGAATTTCCAACATTTATTCTTGACGTTATTCTTTTTTTCCTCCATCTTGAAATGTTTAAGGGGCACAACCCTCTTCCTAAGACATGACTGAAATGAGAGGAGGACCACCTGCAGTTCAGCAAAGACAGAGGTTGAGACGTGGGAGCGTGTGATAGACGGCTGCTCCAGACTCAGAGAAGATCCACCGGCCTTGAAGAGTTGGGAGCCGTAGTGTTCAGTCTGTCGTTGAAAGGTGTGACCCCCTTAACCCCGAACAACCCCACACCCCCATTTCAACCCCATTTTCCGAGTAGAAATTGGGCATAACCATTAGCTTGAGCAAAGGCCATTTTGTGAAACAGAAACGGTGCCTTTCATCTCTGATCATAGCAGACAGGGTACACTGAAAAAAGGAGCATCGGGTGGCAAAAAATGAAGATCAAATTGTTGGATTGGCAGAACACATAAGGTGAGATTTTTTCATCTAATAGCTTGGGAAATGGCACTAACCTTATTTTTAGAGACTAATACCTGACAGAAAAATCAAAAAAAAGTTTCAGTTGTTGAATATCAAAAAGTAAATACATATTTACTGAGTAAAATTCTTTCTTCCTGTCTGTCTGTCTTACCTCAGGGGGAGAGTGCGTATCATAAACAACTTGATGGTGTCCATAACTCACTACTGGAGCTGGAATACTTCCCCTCTGCAGTGCTGAAACACTGTTTTCCGTCTGCAGGGGTGTGTAGGCTGGGCCATTTGAGAACGCCAGGAGGGAATGGCTGGCGGACTGCTGAGACTCTATCTGAGCAGACAGGAATCTGCTCACACAGACTGTTGGAGAGGCTGCTGGGACGGGTGCCAGCAGAGATGCTTGAGGCTCTAGCCAGCCCTGGGGCAGCTCTGGACGGGCCGGTGGAGGCTGCAGCGGGCGGCTGGGAGGAGGGGCAGGGAAAACCGCTCTCTTTCGCCTCCCCAAAGCCGGGGGAGTTTGAGCATGTATCAAAGAAGGCTCTCCGTGTTAACTGTGTCAAAGTGTTATTATATAAATAAATAAATAAATAAATAAAGGCTTTTTTGGCAGAGACTAAGAGCAGTCGGTGAGATGTGGAGTTTGGTGCTCTCACCACTGATGCTTCCGGAAACTGTGCGGCATGTTTTTCCCCATTGGCAGCATTTGTCACCTTTGTTTGGTTTATTGGAAGATGTGTGTTTGAGGTTTGGGTATACTTTATATTGTTATTGTATACTTTTCATCTATGGAAAGGTGTTGGTAAGTGATCCATAAAGGCACTTTAAAAGTCAAAGTCTCTCTGTCTGTTTGTCTGTCTGTCTGTCAAGGTGCTGCTGTTTCCATTAGGCGTGCCTTAAATTCCGGCCAATACTGCACATTTCCGAATTGCCCTAGTGAAAGTAGGAACCACTATTTCTCCCACAGATTAAGGTCTTGACAGACAAGAGCCCTCTTCCATATCTTTAGAATACACAATGCTTTAAAAACATGCAAATGGGGATTGGCTTAGCCTTCCTGAGAATGTCTGCTTTATTATGCCTGTGAGGAGACACTTTTCTGTCTGACCTGTTAGCTCCACCTATTCCTCATATCTGCCAGTTGCAAACACTGGAGGAACTCTGGAGTAGCTTTCATCTATTTATGCAGGAGAGATTATGGGAAGTCTTGGAGAGGCTGACGTAAAAGGAATTAATGTCGCATCTCGCAGCTGTTTGAGTCCTGTTGTAGTTTCCGTTTTCTTCCTCTGAAGACAAACTGTTCCAGTTTCTGGCTTCTGGAGATTATGTAGGACACCATACCTAAAAATGACAGAAAGTCGGGGCTCTCTGCTTGATGTAAATAAGGGTGAGAGCACAGGGATGGACGTGGGGGATGGGTGGACAGCACAGTGTTCCTCTTTTGATGTGCTATTGGTGCTAAGCATTAAAATAATTTGTTTGGCTGGCTACTGTACCAATCATAAACTATGTATTGACTGAAATGTGTGATTTACAAGGCAATATGTGTGACATAAGTGAGAGTGGGGAAAAAATGTGTTAGTTTAAAGACAAAAATGTGAGAGATTTGAGGAATCTGCATATGGCGTTCGTTTGGCCTTTTTTTGTAATAATGATTCAATTCAATTATATAGCCAGAAATAATATTTTAAAAATATGTGTCCTTCGGGTAAGTATAACGTGAAAACAATTTCCTGTTGTAATCCCTGATATGAATATGCTGTGTGATTATGAAAATGATTATGAAAGTTTTAAATATTCTTTTAATAAAGTTTTTTTTTTTTTTTTTATAAAGTATTCATCTAACAATGTGGAATAAGCATGGTCAAGATCTAAGACTGGCTACTCTTGTTCAGCTTTCTTTTAGCCTTCATTTTTATCTTCGTCTCTTGTGCCACTTCTCAGATAAGAACTGAGAACCTGTCAATCACCAGCTACATTCGTTGCTCAGCTCAAATGAATGAGACAGTGATTGGCTAAATGAATGCATGTGGAGGAAGGAGAATGATATCAAGACAGAAGTAATTAACTGTGAGGAGTAACTACAAAGCAAGCGGGTTTACAGTCCAGAACTTATGCAAGGTTGGTTTGTAACTTGTTAGGAAAATTAATTTCTTATGAAACATGTTGTACAATTTTGCAATACTGCTTGTGAAGCATGGATGAGCAAACCAATATGCACTTGTTGATTAGTGTAAGCAACGGCCCAAATTCAAGTGATTCAAAACAATTTCAACTTAAAGGATAGTCTCAAATTTTGGGAATCTACCCTTTTTTTACAAAGCAAGATCATCTAAACAGACCACAAGTCCAACAGAAGTCATGTGGTCTTGAATTTAAATACACTGAAACAAGGAAAGTAGCTTTTTACAGCTTTTTTTGCTACTACTAACTGTACTAGCATGGCTCTCACTGCAACCACATTACTATTTTTCATTATTTTCAAATACATTTTTAGGCAAATTTTCAAGGATGTTTCAGGTACAGGGGTACTTTTGCAAGGTTGTCATGCATTTTGTCTGATTAACACTAGTTTGTCTAAAAAGACATTTTCCAAAGACTGACAACCTTTCATTGTGGAATTACAGCACAATACTCCATGCATTTTTTTTTACCATGGTTAGCCAACTGATATTGCACTGCATAATAAAAAGTCACTTCAAAATAATGAGCTAGCAATAAAGGTGCATATATGTGACTTGCTGTAAAGTTCCACAAATTTACCTGATGTTTGCCATAAGACATTTTACATTTTCTGTGACTTTTTAGGATGTAAATACTTTTCTGAATTTTCAAGCGCTCTCAGAATCCTATATTTTATTTGTCTTTATATTATCAATGTGCATGCCTAATTAGTTGACTAATTAATCAACTGAGTAAATATTTAATCTCACTTCATATGTACAGCTTTTTAGAACACCAAATACACTCAATTCATCATAATTAAAATAATTTCCCTTTCAATATCATTTGGGATGACAGATCCAGCTATGCTCTGAAATAGTCAGAATGAAATTTGAGTGACAGATACTACCTTTGATTATTGCTGAAAGCTATGGGAAGATATTCTTAAAAGGTACTGTAGAGCATGTCTCCTGAATCAAGATTCATTCTGAACACATGCCTATCTTTCAAGTTAAACACGGGACAACCCGCTTTGAAATAATCAAGCTTAAATAATAGGTGACTGACAGAGAACGAGAGGGAGCCGAATATCAACACCATTTAGAGTCCTCCACTGAGATGAGAGGCAGGAGTGTTGTAGCACACCAGGAGCTCGGAGCAGGCGTATCGGGGGAGTGCCGGTCTCCTGTATGCACGCATCAGACTTGTCATCGTGCATAATTTTCATGTTCCACTTAGTATTCAAATAAGTTAATTGTAACTCATTTGATTTGTATATTTTAATAATATGCAAATGCATATACCTCCATGGGCTGTGAAGAGTCAATTTGATGTCTTGTCAGGCAGGCTTTGGATTAATTCCATACAGCCATGGTATGACTTTATCTCAGATCCTTAAAAGTATCCTTAATGGAAAATAATAAAACAATAACAACAGAATGCTTTACAGTTCTCACTGTTTTAGTTAATCATGGAAGCTCAATCTGTAATTATTGTGCATTTGGTTTAACACATGGGCTGAATCATGTGATCTGGCAACCTGAATGTACCGACCCCTCCATCTGCTAAGAGGAAATTAGGACGGGGAAATGGGAGAGACGCACAGGAGTGGCTATCTGTCGGCACGGCCGGTGGCTGATCCCAGAACCAGTCACCCAAACAAACCCCACATTTGCTATTCATGCAATCTGCCACTTGTTAGAAAACTCAATAACAAGAGCACGAATGGGAGGGGGAGGGTGGGGGTCTCTGATGATTTCCCAGGAGGACCTGGCAACTACGAAGAAGAGGACAAGAGGCTAGCAGGACAATCACTCCCATGATTTGATTCCTGTCACCTGTCTCCCAATGAGGTGCTTGTCAGATTTCACATTTAGTCGGGCCAAATTTTCAACAGCAAGCCAGGAAGCATTCATTAAATAAGGTTAAATAAGGCTGCACAAAAACGAGACGAACAGCTTTTTTGTTGACTGTATAAAAACATTGAATGAGCATCTTCAGATCTTGGCTAAATGAGACATTTTTTATGCTTTTCATAGCAGTGCTACATATTAATGGATGCGTTTTCCTTGCAATAGCTTGCAGATGCTACCTTTCATTTAGATAATGAATAAAACATTACTGGGTATATCTGCAGATGGGCAATGGGTGCTTACCGCATGCATGAATGTGAAGCAACATTTTGTGGCATCAACACAGCTTATTGCTTCGGGCTATTTTTAATACTGAGATTATAAAGTTTACTCTAGGTCTCTCAAACAAGCTGCATTGTGACATCACCCAACCGAGAGGACAATGTGCTAATATTATTATCATTATTAAGCCTTTTTTAAGCTGCTTATTAATGAATTAATGAATATGCCCAAATGTGCAAACAAAAACTAATCATATTCCCTGTAAGTTAATGCCTTTACAATGGCAAAAAACTGGTTTTATATTAAAAGTACTGATGTCCTTAAGAGTAACTTGCTAAAAGCAAATTTCTTGCATAATTCCTCACACAGACTAACTTGCTGTAACTTGTGTGAAAAAAACCTTTGGTAAATTGTTTTCATTTAAAGTTATTTTTATTGGAGTATTATTATTATTATTATGTCGTGTGTGCTGTTCATCAGAAGTTACAGTTATACAATGCATTTGGGCCTAATACACTTTCTATTGATATCCATGACAAACAAGCCACTGTTAAATGTATGGCACTGGTAAGGTGCTCTGCAGGTTTTACACACGGATGTGTGTCCATAATTATTTTGCACCAGAAGTCCACACAGTACTACAGGAGAGTCATGAGTACCTGTCAGGCTGTCCTGTAGCCTGTGAATGCTGCAGAGCTCCTTAAGGGTTTGTCTTTTGGGGGGAGCCCTTAAATGTTCTTTCTTAGATAGTAGTATCTCTAAAGGACCCATATGAAATCTTTTTTTCCCTGCACAGCATAGGTGAATTAATCCACAACATTTACAGTGGCGTCCAAAAGTCTTTGAACATTTTTTTCCAAACCTTTTCATGCAAACCTGGAAATAATCAGGACAGTTTAGGATTTTGAAACATTTAAAACAAAGAAAAATTGACATCTAAAATGAAGAGGAACTATTAAAGATTCTGCACAATGTCAGGGTCAAATTTAAGCACATGTGTGACACTGACCCTGTCAATCCCTTTGTAGAAAAGGTCAAACCCAATTGGACACTTATTGAGGCACATAAATGCCAAGCAGGTTTTGTGCACTTAAAGACCATGTGAAAACATGTTTATCAGGTTTTGCTCAAACTTGTGGAGTCCATGCCAGCTCCAGTGCACCCTGTCATTAAGGCAAAAGGGGGACACACTGAAAACTAAAATATTCTGGAAATTCATGTGCATTTTCAAAGACAAAACCTTTCACTAAAATTGTTAATATAATTTGTAATTATATTGTATTAAATGTAAAAGAATGCAAAATAGAAGCTCTTCCACTCATGTTCTCAGACTTTGGACCCCAATGTATGTACACTGAGTTATTAGTTTCCACTTATGAGAAGATGCTTCTCTAGTCTCCATAGCAATACTGTAGAAATAA
Organism: Albula goreensis; assembly: GCA_022829145.1. NCBI lineage: Eukaryota > Metazoa > Chordata > Actinopteri > Albuliformes > Albulidae > Albula > Albula goreensis. Next base: position 6,957,454 of record CM040758.1, read on the forward strand.
CTAAATGGGATCTAGACTGCATGGAGCCCAGAAAACCACTTGAATGCACCGGACTATGACAGAGAGAAATGAATGCTCTCCTTAAAGCGCAACATAAAACCCATTTGTGATGGATAATGAGTATGACTTATTTTTACAATTGTTTTTGATAAATTAACATTTCACTGTTTTGATGCAACTAAGTTTATACTAAATTTGTATTGTTTAAACTCTAAATTATTGTCATTCTAAACACATGCACCAATCTTTTGGGTACAATGCAGTTTATAGTGTGTTGGGTATACTGCTGTTCATGGTCTAATTTATGTGTTGGCTCTACACTTTGTGATAATTTGCATAACTTATCATTCATGTTGTCTGTGAATCTTGTGTTGATCACAATGCCTCGCAGCAAAGAGGCCGTTGACGTCAAACATCGAAAACGGCGTTAATAAAAGGGAAGGGCAGCCAGTGAGGTGACGTCGCCGCTGTCTGCGGCGACAGTTATCTGAGGTACCGTGGCAAACTGTGACTCAGAGCGACCCCCTGTCTGTCATCAGCTCGCTAACCCGCCCTGCCGCCTGCCTTCCTGGCCAGCCCTGGTGGACATGCTCAGAAGAACTCCTCAAGGCCGTTTGGTGAATTTCTGGCAACGGACATCCGTCACCAGGTCTGTTTCTCTCTGTCACATTCACCCCCTCCCCCCCTCCCCCATGTCACAGTCACACAACCTCCCTCTCCTGCCCTGCTTCCCACCCCCATGCTACTTCTACAGATGGAGTGGCCCGAATTAATCTCGTCTCATTTGTTTATGTGTCCTTAGTTTGACTTGCCTTTTATTTTTAAATTCAAATTTTTCTGTGAGATTGTCAGTCTGAGAAGTATAGTTATCTCCATTGTGTTTCCTGAAGAAACTTGCATCACTAAAAAAGAGACATTTTGGCAGAATGTTTAAATTCATGTTACATTCTGAGCTGACAATTTTTTTTTCACCAAAACATCCAGCCGGTAATGTGAAGGTAAAGGTTCTTAGCTCAGATATATCTGTTTTCGTAGACATCTCTTGAACACTTGCAGGAACCCTACATAAATGGCTGCTCAATGTCACTCGATTTTCTTATTTCACTTCAAAAGTGATTGATTTGTGTGTATGCATTTTTTGGTTAGGACAGGGTCACCTACCCACTCCATATACATGTTTTGTTTACATTTAGTTTCTCTTGGTTAGCACATACAGCATCCTTAGCAGTGTACGGCTAAGCAGTCCCATCCTGAATAGGAAGTATAGAAGACTGTTTGACAGGAAGCTTGGAAAACTGAATTTGGTGGCATTGAGAAGCTGGAGGGGGAGACGATGACGGGTTGTGTTCCTTTGAGCTTATAGTAGAAGAAAAGTGCCACTTGATCTGAAGTATCTTCACAAATGGGTTGGTTTGCCTGAAGGCGGTTTAGAGAGGTAACTCAATTCTTTTTTCAACGAAAAAGGAATGCTTTTTCAAACTCCAGAGTCTCAATCATTTGATGTCTCACCGTTGTTATTTATTTGTTCATACATGGTGCTCTGATATTCAGTTGCTGGCCATAGGAATTACATTTAACAATTTCAGTAAATGAAAAGAGCTGATGACTGTAATTTATTCCACAACAATTTTATTTTCCTGCATATGGAGTTGACCTCAAATTCCCCAATGAAACTTTTTTTCATACCAAACCATCCTGCTTTCGCCTTAAGACAAGCAGAAGAAAAAAGCTTAAAAACAAAAAAAGATGTAGCTATTATTTAAGTTAAGGAAGACCCAAGTCCCAATTTAATTAAAGAATGATGAAGAACCCAGTGTTTTCAGATAGTCTTTCTTGTTGAAGGTTTTGAATAATGCAGGCAGGCAGGCGAATAGGCATCTATCTCAATGTTGAAAGTTTTTACAAATCGCTTGAGAAAAGATAGAATGTATATAACTTTGCTGCTTTAATTAATGGACAACGAGGGAAGTACTGATTAATTAATGTGGCGAATGGTCTTTCTTATCACCTCTTTCCCTATTGCAATTACACAGAGCAAGACTGTCAAATAAATAAAAGTATTCCATGTTAATAGGCCTGAAAGTAAAGGAGAAAGGAAAAGGACTTCATTGTTCATTCATTTGAAATGCTTTGAATTTCAGTGAATTTTTTTTTTTTTGGTTTTGGATAGCTGGATCATGAGTTTCAGCTGGAATTAGGAGAGGTAAGGTTAGGAGCTTTGCTCCTGGTAATTTGGTATTGCTCAGTCCCAACTGAAAGGGTGAGCATATTGGCCCATGTCAGCACTTGAGGTTTTGGTATGAATTAACCTAAGAACTGCCCCAACTTGGAAAATGTATTTTTTGTTCTTAGTAAGAGAAGTGCAAATCGGGATGATTTTTATTAGTGAAAAGCAAACCTAAGCAAACCTATTTAAAAGTAAACAAATCGGCTAATTGTGTTGTATGGACAAACTATACTTTTAAATCCAAAAAGTGGAAAAATGGGTTGACATAAAAATGAGTTTTTGGCTCTAAATGATCATCTCTCCACTGGCGCTAGAGAAAAGTTGTAAGAAATGGTGTAAAAGTAACTGAATGGTATTTAGGTATTCCATTGAAAAAACTAGAAAAGACATAAAACTATAGTATTACCTCCAAAAAATGGAAAAATGGGTTGACACAAAAATATTTGAGTTTTTGGTATTAAATGACAGTAAATCAACTATATTCTTCACCCACACAACAAAAAGTTGTCTCAAATGATTTAAAAGTAAATAAATGGGCTATGTATGTGAAACAGAAAAACTAGAAAAGACATAAGACTTACCTCTAAAAAGGGAAAAAATGGGTTGACTCAAAAATATTTGAGTTTTGGCACTAAATGACAGGAAACCAGCTATATTATTCATCCACTAATCCGAAATTTGTCTGGGGTGGTTTAAAAGTAAAGACATGGGCTAAATGTGTTATACAGAAAAAGTACAAAAGACATAATACTATAGTCATACCTCCCAAAAGGGGAGACATGGATTGACACAAAAATATTAGAATTTTTGGCTCTAAATGATAGTAAATCAGTTATATTATTCATCCACAGCAGAACAAGTTGTCCAAAATGGTTTAAAAGTAAGTAATTAACTATTGTCTTATGAAAGTATCAGAAAATTTTCCTTTAATTTTGGAAAAAATGAAGGTCATATTTTTACTTTTTTGTGTCCTAATTTTATGTTGCACCAAATAAGTTCTCTCCAGGTAAGAAGGGTTAAGGTTAAGAACATTTAAGGAACTCAAGTGGACAAGATTCACATCTTGGGATCATTTGCCCAACGTTTGGAGAATTTGACATAAATTGAGCGAAAATCATTGGCTGGGTTTGTCCCCTGCCACATTTTACTTCTATAAGTCAGTATTTTGTGAACATTGAGGCACAGTATCCTTTCAGACTGTTGACTCTGTGGAGGCCGGACTCAGAGGGTGAAAATTGTGTTGTGTAACCCTTGTATTGTGTAAATATCTGAAATATGAAACGTCGACCTCATTGTATCACGTTCCTGGTATTCACTGACAACTCTGTATGACACCAAGACGAAAGACACCTGGTTTCTCCATTGGGCATTGGATTTTATCAGATATTCAACCAAAAATAATATTTAGAGGGATACTGACAGAACACATAGCACAAACCTTTGACACATATTTTGATCATTTATTTTGAATGTTATGGAATATCCAGTGCAAAAATAATTACTCTCCAAAAACTTATTTTGCCATCTTTGGCAGCAAGCACCACAGTGTAATTGTCTGTGTAATTACTGATAAATCTCACAGCACTATGAATGAGGTTTTGCCCAATCATTCATCTGTAACTGCTTCTACTCAATTAAATCCATGGGTTTTAAATGACATGTGGGCCACTTTTTATTTTCTTACTGGGTTTCAGTGAAGGTTTCTGGAGCCAGACTAATCATCTGAGCACATGTGCCAACTCACTGATGTCAACTCTCTGATGTTCACAATTTGCTTGGAACACTCCCTTGACAACAATCTGTTGCCCTCAAATTAAAAACTGTAAAAATTGAAATCTTTTTACTGGCTCATTTATACAAACCATTACCAAAACTTTTTTCAGTGATGTGACAAGACTACAAATACAATTTCATATTAAATTTAGGGAGAAAACCAAACAGGGAGATAAACTTGGATTAAGAATTATTAAATCAAGAAAGAAATGGCCAAATAATAATAATAATAATAATAATAATAAAAAGAATGCCATTTTGATTTTGATAGCTGTTGTAACACATGTCTATGCTTCACTTAAACATTACCTGCAGGCAAAAGAGAAAATGTAAACTTTTTTATTCATAATCTAGTTACTATTAACAAATTTATTCACAAACTATTAAAAGAATTTTTTTAAAATAAATAAACTAAATTCAGTGTCTGAACAAGCAGACCCTAATAATCAAAACAAGAAATTGAAGAAAAATCTAATACAATTACAAACCATAAAAAAGTAATGACAATAATTTTCTTAATTGTGATAAGCATGGCACAGTTATAGGCACACCATTTGATTTCATCATGGGTCAATAACTGCATTTTTTAAGGGCAGAAAACATAAGCATTCTGCTACTTGTGGTCCTCCAACAGGCCACCTGCTGTACCTCAATATCCTCCATTTTAAATGATCTCTGTGTGACTGAGATGGCTGACTGGATCTGAGACAGCTCACACGGTATTGGCTGTTTCCACGCCAGTGGGAGCGAACCGAAAACCACTATCTGGAGATGTGGGATGTGAGATCTGGGACGGCAAGTCTCGCAGAGGATACTGGATCTGACGCTCTGCCTACGGCAAATCTCTACACCATGCCTCAGAAAGACCGAACCAACATGTGGAGAAACAAGACCTAACTCACTCCAGTGAGATACTGAACATGTTTGTTTGCAATGGAGTTCTTGGATGCTGTCGTCTGTATTCATTTTTTTTTCTTTTCTCTGGGTCCTTGGCACAGCTGTCCCAGTTTTTACTTTCATACTCTGGGAAATAAGCTTGGATTTGAATTACAGATTTGTGTGATGGAGTTTACAAAATATGTTCGAGAATGGTTTGGCTCTATAGCAGAGCTTTGAAATGTATTTCATTGTAAAAATAAAAAGGATGCTCTTTTATGCAAGTCTTAAAATGTCATGCAATATAAATGGTGCACCTAGCATCAATAAACAAAACAATAGTTTACTTTCATTGCAAAAGGATGATGTTGTATTATGATTGCACGGATGCCCATTGTCATAGCCCAGAGGTCACTGGACCTCCTGACCTACAGTGCAGGAAGTACTTGTACAGTCTGATGGCCACAGGAAGGCAGGACTTCCTGTGGCGTTCTGTGAAGCACTTGGCTGGAATGAGTCTGTTGCTGAAGGTGCTCCTCTGGCTAGAGGCAGTGCTCTGAGGTGGGTGTGAGGTGTCTTCCATGATGGCCAGGAGTTTGGGTAGCATCCTCCTCTCAGCCACCACCATGAGTGGGTTCAGTTTCACTCCCAGGACTGAACCCGCCCTCCTGATAAGTTTGTCAAACCTGTTTGCAACCACTGCCCTTACACTGCTGACCTAGCAGCCTAAACCTCACAACGGTGTGGTGTGGTGGCCATGGGCATGAGAGTTGAGGTGGAAGTGACTTGGCATACCCCTTCTCCCCAAATTAACACATTAACATGGAGACTACCCATCATGTCAAGCCAGCAAATACCTGAGACTTAACATGGCTAGTGAGGCTATTGATAGAAAGCCATTACAATCACTCTTCATCTTCAATTAAAAACATTGAAAATGTCTGCCATAAATAAATGAACTAAGTCTCAAGCCTCAGAACATGACTGACCAGTGAAATCATGGAGAAAATAAACCATGTTATGTCACTTACACCTCAACTCTCAGGTCCATGGCCTGAGTGTTGAGCCTGCAGACAGACTCTATTGAGCTTGATGCATCTGAGACAAGAATAGAAGGGTTACATAACTCCCAGGTTTTTTGGGGGATGTTTTTACTCCCATGGGGGGTGAGCAGCATGGGTTGTATTGTACGGCAGTGCATTGTTCCCCCCCTTTTTTGCAGGGGGAGGGAGAGCTCAGCTTTGCTTTAATCACTGATGTTATTTTTGTCTGACTTGATGAAATATAGTCCATCTCTTGGAAAAATGCACAGACATATTCAGTTTTACTTTGCTTTGAGGTACTTGCTCATCCATTAACAGAAACATCGATTATGACTATGAAATGAAATCCATGTGAATTTCACTCCACCAGAAGCATCATATTCTGCTTTTCCGTTTCAGTATGCGTGCATTGCACTAGTTAGGGTACCCGGTATTGGTTTAATGAAGTGCAATGCACGCAGTTGCCTTACGCAATATGTTGGTTTTCAGTGCCCAGTTTCCATGGATTGGTCTTGGTTGTATGCGTATTTACATGGTCAAAGGTAACGAATGGCAGTCTAATATGTGCCTAAAATCCTGCCTTGGACTTTTGAGAGGAGCAGAAGTCAGTGGATCCTGGCTGATTTGTGCCACACTGCACCAATGTGTAGTCAGTCTACGCAGCTGGCACACTGAGCCGAAGGAGTTTTAATAGCCTGTGACAGAAAAGTGACAAACCAGTCTGGGAGTAAATTTGTCACCTTGTCACCTGCAATGCATCTTTGTCCCCCATGTCCCCTCAGCGAACAAGTGGACTCCAGGTAACATGGCAGACTTGCAGGGCAGGGAAGGTAATGTCAGTTGAAAGCTAGCACTGGCAGGTGCTGCTGCTATTGGATGGGGATCTGTGTCCCTCATCCTCGCTGGAATACAGGTTTTTTATTTCTGAGAGGCTTAATTACATCTTTACTTCTGTCACCAACACTTGATTTAATTTATGTTTCATTGTATTTTATTAGTGTTTATTGTATTGTATACTATTTTATTTTCACTGCAGGCCCTTTGAGTTTCAAAAATCTGCTTGATAAAAGTATTATTATCATCATCATTATTATTATTATTATTATTATTATTATTATCATTATTACTAGTAGTAGTAATCATATTATAACACATTATTAGTGTATTATAGAGTACTCAGAAATATACTGAGGCTATGCTAGCTCACCTGGGAATACGTTTTGCTTGTGAACATCAGCTCTGAGACAAAGGAAAATGGTTAAATTGCAAGAGGAGGTGCATTGTGAAATTCATCGGGTCCAAACACCGCCCTCTGAGAATCTCACCCATGTTTTCATTGCTGGTGCTTCGCTGACATTGTGCTCACTGCTGCTGAGTCCCTGGAGATCTTCTCAGATCTGACCACCGGGAGGCAGAGACAAGTGCCCGAGCACAGCTTAGACTGAGTTTGTGATGCCACAATCTGAATTTTCACTTAACTAACCTTCGTCTGGTTAAATGAGGATACGGCACGACCCATAAGGTAAATGCTGCCATGTAGTCACAAAAAATGCTTTAAAAATTCAAATGAATCATCTCAAAAGACCATAAAACATAAACATCAAATCGTCAAAAGGATGGTATGAATATTTTATTAACTACAATATAATTCTTTCATACTGTACTTGACCCCCTTTTAATATAATACAAATATGGGATTACTGTAATTTAATTTTGTTGTGCCTTAAGGTTAATTTTATGTATCAAAAAATGTAAAACTCTTTGACGCATGGAACCTCAATTCAACATTTTTCTATTTTTTTAGAGGATGGAAAGAATAATTTAAATAATGCAAAGGAATGTTCACATATTGAGACATATTGCTTGCAGTTAGAAACTGCATGGACTAAAATAGAAACTGTGTTTTACCAGCATAGCTGTAGTGACAGAGTATTGCTTTGACACTATTCCCATTTAAGGGTAAAGCCATGGAGAGGAATTCAGCTAAGGATTGTTCTGGGTAAATTTCCATGGTCTAAATGCTCAGTTATAAATTAGACGATGCTTGAAAAAGTGTAAATACTTTCAAGTTTGAAAAAAGGTTGAAATTATTTCTTATTCTATTATCCATCAAGCAATATACAGCAGCAAAAGTGTTTAGAGAATTTACGCAAATGAAAAGATATCTTTTATGATATTTTGATGCAATATTTCCAAGGTCCTTTTGTCTTCATGGTGTTTGAGTTTTTCCCTTGGGCAAAGTGTCCAGGTGTTTACACCCCTTTATACGTTCAGCCAATCACATTACATATATTAGTAGCTCAAACAAACAGAATGATTTTTCCTCATTTCATGTCATTTACCTCCATTCCCTACAAGATATGAGTCATGTCCTCAGGGCTATATGCTCAATTTCATCAACTCTGTTATGTTTTCTTAGCTAAGATGTACTCGTTTGTGAGGTCAGGCTGTAAAAGAACGAACTGGAGCTTATCTGGAGTGATTGTTCCAACATCAGATATGTAAATGTTTTACAACCTATCTTGGGGAAAGAAAACAAAACAATATTGTCTCCAGACAGTAATCCCAGCCATTATGGACATTGACTGAATGCAAATGCTTCGGTGGCTCACTGAAGCCATTTTCAACGAACTCACAATGGAATCAATATAATATCCCTTTATTGAGTGAATGTGAGAATGGACAAAGGAGCCAGACATAACACAACCTCTGACTGGAGATTGTGCCCATTTGCTACGTGCTCACAGACATAATATATAAATAAATACAAACAAACATAATATTCAAGGCAAAGCTGTTCTGCACAGGCAAAAAAATCTGATCCAGTACAAAATATCGTATGGTCCATGAAGAGTGATATTCAAAGATACAGTTAGGTTTGAGCGGTCCATTGACACCGGGAAAAGCACCTTGTTGAGGCTTGAGATTGTTGAGGCTTGAATGACCCGTTCTTGTACACAAACTGTGGTTTATGTTTTCTTTTATTAATATTTTTGCACAGAATGGCTCAGGTTGGGTCACATAATTAGTGATGTCATGTGTCTAGATGGTCATGTTCTCTACTGACACCCTAAACCTCTAAAATAGTGGCTTACAGTACATTTTACTTATACAACATTATACACACCTTTCACAATATCTTTAATAAATCTTGTTGTTTTTACATTTATACATAGGATTTTTTTTACATTTTTACGTCATTTTCATCAACACTTCATCATAAATTCTAACCTTGGACAAATTTATACAGTAATATTTACATTGCACTAACTTCAGTAGGAACAAGTATTGATAGTTGCCAAGTGTGCCGATATGGTTGATGCTCTCTTTTCAATAAAAATGATCTTTGGGTGGGCCCATGAATTCTTGATGTAATGAATTCTTTCAGAACACACACAGAAGATACCAAGTCTTACAAATACAATGGGTGCTCAGACATAAAGGAACTCAGCTTTGAAGAAACAACCGTCCTTTAAGAAATTGTTTCTTATTTCCGTGCATTCTGACCTATGCCTATACACTACTCAAAATGGAGACAAACAAAATACATTACAAAACTGCTCCCATGTTTAACAAACATGGTCACGGTCTAGACAAAACGTCCTCTCTGCTTGACCTCGGCCTCGTGTTAAAGCATGCCCTGCCTTATGTACCTGTGCTGTGACTCTGCCTTTGCCACTACTAAACATGGCTGCCACAGCCACACTTCATAGGGCTCCTCCATGCCGGTGATGTCACAGGATGCACTGTGGCCTCTCCTTGGCCTTCAGGGCCTCGTGCATGCCGGCGGCCGAGAGCCGCGATTGATGTGGCGGTAGCGGCAGCGCAGAAGGTTCCAGTAGGTGGCACGGAGGTCGCGGTTGAAAGCGGCGTAGATCAGTGGGTTGAGCAGCGAGTTGGCGTAGCCCAGCCACAGCAGGGTGCGCTCGAGCCGCAGCGGCACGCAGCTCCGCGCCACGCCGCAGACGAAGGGCCGCGCCGCCGACAGCAGGAAGAAGGGCAGCCAGCAGAAGGTGAAGGCGCCCACGATCACACCCAGCGTGCGCGCCGCCTTCTGCTCCCGCTTGAACACAGACGCCTGCCTCCGGTCGGGGCGCAGCAGCCGGGAGAGCGCCGCGCACTCCTCCAGGAGCCTCTCGCGCTTCGCCGGCCGACGCTCCGCCCCCAGCTCCCCCGCCGCCGCCGCTGCCGCCACACCCCCGGCCTGCCCGCCCGGCCTGCTGCTCTGCCGAGGGAAGCTGATGAACTTGTGGCGGGCGGCACTGATCTGCGCGGCACGGTAGATGCGGTAGTACATGAAAAGCATGACAGCGGTGGGGATGTAGAAGGCCACAGCAGTGGAGTAGACGGTGTAGCCAAGGTCCTGGCTGATAAGACACACCCGCTCCACCGTCACGTTGGTGGCCCAGCCAAACAGGGGCGGCAACGTGATGGAGGCAGACAGCAGCCACACCGTCAACACCATCTTGGCCATCAGCTTCCCATTCTGCCTCACTGGATATGTGAGTGGCCTCATAATGCCCAGATACCTGCAAGGAAGAAAAGAGGGTGATTTAACAAGGAGGGCAGAGGAAACAGGAAGTCGTATAGATGCACTCTGAAGTACCATTTTACATCAACCACCTCCAATTTTCTCATACTGTTGTATTTCATGTGTTCAAAAAGTAAAGAAAATAGGTTACGCTACATATTAAATTTAAGTTTTAGTGAGGGGAAACATTTTTGAAAGACTGAATAACATCAGTCATTTCTTAGAACTTCAAACAGGACAAAATCCACACCCACAGCCCAGGTGGCAGATACACTTCAAGCGACTGATTTGTGACAACCTTTTCAAATTGTCATGTACCGACAGACATCCCACATATGGTTGGCTGGCAGACACAGACAAGGAATTTTTAAATCCATTTTTCTACCCATCCATAAAAGCTTGTTCGCTCCCCACAAATTCACAGGCTCAGAGGACAGACGCCCAGGGCAAGCCGTCCCAAACATCTGTCAGGAGCCGCGCGCTAACGTCATGCCAAAATGCATCTCTGTTCGCAGGCCATAACTGGAGGCCATTTCATCTGAGCACAAAAGCTGAATTTCCGCGTTGTTGTTCTGAAGCTGTTTTACATCATCTGGGTTTGATAGACAAAACGTTTGGGAAAAGATACATATTTCTGAAGGGGTAAACAGAAAAATCATTTGGTAATATGATCCAGATGATGTCTGTGGATTAAGTCAAAACAGAAGAGCAGACATTTATACACAAATAAACATTTGATGGGAAGTAGCTCCTGCGCTGTTTGAAAATGATGTCACTCGAAATGTATGCCTTGTGGAAACATAGGAACAGCTGTTCACCTCTTTCACTGACATTAAACGATTTTAACGGTCTTTGCATTTGTTCTAAACCGATTTATTCTACAGTGAGTAAAGTTAGGCCAGCTCCAGTTAAATGTATATCTGTTAGCATATAGCATTCGATTGTATCTGAGCAGACCAGTTCCGTCCGCTGCTTTCTATAGCTCTGTCGGCAGATACAAGCTCAATGTTACTCATTGAGGTTAATGCTTAATTCAGGTCTATTATTATGAGAGAGGCGTGGGGGAAGGTCCGGCCACTTTCCCAGCGGGGAATGGATAAAATAGGTCAAAGTGAACTGTAAATTAGCTGATGGCCACTGAGATCCTCATTACAGGGAAAAAGGACAATCATAGATGGACCATGGCTAAAAATACCAACGGATCTTGTCCATCTGACTGTGAGAGGCCAGACTGCCCATAATTGACTCACATGCAAAGTTTCTAATGTCCTGAAGGCCCATAAAGCTATCCCTTATGTACATAGACCTGATGAAGGCAATCCGCAACAGCTGTTCATCCTCAGTTGTGCTTGCCTGTAGGTGAAGCAGACACAGTCCAAAGTCCCTTAGGCCTTCCTGGCTTCAGGAGACAAGAGGAAGGTCTTACAGCAGCCAATGAGAAGGGGGTTGCCTGAATGGTCCTCCCGTTCTGGCATTCATTCCCTAGTGGTGCATTTTAAAACATGCCTACCTTAAAGGCTAGGAATAGCGGGGTCACTGTCATGTACATTTAATGTAGCTTTGAGATCTATTAGCTATTAAAATAGCAACATCGTACATTTTTGGGACCATAAATGTTTTCATTTATCTTTCTGTAATTACTCATCTTAGTAATTACTCACTTATAAATAAAAAACTTAAAAAAACTTGTTACATTAACAAAAAACTTGTGACATTACTTAAACAAGGTAACACATGACTTTGCACTTCCTAGATTTTACTGAAAGCAATCAATTGATTAGGATACCTATTGTCATCAGACAGCTGTCAGAGACAACATCCGTAATTTTATAAATAGCAAATGTGGAAAATTTAATGCCTACATTTTGTCTAGGCCACAATCCGAAAAGCTAATTCTCCATGAAGTTTTGTGCTGAAGTTGGTATTTAACTCTGATATACTCCACAAAAATGGCATTGGGGAAGTGAAATGTCAAGACCGAAGACCGCAAGCAGCGTAAAACAAAGCTCTCAAAAAAAGCAGTACACGGAATGAGAAAAGAGCAGCCTTTTGATATGCAAACGCACACAAATTATTCAGAGAAACAAAACGCAGTGGTTAAAAAGGCTAATTACCGGTGCTGGAACACAGACGCGGGAACACAGAGAGACAATTAGTCTGAACCTGCACTTAAGGGCCCCCTTTGGTTCTACCTGTGCGCGGTGCACGGTGAAGTTAAATGACAGAGGACTCATTAGATGGGGATCCGCTATTATTCCACCAGGTAATTGTGACCCCGTCTCACTTCATCGTCTGAGAAAGCCTCTGCTAAACAGATAGAACAAAAAGAGCTCTCATTAAGCTTCACATGTGGGAGTCAGCATGGAGATAAATGCTTAATTCTGCCTGTATTTTCTTTTAACCGTTAACTGAAGTTTTGCCATCTCTGGAAGGTTTTACGTGAGTGACGAACCATTGTGATTATAACTTTGGTGGATGAAATAGTCCTGAAATAAATCTGTAGCAATTAAAGCGTTTGGGTTTAATACAGAATGAGCAGGAAGAGGTGGAGAGAGACTGCAACGAAACAAAACACTATCAACGTCAATTCATTGAAACTAAGAAAATGTTGACGCACAAACGTTACAAAAACAGGATAAAATTAAGGACAGTTTCAAGGGGGTCACATGATTGAGCAGTTGTTCATTCACTCACACCGCCAGTCAATCAATGCCATTATTCATTTGGCCCCGAGACAACAAGGAAATTGATAGTGTAACAAGAGCACTTTTGAACGAAAAAAACTGTAATATATCTGGAAAATATATTCTGTTTTGTGAAATGCACGGCACTGAATGGACGTTATAATGTTATGTGATGATATAATGTGCATCCATGTATAAAATATCCATAGGATTTAATGCCAGTGAAACGAAACAAAGCATCAATAACATGCATTGCGTAACTTACAGTGTACAGTGAGAACGCATGCTTTGCTAAGCACACCTGTCCTTTCCATGACATAGATGGAACAACCAGTGACCATATTATGTGCTCAGATTGTACTATTGAAAGCTTGTAGAAGCCAATTTGCAGATGGATATGCTGTGACTATGAGGGGATGCATCTAATTGGAAATAATATGACTGTAATAATATGAATAATATCACCAATAAACTTAAGAGTTTACTGTCATATTCCTGGGACCCATTCCTGAGCAGTACTTGCCTCATGGCATATAACTTGTTTATTACAGTCACCGGTAACCAGTTCTTAATGAACTATTTGGACTTGAGTTCCACCACCAATAACTAAGGAAAACCTTCCTTAGTCCTGTCGAAATGGGCTGGAATTCCTCTACAGTACTTTCAACATCTTGTTGAGTCCACGCCCTAATAAATACAAGCTTTCGGAGGGCAAAAGGGGGACCAATCTGTTAGTAGGTATATTTACCTAATAAAGTGTACTCGCAGCTATCTGGACATATATAGAATATATATATAATGCAATATGTATCAGGCTGTATTGTAATAAAGGTGTGAAAGGTATTCCAGGCTAAAATGACTTTGGGCACTGTGTTCAGGGACCAAAGAGTTTGCACATTATGGCTAGGATGTTGCCTGGGTGCAAAAGCTAATATAAGTGGATGCTGTGAAGCTATGGCAAGGCGTATTGACGTTGGGATGGGAGTGGGTGTTTTTAGCCAACTGAAAGATCAATGTCCAATTTCTCCAAGGTATGCTAGGAGTGACAGAGATGTATAAAGATTAGTGGTCACCCTGAGAGGCACGTCTCGCATCGATGCGATATATTTAGCACCCGTTTTACACATGTCAAATTGACAGTGAGCAGCGCGCCTTCCTTATGAAATCACTGCCAGGGCTTTATTTCTGAAGAACTAAGGTTCAAAGTTAAATTAAGACTATAGAAAATATGTCAGCCAAAAGAGAGGGTCCAGATTAATGACTGTGACAACAGCATGAATGAACGTCTCACTCTTCATTATAAATGCTTTAATAACCTCTCCTACACAATGTAATAGAAACACATCAGTAATGGAGTTTTTTTGTCAGTACTAATGTTCATTGAGTGAATTTGGCATCAATGTAACCCTCTACTGCCCAGAGCAGACAAAAGCCCTGCTTTGTAGGATCCTATAATTGTTCAAGCAACCTGTGATACTACTCTGTGTAATCAAAGTGAATCTTTGGTTTATAGCCAAGAAATACATTTACCCACTTATGTTAGACACGGGATTCCTTACCACAAAGGAGTGGAAACCATATGTTACTATCACTGTAATCTCTGAGATATTAGGCTGTCAATAAAAGAACCATGTATGTTTTAAATAAGAACCGACTGTGGTAATTTGCTATGATCCTTATCAATAAGAATGTAACGAATGAAATGACGAACATTTGAAAGAGCAATAATGAAAGAACACTGAATGAATTAAAAAGGACTGCAAAAATATACTACTCATTAGTTGCAATACTTTCTACTAGCCAGCAACCTAGCTAATTAGACTTTGGTGAGCTTAGCTAGCTAATGTTAGCTAACAAGAAATTGTTTACTTTTAAAAAACAAGAGCATACCTAAACTTTGAAAACGACAAATCTGTTTGAAAATGGCATGTTGCAATTTGACCCAATTTCAACAGACTCCTATTTGTTTCTATATACCCTTGTATATCTTTGTTCTGTCCCTTTGAGTTTATGAGGTATTTATATGAATTTTTCTGCTTCTTCAATGGCTGCCGTGCTGCTTGCATGCCAGGAGCGCTACATTATACCACAGCTCAAGCATTTGCACTCATCAGGTTTTCTTGCCTGTGAGAAACAGACTATTTTACAACCTGGAGTTGTACAGCCCTTGAGAAAAGAGATTTCAATGACCAGAGAAGAGGCGCGTCTCTCACTAATGACAGTCTGGAGGCCTCGGGGGCACCTGGTTTGTTGTCATGACGATGTAATGCAGCTATAACTCCATGAACCCCGGCTGGCTCACCCGAGGGGGTGAGGCCTACTGTGTCCCGCTGTAGCTCACTTCCTGTCAGAGTTATAGGCCCCAGCCTGAGCTCACAGCGAACGCCTTGAAAACAGGTCACAGGGGGAGCCCCAGATAGCACTGGTTTGATGTTTTTAAGACTGTCTGCACTTTATTACTGAAACTGATAACCCATTAAAGCGTGTTCCGTGATCCTATCACAGCAAAGGCCCTTATTAACCCATCTCAAGCTTTCAAAAAGTGGTTCAAAATGCTAGAGGAGTTTAAACAGAATGCTCACAGTGGAAATCTCACAGCCGAATGACACGTATAAAAACTGCGTATCAACTCAATGAGAAATAGCGCCCGGGGGCAATGGCAGGTTTGCTGGGGAAGCAGCACTGTTTGCTGGGTGTGATCGAGCGGAACTGCAAAGCTTTTGGCTTGGATGACGGCAGTACTGAGGGACAGCCTCAGCTTAGCGGCCTAAACCCCCCAATTTCCACCCCCCCACCCCACACAATCCCTGAGATTCGGTGGGGGGGCTGAGCATGAACAGACAGCAGGCCGCGCGCGATGATCTGGAAAATCTGGCCAACCGTGGCGGCACGAGCAAGCTCGATCGCCCGTTAAATCAAGCTCTCCTCAGCCGTGATAACCGACCTGTGTTTTGGGGAAAAGGGAAAGGAGGAGAAGAAAGAAGGGTAAAAAGACAATGAGTGGCCCCAGGTTCAGGGGGCGATTGACGCACATGTTTGGCGCATGTGTTGCGGAACGGATGGAGGGCACTTGCCCGCTGTTTGGTCTGGTTGTGGCGCGGGTGTACAGTGGAGTTTGGTGAAGGCGGGTGGGCGCTAATGAGATTCACAGACTCTTCCTCAAACACAGATGACTGCAGAAAACTGCCAGACTTTTCATCTGGATGACAGAGTATTAATTAACGGAACCTTTGCACAATGATAACGCAGAGCTGGGACCCTAATCACCATCTGCAGAAATGAACGGGCAAACTGACACTTTGCTACTGTAAAAAGAGTGAAATATTGGATATACATTTGCCTTTTATAATAATTAGTTTTCTCCAAATACATGTATATTGTCTCTGTATTATGTTTGTTTGTTAAATGGAATAACTATGCAAAAAATTACAGTAGTACAATGTATATAACTTGCCATTTGTTACAGCTGAAACAAGCTCAGAGCTGTAAAAAAAAACTTTTGTCTCAAAAAATGGAAAATTAAGCATGATAAAGCTGGAGTGATCTGGAACTCCATTTGTGTTTGCATGTTACCTTTGCAAACACAACTAGTTGCCATCATCAGATAGCAAATTTCAGTGTTCTGTCTTCTTTTGACTGGTATTATGTATAAACTTCATTGTATTATTGATTTGCCTCTTATTTTCATCCTAGAGGAAAAAAATCTACATTTGTATCTACCCTTGGGTTTTATTAATGCAACATAATTGTAAATATACAGTAGTCACTGGTAAAAGTACATGTGAACTAAGATATACATCTGTATTTGGAATTCTGTGAAGTTGATAATGTTTAACCCTCAAAATAATCTTTTCACATTTGTGAATAGTCATGGATTATATTGAACAGTAAACAATACATTCCCAACCCCCCAAATATATAACAGAACTGCTCCACCACACAGAGGCAGAAACATTAAAGAAATGTATAGAAAACATATTCCAGAACTACATTCTTCATTGCACAGTCAAAGGCTCACCAAAATGTGCCATTAGATAAAACATGCTGTTGCAATAGCAGAAAAAAGTCTGGATCCAACCATTCTGTACTGAGCAGTCTGTATTGCAGTTTCGGGATACAATTAGTCCTATTGGAGAAATAGTGCTTCTTTGCCTGGAAGAAGCATTGCCTTATTAGAAATAACCCTCCATCATGTCTCCCAAAAAGGTCCAAGTGGCATGGAATCTGTGTGACTCTCAGCTACCTCATTCTCACAGAAGCTAATTACAGTAGCTATATACAGACATCCCATTGCCAATAATGACATCTTTGACTAACTGGAGTTAATGAGGCTGGAGCCTCCAACCAATTAACTATCCCCAGCATAAACCACTGTTAGCAGGTTACTCCTGCTGCAGTCCTGTTCGAAATACACGCTCCATGCTGACCCTGAGACCTTCAAATCCACACGCTATGAAACGCATGGTTGCACAGATTTAGGTAGGCTAAGCATGGCCTACAGGGCAGGCCATGCCGTGGATCTTGCCCACATCCCACCACATGCAGGATCCGTTTGCGTTCTGCTGTCCGTATATGGAATCATGTGCCTGAGTGCATTGCTGGCAGCGTTGTGGACACCGCTGTCCAGGCAACTTTTAGCCACTCCAAATCGGGGAGGACGGTGACCTCACTGATTCCCCTTACACCGTGGTAAATGTTTGATTGGCTATGAATATGTACTATATTTAATGTATGACATGCTGTTGTTCACAGCTTCACACAAAAGAACTGAAATTACTCTTGGTCTGACATAAACATAGTAAAATATAATTTACAACGAAATCATGAAGAGTTTGTTTAGTTCTCCAGCTCAGACATTTGGTTTCATATGGAAACTTTTCAGTGGGACTCGCTTTCTTACCAGAACATGTGTTGCAGACCAGTGTTGCACACAAGACTCATAAAAGTACACTAAAACCTAACAATGATTGTAGAAATAGCTCCATGACGGCAACTACAGTTTTGCTAAAATATTCCACTTTATGCCTGCTCATCAAAAATATAACTTCTGACACCAGCACAATGCTGAATAAAATTGGGGTTGCCATAAAGCACCTCTTGCTCAGCACTGATATAAAATTCTGCTCCATGATATGTTAGAAGTTTATTTTTCGTCGTACTTTGCTGGTCAGATAACTTACAGGCTTAGTGATCTGATCAAAGTCGAGCAGGGGATTAATTTGTAGATAGTTTCTGGCGACAGTGGTGAGTAATAAGCATACTGGAAAAACTACGACCACAGCAGTTTCCAGGCGGTGTTCCCTAAGGGCTAGCAGGCTGTGCGGTTACAACGGGCCTAAGCAAAGACATCGGGCAGCACATGGGCAAACACACTGTTGGTCAGCTTCAGCTGTGCTTGCCTCTAATTGAAGGCCACTGCTGTCTATGGGACCGAGGCTCACTCGAGCTCACAAAGACAGCAACCTGATTGGACAGCGGCCAAAGAGCACAAGTGGCCCTGCTCCTCCCCCTCCCCTTCCCCACCATCACAAAAGTTTCCAGAACTAAGCACAGAGTGATGAGCTGAAGATACTTCAAATAAGAATAATTACATCTGACATGGCTAATCCTGATTCTTCAGTTAGTTACTGAGTCATAAATGGCTTTGATGTTAATATTAATTAGAAATATGATTATAATTATGATCAGAAATAATTATAATTACTGCTAAGTTATATTCATTATAATTATGATCGAGATAGTCTAATACAGATTCTAATTATTTCATCCATACTCGTATAATAACAGCTAATTACTTCAAAAATATGGATCATCAGTTTCAGTCTCCATACATCATCATGGATTACCTTCAGTTCCAATGTGTGACTCCAGACAGAACGAACAACAGCTAATGAAGGCAGTGAAAATGGAGTCGCTAGCGCTGGCTCAATTACCGCAGATACATTTCAAAGGAGAACTCAGGAAAATGCCAAAACAGGCGCTCAACGCTCTCAGTATCTGTTTCAGTAGTGTCCAAGAAGAATAAGCCACTAACAAGGAGAGCAGACCTGTGGAACTCTGCAACGTTATGCAGTATCTCCATACTCTAAATGCATGAGGTATTTCAATACCTGAAGAAGGATTTACTTCACAGACGTTATTCCAGTCCTAATAAATCTGATAGGGTTTTTTATACATTAATATAAGATATTGTCTTGATTAGATTTTGCCTGTTCTCCACGCATAAACATTGTTTCTAAGAAACTATTTCAAGTGAGTACCGAAATAGCAGTGTCATACAAGAATATGTAATGCCCAAGATGGAACTGAAGGTATTCTGGCTGTCATTACTGATGTTCAATCAGTACTGATGCTGAATAATAATAACAATGGCAACAATGAGACTAATTTTACTGCTAATGAGAATGACATGACAAGAAAAGTATTGGTTTAGGTAAATATTTGGGGAGGCTTTGAACTCCTAACATTCAAAATGTCATTTCAAATATAAACTGAAAACTTAACTGATAAATAATAAACCACCAAAATCCCCAGAACTTCTGGCCTCCAACTGACCAGTGAGGTTGCTGGTGCATGATGGGAAATGTACGCCTCACTGACTGAGATGCCACCCTTCCCTGGGTATGATTCAGGCAGTTATGGAGATGTCAGCCTAATCCAGCCCTGGCATGTACTTTTAATGGAACAAAACCTAAATAATGTTGAAAGATTGGTCTGTGCAACTTAAAAATAAATTTCAAAGGACACCCAAGGACCGCACAGAATATATGGTGGGAATGTTTACCAAACACATTTTTTTTAGAATGTTCCCAGAACTAAAAATTGTTTGATAGTCATGTACTCTGAATATCTTTGGAGTTCGAGTAATTAATCATGGTAAAAACTACTGTAAAACCGTAAATAATCAGAATACTTAGAGATTTATATCAGTGCAAAATGCAATGTTTTTATAGGGAGGCAAAAGGAGCTTGTTGAGAACAGAAGCCAGTACTGTATTTATATGGTTTTTAGTTTTTATGGATACATATTACGTCATCAAACATCTTCAGCATGTGTCTGATTAATTGGTTGTTTACAGTTATGCTGGCATGCAAACAATTTGAAAGGCTTCGAGGTTTGGCAAATAACAAAGTAGGGGAAGCTAATTGACTGTTTTGCATATTGTGCATAACTTATTTTCCTCATATATATGTATACAGCCCATAAAAACTACTGAATTAACCATACCCTTCCCATAATCTTTATTCATGAAGTGAAAGATGCTCAATTCTCTTTTGAAAGTTCAGAACCGTAACGCTCTATCAACAGATAGTGTGAGGCTGATATACTGTATCAAGCATTACAACATTCAAGCCCTTCTTGTGTCACAGAAGTTTTTAAATATCCTAAAAGTTTTTTTAATGTATTTAAATGCATAGTTAACTTGATTTTATGGCAATACAACACCACAAAGAGAGTGAAGTGCCAGAGAGAACCATATAATTACCGACCTTCTCTTCATCCACCAACATCTACGCTTGTCTTCAGTTCAGTTCGAGTCCTATCTGAAATTTGACTGCAGTTGAGTCAGCAGTAATTCTCAGTTTGCTGAAATGGTTCTTCTCCAGGGTGCACAGTATACAAAATGCTCATTTAACCTCTGACATTATTATGTCATAAAAATCTACTGAGAAGGAAAAAGTCTAACAGAGAATGTTACACATAGTTTCTATTAAGTGCAGAGAGTGGTGTACACACACATATTCCTCCTGGCTAATATAGCCACAGGGCCATAACCCTTTTGAAGTCCCTCTCCCCAAAATAACCAGACAGGAGTAATTTGATATGACACTGTACTGCTGTTACACTGGGTCATTATTTGTCTGTATGAGTGAGAGAGTGTCAGTGAGAGAGTGTATTTGTCCATGTGCAGGTGCGTACATGAGAGTGTGTTTCTGTACGAGTGTATGTGCATATGATAACAGGGTTTGTGTATGTACTGTATGTATGCATCAGAGAGTTTGTGACCTTGTGAGAATGTATGTGAGACAGTTTAAGTGTGAGAAAGTACATGTAGATATGCATATGTGTGTGTAACTATATACATTGTGGTGCTGAGAGGTGGAGGGTGGAGCAAGCTCCTCAGCTCCTCCCATTGCACTGCTGTCAGTCTCCTGTTTTCCTCCTTCTGCCTGGAGAGTTACCCAGAGCTGCAACAGCAGTGGCCTCACTAACAGGCAGGCTCACCTGTGAGTGATTTCTAATCAACTCAGCTGTGAGCACTTGCCTTCAATTAGGCTATCTATTTAAGCACAGGCTTATAGGCTGAAGACAGAACTGTTTTGGGTTGCATGTGGCTGGTTTCCCTGGCTGTGCTGGTTTTTGGTTTGTGTTTGAGCATGTAGGTTTGTTCTTTGCTTTGATTTGTTGTAGTTTTGCCCAAAAAGGGGTAAAAGAAAGGCAGTTAGCCAGTTTTTTAAAGTTTTAGTTGTGTTTTCTCTCTACTCACCACCTGGCTCAGTGGCCATGCCTGCCTCTGTGCCACAGTGTGTCTCTACAACCAATGCTCCCAACAAGCAGGACAGCCACATGTTGGCTGGGACACCAGCCATAGACAGTTATAGAAGACACAGCTGCTGAAAATGATCCTGTGATCAGGGTTCAGCCCACAATGACAGAATCCAATCTTGCCTCCTGCAAATGGGTAGAGACCTTTTGGAAATGCACATAAAATGTTTTAGCAGAAAACAGCCCGATGTCAGCCTGAGCCGATAATACGATTAGCAGTGTGTCCGAGCTCCCGGGAGCCTGCGGGGCTCTCCCATCACTCTATGGAGACAGACAGGGCTCCGAGATGCTTTATGAATACACGGTCAGGGCTCTGTCTGGTTTTCAGCCAGGCTCCTATGCTTCTTCACTGCAATAAAGTTTAGATGTGCAACTTTATATATGAGTTGATGGTAGCAGCAAGATGATGTATCCAAAGAAAAGACAATGTACAATGATGTCTGTGTTTTTTTTTTTTTTTTTTTTTATATGTACCCCTTAGTGGATGGATATTCTCTTGGCCAACATTCTTGACATTTCTATGGGGTCAGAAACCTGTTAAATATGCTCCATATAAGCACAATGTTTCCCATATACTATTCATAAATCAATGTACAGAGGGCCCTAAAGAAAACACTATAGTGAAGTAGATTTTCTTGTATGTTGTCAATTATCTTGAGGATATGTTTAATATATTCTACATTATGACACATTTCCTTAAGATGTACTTAAATGACAAAGAGTCACTATTAGAGATTATTATTAATGTAATACAGCTATTTAACACTGAGTCATTGGAACAGTATCAGGTTGCTGACACTCCAGATGCTGAGACAGACACAACTCACTATTTTTCTGGGCCATATGAAAAGTATATTTTTAAATGAAAATCTCACAGGCACAAGGGTAAAGACTCTGGGCTTACATTTGGTCCTTGGTCCTGCAGCTTAATAGCCTTTGTTAAACCAATGAGAATACAGTCCAGATAAATGGGTGCAAAGTCAAGAAGGGACACGTCTCCAGGCAAATATGCACTGATAACAGGATACAGTGGCGTTAAAAGTGAGGTTGTTGTCTGTGATTTATTGCCAGTTGATTTGTAAGTTGCTGGCGGGGGCCAGCTGGTAGGGAGCTATGCAGCAGGGGAGTCAGTACGAGCTTATGTGGAAGTTATTGAATTATATACTGTGTTTTTTGGTGTGGGCCGATATTACTGTGTTTCCTAGCTTTGCTCTAGCTCCCCTGCGGTTTGGGCTGAAAGATTCCAGTCTTAGGCGCATTATGAATATGCATCAAGCAGCACGTCGAGCGGTCTGTCACCGTGCTAACGGATGTTTCCCCCTATCACACAGCACAGGAAATCACTTTTACCAATAAGAGCTTCCTGACGCAATGAAAATAACAATGATTGAAGGAATGCAGGAGACGACCATCTGGCTAGCGAACACACAACTCGCGATGATACCCTGCTGCCACAAAACAATCCTAGAATTTTGGGCAACATTCTAATAAGATTCCCATTTGGGTTGAGAGATCATTTTATGACAAGAACGCCCCAGGAACAGTGTTAGAATGCAGGTATTGTTCCTAGCATTCTGTCCAAATCACAGATAAGCAATGCAGTAATTAAAATTCTGCTTTTTGTTCCTACTTTCTACAGATTTTGAATGCTCCTTTTGTTTGTGTTCGAGCTCTCTGCTGCAACCTGTTCAGGTCAGCTGAGCACGGTAAAACATATGCTCATCTCTGAAATATACTGCTAAGCCGTCGCCTCTTCTTTTATTTATTTATTTATTTTTAAATTTGTTAAACAGCTGCACTGGAATTTTGCTGGATGAGCACATGTAACATGCAACTTCTTCAGGCTGTAGGCTTCAGTTGGTCATTGGGGGTTACTGGTGCATGATGGGAAGTGTAGGCTCCACTGACTGAGATGCCTCCCAGCTCTGAGAATGATACAGACAATTATGTACCATCTTAGGGGCTGCCAGCCAAAGCCAGCACTGGCATGTACCTGTTTTTTCAACCAGAGTAACAAAATCCTAAAAACAGAATCCTGCAGTGTTCTCTGGGTGCTCTGTTCAAAGGACATCCAAGGACTCTACAAAATATGTGATGGGGGAATGTTTAATATCATTTTTTGGGAATGTTCCAAGAACGAAAAACTGTTGGATAGGTATGTGCTCTGTGAAGAAGCTTGGAGCTGGAATAATGAATCAGGGTAAGATTAAGTCCTGAGATACCTCCTGGCGGAAATATGTGGGTTTTTTTTACCTTGTTCCCTGTTGAGAGTTTTGGGGGTCTGTTGAGAACAGGAGACAAGTATTGTTTTCACAGGGTTCTTATATTTGAATAGATTTTCAAGATCATCCAACAGCAGTGGGGTTTGCGGACATAATGTGACAAATTAAATGTTGGATTGATTCTGGAAAAAGTTCTGAATTACAATTTCAAAACAGTGATTTTCAAAGATGTTCTCAATTTGTAGTAACTTTTTTGAATAATCGAATATGAAAGTATAAATGCTTTAGATTAAAAGGATCCACTGTTTCTAGGTATGATATTTAGTCAGAAGTCAAGTTGCTAATGAGGATTTTTGTCAGTGACATTGCTAACAGTAACAATGACTGACCGTCAGTGATCAACTTATTAATGACATACAATGCACTAAACCTACACTGCTTCCAAATTTTGTAGCTTACAAAGGGAAGCAAAGCCGTTTATGGGAAAGTTTTCATGGTGCACGCACAAACTCAACTGAAGCCACATAGGTAATTATCTCTCTTGAAGTCAGTCCCTGCGTTTCTCTTGAAAGCATGTGCTCCCAATTCATGAATACATAAACCATAACCCCCACTGTCTGACTAACATTCATTGCACCCCAGTTGCAGAGCTCAGAAATACATGCATAAAGTATGATGTTTTTTTTTTTCCTTTTGAAAGATTTTTGTTATGAACTCTTGTTGTGTTTCGGGTGACTAAAGAGATGGTTAAAAAAAAGAGTACACAGAGTTCATTCTTCAAGGCAGTGAGAAGAGAGGATGATCTTGGAACTGATATATTTAGGCCAGTTGGATAATGGGAATGACTCAGATCCGGACAGTAAGCAGAAACAGGGCTAGGGACAGAGTACCTGGGAAAACTCACTGTGCCAGGAAGTCGAATGCACTCTCTTCTGTCAGTGTCATACAGAGAGTGCTGAATTTGCATCCGAGTGTGTGTGTGTGGTGTGACTGTTTGCATTGGTGTATGGGTGTGTGAGTAAGGTGTGAGGGGCATAAATGAGTGTGTCAGAGGGAGAGAGGAAGACAAATAAAAACAAATTGGGAGAGAATAGGAGGAAGGAGTTGCTTCCCTTAAAATGTTTGATGCAATGTAGACAACTGTTCATTCGTAAGGCTTGCTGAAATGTAGAACATTGTGTATATGTGGTAACATGGTTGACAGTACTGTAACATTACCCCTGGAACAATCTCACCAGGAGAATGGAATTATGGGAGGGCCAATGTGATGGACAGGAATGAACTGTATGGCCAAAATTAACATTTTAAAATGTAGCATTATTTGTGCTGTATATAAAAAGTCATTTTTAAAATGATGGCAAAACTGTCAGGTGAATGTGACTGATAGAGATCTGCTTCATATCTTGTAAAAGTTTGTAAAATCAGAGATTCAGAGAAGTAACGTAATCAGCCTGGCTTGCTCTCCATTCAGGTGTAAAATGTTAAACCTGAGGAAGAAAAATGAACATTACTTATACTTCAGTACTCATTCAGCAATGTTGTTTTCCAAAACCTGAGGATGTAAGATATAATGAAAATCTGCTGAAAGTAATGTTGGCTATAAAGGTGAATCTGATGCGTTGCTTCGGTGCACCTGTTTTCGAGCAGCGGATCTCTTCATAATGTTAGCGTTTAGCGCACCATCTCCCGCTAATTGCGTTACAATGGATGTAGCAGCGGCTTGCATCATGGATGGCGGCTCAGATCGAATTCACTTAAGGTACATTAGCAAACACATTAAATCAATGTTCCAATATGTACAGGCGAGCAGTGATGCAAAAACGAGGCATAGCAACCGAATACAAATGAATGACGATGAAAGCGCCCCGCTTTGGCTCGAGATACGGTTCCAAACAGCTCCCACACGCATTTGTCACACTTCATGAGTAACGAGGCTCTGCGCACACTAAAAAACGGATTTATGCCAAAACCGCTCGTGGGAATTTCACAGCGCCGCACACCCCCCTGCTTCACACTGACCAGCAGAGGAAAATCACAGCTCTTGTGTGGAGGACGAGTGTCGACTGTGACAAAAAATGCATGCAATTTTGTAACAGTAATATGTGTAATTTTTGTTTATATTTTTTCCCATTATTTCTACAGCTGATCCCATATGGAGGCCAATCAATGAATTGTCTGTTGGCAGAAGACACGATTTTCATCCAGTGAGGACTTACTGCCCGCATGTCGCACTTTATGAATTTATTACACTTTGTTGTGCAGTCCTTCGTATGATTTGTTAAAGCTGGACTAAATTTGGCAACCTCAAACAGACAGTATGCAAAACTGAAAAACAGCTAGAAAGGTAGGCTGGAACCTGTGTAACCAGAAGTTACCTCATCATAAATAAACAACCAGTCACTTACAAAGGATTATTTTCGTTGTTGATGCAAAATATAGGTTATACGACTAGCAATTATTAGAGATATAAGGAATACTGAGTGATATCTCCGTGATAAAGCTGATTTGGCATCTAAGAAAGTATGTTCACATTAACAAGTGCATAGGGACTTTTTCCAAACTTGTTTCAGCATTTTGAATGCACCTCAGACAGACTGTTTTACTTATGAAAATCAAAAAAAAAAAAGAAAAAAAAGAAACAGCATTTGATGAATTCGCAGGAGATGTATTAAATAGAATTTTTATTATCGATGGAAGGGTGACAAAACTTTCCATGGTTGCTATAGCAGGCTAATCTTAATATCTGTGCAATGGGATGCATGCAGCAATGGGATGGTTTACATTTTCACAATATGGTTAGATGCTATGGCATAGTTACTTCTTTTACAGCTATCGCGATGAGGGGGGCAAACGCCTGTCAGGGAATTTGTTTCCAATGAGAAGTGTTGCTTGGAAAAGAATTAGAATTGTTTGCTCACTTTCTCGCTGCATAACAAATTCATATTCACTTCCAATATTCAGGGGAAATTGAGAAATATGAATTACACATAATTCAATTTTAAGGTGGTTGGGAGGATGATGGTTATTGTTTCATTATCTGATGAACAGCAGATCTTCATGATGGCGAACACGACGTTCTTGATGGTCCCATTTCTACGTTGGACTGTTGCCATAGTAACAGGAGAATGTCCCAGGTTTAAAATCTTAGCTTGACCGCTCTACTTTTATGTGATTATGCCTCATATATTTTCTTGTTTGTTCGAAAAAATTGTTCAATAGTGTACCCTTTCATGAAGATTAAGATGGTACATACTATTGGTAAAGTCATGAGCATCCAGACTGTACATGTTGTCATATAACTAAGCACAGTTATTTATGATATAACCGCCTCACCCTGTGAATCTCTGCAGATTTTTTTGAGCATCCTCACAGATGACTGGAGCACTGCAATGTTTGCCTTGTCCAGGAACAGCTGGCAAATACAGGGAGACAGCTGGCTAGTTTGTCAGGATTCTTTACTGTTTATAGCATCAAGTAACAATAATAGTATTTGTGGCTAAGACCCTGCAGACCACACACTGCAACCCTTATCTGAAGATCATAATATAATATCATTGTTCAATGTCCAAATAATATCTAATAACCCATTCCCAGGTATAAATCACCGTGATGAAGAATGACAAGTGCCTGAATGTCCGGGGGTAAATATACGACCTGACAGAGCCTGACAGAGTAATACAGCATAATGTTTTGAGACCTGGGCACAGGCTGAGGGTGCAGACTGAAATCTTGCTGGGTACCCCTGTATAGCAGGTGAATGTGGCTGAATTCTTGAAAATGGACTGGTCAGTTAAACTGCCTGTGTAAATTGATAATGAATAAAAGTACGGTATAACCTCAGTGACAATGATGTACTGGAGTGAATTGAAGTCTTTTGGAACACTAACATTTTTTTCACTTTGAAACTAACATCAAAATACAGTCTGAGTTCTTTCTTGCTTTGAATTATTACTTTTGAGTAGAATATAAATGTCGCGTATGAATCACAACAAGCCACAAATATGGCTTCCTTTTCATCATCTTTCTTGCTTTCCTTTTTGCAGCAGAGATAATAAATTGATACTAATCACTATTTTCAATGGTAATAAGTCAAAACTAGATCTTCCCCCTCAAAAGTCATTTGTGTTTTTGAAGGAGCTGCATACTGCAAAAAAAACAGTGGCACCTCTTCCTTTACAAGAAAGTAATAAGCAGGCTGAAGCCATTACTCGTTATAATTGCTCTAAATAAATCTGAATTTGTAAAAAGAAACTCACATTTACTCAGCTACACTGCTGAATCCATTTGGAAGGTTCAAAAAACGTTCCTGGGGGCAGCAACTCAATTTAGAAAACCAATAAAAACTTGTTCTTGAAATTTGACCTCCTATTATCTTTAACATTAATAACATTTCGTTTTCCAAAAGACCTCCATTCACATTGCAGTAATATCTTTTTCTACTACAACGTAATTTAATGTAAAGACATCGACTTAGAATAACTGATGGCATCTATTTGAAACGGCAGACATTTCTAAGACCACCTCTACATGGAGGTAGTCTTATAAATACATGTAAAGTGAGAATGTGAAAGGCACAACCTCTGAAAGGTCGCTCCGCTTGCCAAATAAAAGCTAAATCCTGCACCAGGTCTACTATTACAGAGTTTCTGGTTAGTGTAAATTTCTAAGGAAATTGTATAATCCGTGTATGCAACATATACAGTTTTACATACCAACTCATTGCTCTACACTGTTTTAATGCACCATTTTAAAGAGCACCAGTATGGTTGATCCTGACTTCCTCCTCTGACACGCTCCATTCTTATTTGTTGTTTACATCCCAAAGGGCACCTCTCCCAACTCAGTGTATTTTAGGGAACGGGGAGAGAGATTCAGAGGAATAATTCAAGGGTAAAATCAGAGCTGACGGGAAGTCCTCAGACCGTAAGTAAGGCTGGGTTTTCGGTGGAGCCGTTCCAAAAGGAGGACACGCTACCTCTCCGTGTTACCTATAAGTAATTAGTGAAATCTTTTCCGGCTGAAATAGTTGCTGTGACAGAAAGACGGTGTATTTTTACAGGGCCACGGACGGGGGCTTTCGTTTTCGCTGCCCGGACACTAGCTTTGTTTCGAGATGTTGTGATGTTAGATGTTGATGTCCTCTCAACTTATTCTTTTATAGGACTTCTAAGGGGTTGGGGAGAAGACATCAAGAACATTTCTGTCTCAGTGTGACATGACAGTGTTTTTCTAGCAATTCTCTCTGTACATTTGTGATTTTCTGTAACAATCCAGTATTTCTGTAGGCACACTGGACCATCTTTTCAGTTCCTTTGATTTTTGAACCCTGTTGTCTGAAGTGAAACTTTGCTCACTTTCAACTCTTTCGTTGGAAAGCAGTTATGGAACATAAGTGTCTCTCAATAATAAACTATACAAACTGTAGCTTCTTCTTATAGGCTCTCCTAAGACTCCTAAGAACTCAAGACATCAGAAATGCCTGTGCATGGTATCTCCAAGATATCATTGTAATTGCATTCTGATGGCCTCTGGCTCATTTCTTCAAACAGGGCCAGGTTTTAGGGTTGTTGGTTATTGGTTTTGGTGGGTGGCTCATTGCCGTGGATACACCGCATGTCTCACAAATCACAGCATGATTGGCTATTCTGCATAAGCTGTTCAAATATAGCTCTTTTCCAGCACAATGACAATGCGGCTGGATTATGGATTAAAATAAACTGGTTGCTGACAGAATGAATTATTGGAGGATGTTTCGGTAATGGGACAAGCAAACATATACAAAGAGACAAGCGAGAGCTTAAGATACATTTTTAAAAGCTAATGTATGTCCCACAGCTATTAGGTCACTAGATTTTTCTTTTTTTTCATTTGCTTTACGTCTGTTCATTGGCCATATGCAAAGTATCTTGTAATGTCCCCCAGGTTATACAAGAGAGATTTCCCATGCACCCCCCAAAAAAACACACACACCTCACTAGCTAAGTGTTCAAACAACGGAGTGTGAACCTTGCTGGACTTCTCATATAGTATGGCACAATTCTACATTTACTGACAGGTCTTTGACAAATACGTTTGCTATGACACTGAGTAGACAGAATGAGACTACATGGCTTGTAATGTATCATGTTGTCTTGTGGGTCCATTTGTGTGTATTCTCTTTGATGGAGGATGGCCCCACGGGAGGGTCGTACATGGTGGGATCTCCCAGAATCCCGTAGGCTGAGCCACACATCATGTCTCTGACAGGAGGCACACTTATTCCACCATCTCGCCCCAAACCGACATCTTCATCTTTGTGATAAATGAGAAGTATGAGCTTCACCGCAGGCCCAGAGTTAGGTTCTCAAGTGCCTCGATCAAGTGTTTTTATCCCCCCGGAGTTAGAGGTTTTTATGATCGTAATATAAAAGGATAATCCATTAACAAGCTGACTGCCAGATTAAATGACTGATACTGGATTTTCTGTGTATTTCAGGAACTTAAGTGTAACATCTGTGGTGGAAATTCCATCTCACAGCAGGGTGCGAAACACTACAGACCCAAGTCTATTATCAGAATAAGAACAAAGGAAAACTAAATCCCTGAAATGGGATTTGAGTAATTGCATGACACCAAATGGAAAGCAGGTGCCACATTTTAATATCATTATCTATATAATGTATGCTAACATATGAACAAATTCATAAAAATATGCACAGAAAGTCAGGTATCATTTGAGTCTTCATTCAAGACATTATAGGCTATTAACTCACTCTAGGGGGTTATGAGCATTTTTATTAAAAACTATCATGTATATGTTTGTGTAAATACAAATGTTAATACCTACCATGACTGTTACTGGGCAACAGCGCTTCCCAAAATGTTGGTTATGGTGCTTCCTTTAATTCATGTGGTTGGGGCTGAGAATATTTAGATGTTGTGAAAGTCACAACCTGTAACAACTACAGTGCATTTAAAAGGTTTTACAAAAACACAAGTGGGGCCTTTGCTTTTTTAAAAAATATATTTTTTTAAAAAGTCCCCTTGAAAGTTAATAAGGGATTCAGCTAGTTGGAATGTCCATGTCTCCTTACTCGGCAGTGACCCCTGCTGGTCATTTGGGTTCCCACAATCTGCTTGTACAAGCTGCACATGAAACCTTTTCTTCTGTGAAAGCTCAACATGTATCAGGGGTTGAAATCACATGTTCAGGATTAAACATGATATCTGCAATTGTTTGCACTACCCTGGACTGATGATAGAAGTTACAGCAATGAATACAAGCGCCCATTCGTACCTGGAGGCGAAAATAGGGATTGGCATTTAAACAAAAAAAAATACACTAACTGAGTGATTTTCCATGCAGCTTATCCTCCTGGCGGGTTAGCACGGAAGAGCTCACGTCATCTCTAAAAACCCACGTGGATGTTCTCTGAATTAATTTTATTTAAACTAATTCATTTTATTTATACAAAAACAAAAAAATCAGGTCAGGCTGGACCAGACCAAGCACATGCCTTTGGGTCCTACAGTAATCAGGTCAGGTAGCCAGGCCTTGGAGAAGATGCAAATGAACTTTCGGTCTGGCGGGAGCTCTGAACTGCCCACGCGTCGTTAGCTGTTCCCCTCTATCACATCACAAAATAGATGGGGAAAATCCCACTGTCAAACATCCCCCTATGAAACTGATACAGGGCAGTCTCAAGTTCTGTAATATGTAACATATCATGCACATAACATCGCTAGGTCAGTCTAAAGGATCCGTTCAGTCTGACCTTACGTGCTCTATCTGAAAGGATTTCGTCATTGAAGGAGGGCACTTAGCTACGAAACACACGTGAATTTAAAATAGACCTCTGTCACTATTTCCTAGTCTACTCCATTACCTATCCATTTCTATCTAGCTGTGAACATGTCTTGTTGTCTTTGTTGTTTTTTTTTTTTTTTTAAATGTACAGGCTTTGTCCAGAGGATTCATGAAGAATTCATACGCACTCTCAAAAACACAAGAACCTCCTTTCTCTCAATGATCTCTTAAAAACCACTACGCTCCCCCAGCAGAAGTGAAGCACTCTGTCGACCTTAAACTGCTGTTTAATGGATTTCCCCCTCTGCTTCGGATAAATAATTGAAAAGTCACATCTCAAATGGCACCAAAAAAATGTACATGTGAATTTTGGAGGTGAAGGTAAAACTAGTGGCAGATTGCCGTTATGCAATAGGAGCATAATTGAGTTGGTATTTAAAAATAGTTTCCTGAGCTCAGATGTACCAGCTTTTGAAACACAGTGGCAAATTATTCATCAGGAAACAGCTTGCCTTGTTTGTCTATTCTGTAAGGATGAGAGGCCTGGCAGCGTGACATAGTGATGTGACTCTATAGCTCCCCCTGGGATGGGATCAATAGTTCACTGCAGTTCACTGATTCCAGAATTTTATATTTTCATGAGAATGTGAAAGCAGAGTCTTCTTCTTGTCCCATGAGATATTACATATAAAGTGCTCTCAATGCTACATCAAATACGCATTGAAGTTCAGAATGATTTTTGGGGATCTGAGACAGAGATTAAAATGTGATATGCTAAGTGAAAATTTCAGTCAATTAATCTGGTAGCAATGACACATGTCGGTATTCAATTTACCAGCATATATTCTTCCTGATATAGATAATGCTTTCTGTTATTTAAATACATTTATATTTATTTGTTTTGTTATTTTTATTGTCTGGTTTTTGTGTTTGCCTGAGATTAGCTGTTTCCTTGTTTGATACTATACCACTTGCCCTGTATATAGCCCTCGCCTTCACCTGCACATCTGGGGAGCAATAAATATCTTTGCCTCTCATTTTTGGCTTTTTGTCTCTGCTGCTGCGATCATCATGTCACACAATCAAAGAGTGTTAAAAAGCTACACACAGAGTGTTCTATGGCTATACATTTTATATTATTACTCTCTACCCCTTTGGCTTTTCTGATAAATACATTTCCCAGAAACCCCATAAACACATTATAATGGTCTGGTAATTCACTTAACTGGGAAGCACATTGATTGCATTGAACAGAGTCTCCATCAGTTTAAGGGTTTCTCTGAGATTTCTCTCTCCCTTATCACAGAGCAAGTGTGCGTGTTGGAAGAAGATTCGCACGATTTATTCTCAAAATAAACAGCCATGCATAAGTATAGAACAAGGTAGCGGGACAAGTGGCGTCCAGTATCGAGAATGCTGTGCTGCACAGCCCCTCATAACAATAGCTGTTAGTGGGCCAAAGCATTATATGTGAGATATTATATATTCAAGCTTCCCATTTCAGCATTTACTAGACAGTGTTTAATTAACAGTCTCAATTTCAAATGGTTGCTTAGTGGTCAAACCGAATCTCTTGCCACATTATACAATTTGGGCAACAGAACAAAACGTTGAGTGAATTCCCCCTCAAAGGTAATTTGTAATACTCAGTATATATCAGTAATTCAGGACATATGCATCACTAGTAATGAACAGAGCATAGTAAGTTATGAAGTTATGTCTCAGTGCATTTAATACATTTCACATGAGTCACAAATATCAGTTTTTTTACCAACTGAATTATGTCTTTCTAGATTGCTGGGTTGGCAATGCAACAGCTAGACCTGTCTAATCTATATGCTGTCCTGATATATATGTTATTGTCCAGCTGCTACATAAATGTTCAGTTTTTTCACTTGCATCATATCAAAAGATAGGACCACATACTCTATTAACGGAAAATGGGTATAGGGTTACATTAATTACTTGGCTTTGTCAGTACTCTAGCATTTTAGCTGGTTTTTGTTTTTCGTTTGTGTTTCCCCTGTCCCCGTGCCATGTGCTTGTGTTTATGTTTCCCACGTGTTTGCGCCTCCCTCTATTCCCCGCTTGATTGTTTCATTGTTCGATTGTTTCATTGTTAATTACCTGAATCCCTGCCATGTTTCACCTGCTTGTTCTCACACCTGTTCCTGGTTTAGCCCTCGTTAGTTTGTATTTAAACTCCTTGTGTTGTCCAGTTTGTCTGAGTATTTTCCTTTTTTGTGACCAGTATTTGGTACCCATGTCTGAATCCCTGTGTATTACCCTGCCTGTTTATTTCCGCCTCTCTTTGGATTCTGTTTTTGTCTGATTGCTATGTTTGTCTCGATTTTGACCATTCGCCTGTTTTACTTGTTTTTGCACTTCGATTTCCCTTAGTCCTGTTGCCATGCCTTCTGGTTGTGACCTCTGCCCAAACTTGACTTTGATTTTTGGGTTTGGTGTTTTGGAGTTGGCTGATAATAAACTCTTATTTATTTTCGTCTGAGTCTGAGCCCTGACAGGCTTAATTACTTGGCATGTCGGCTCGACAAAAGACTGACCAATTATCTGTATTCTGGATACTAACCAATGCAAACTGAAGTAGTGGAGATAAGGAATTGTGGTCTACAGATTCTGCTTTCAAAGTGAATCTCCTGCAGAAGATTTTTACAGTATTTTGTGAGGTCATGAACCACAAAGCCTTGGATTTAACAGTAGTTTGAAGTTGTCACCACTTATCAACACCATTGTGATACATGAGAGCGTAGCTCCTATTCATCTCCTCTTTATTTACCCGGCAGACCTTGAGATTAGTAAGCTCTTTTCACAAGATGGACCTGCCAAGACGACAGCAGGGCAAGTCGATGACAATATTTCTCATACTAAAATAAAAAAAAACTTGGTTATGATGCTTATGAACTTCGACAAGGACACTGGCATTCTCTAGCATTTGTTTCTGTTTGCTTTTCCATAGCCATGTAGCATTATAGCATTTTTTTTCTGCCATTGGTCTACTTTTGACATTATGTGCAATAGACAATGGGTGGCAATGAATAAGATGTCTCGGTGATATAGTTGGGGACCCCCACTTTTAAGACAATGTTTTCTCTGTGGCCGTAATCATACACCCCCCCGTTGCCAGGAATTTCAGCCCTGGAGCTTGTTTTTGCTTGTGGACTGCTGCCACCCTATCATCTATCTGGGTCACACCATCCACATTCACGTCCACATCATTCTCTCTCTAAAGGGCCTGCAAATACATCCTTGAGCATCTGGGATTTATGTCTCTTTCGCAGCAGGGGTCAGCTAGTACTTTCGGAAGTTCAAGTACCTTCCGCCAGACGTCGGATCGCAGATGCGGTCCTTCCGGATGCCTGCATGCAGAGATGCAATCGTTTTATAAAACACGGCGCGCTGGCCATGTTTTAATTTTCTTTCCCCTTTTTTGTTTACGCTAACTTTTCCATTAAGGAAAAAGTGATACTTCCCAGGCACAAACACCCCCAATAAATCTTTATGCTTTCCACAGAAGGGCTAAAAAAATCTGTAGCACAGTGACTCTGTATAAACAGCAAAAAGGAAATGCTGCTTACATGAGCTATGGACATTAGAACATCATAAACTAGACCCTTCGGGATAAAGGGTGGTTCAGATTACTGCAAGTCACGTCAAAATACAATTTGAAGAATATTTGTTGTGAAGGGCTTAATTTCCTTTTATAAATATTTTTTCACCCTAACTGGCTAGCTTAACTGCTCATTTGCCTCATCCACTGTATTTGTACAACCAAGCTTTCTGTTAGCTTGCTTTTGCAGTCCACATTTTTATTTTCCAAATGAGTATTCTTTTGCAATAGTAGCAAGACATGTCCTTTTTGTAAATTATAATTGTATTTCTAATTTTATTTCTATGTAAAGGCTGATAGTGTTTCAATTAAATGCTATCCATATTGCATTAGTGCTTGTTATTAATGAAGCATAATTAAAATAGCACATGTGGGCTTTGACCGTGTTTGAAAAACTAGTGTTTCAAGAATATTGAGTACTAGATGAGTGAGATTCTGGTGTACTACTAAGACTGTGCTAATT
This sequence comes from Albula goreensis, assembly GCA_022829145.1. Taxonomy (NCBI): domain Eukaryota; kingdom Metazoa; phylum Chordata; class Actinopteri; order Albuliformes; family Albulidae; genus Albula; species Albula goreensis. The sequence goes on from CM040758.1 coordinate 6,993,234, forward strand.
TGAGTTTTACCCATAATCCCCCAAGGGAAACCAAATTAAAACCTTGGCCTAACCATTTGATAATTACGAGAACTGTGATCATGAGAATACAATCTAAGACTAAACAGATGTGATCAGTCCTAATATTGTGTGTCTAACACCAGATGCAAGCATACACTACATGTAGAAGGAACACAGATTTCAGAGGGATACAGTGAGCAGTAACCTCCAGTGTGAGTTTTATTTAGCTCTCCTTGTCCAACTCCTGTCATCCAAAACATTTTTTGCCCTGGCGGATCAACTCAAACCCAAACTATAGCAGACTCTGTACAAGCCAGATCGTAGACTCCATATGCAAACTAGATAGTCAGATCTCTCCTCTCATTCTTGCTACTTCTGAAACGGCAATACCAGTGCCAGTTGATAACAGTACTTAGTGATGCTGTATTGAAATTCATGAGCATTCATGAAACTGAATGCCAAAGAGCTGAAAACCCATTGCCACAGTGTTGCCATTAAGTCACATCCCCCCTTCCAACCTTTGAATGTTTATGCATTGCATCACATGCCATGCTACAGATTCAGCAGCAGAGTTAAGATACAGAGTTGAGTATCTGGTGTATCTATGTTGTATCTTATTTTGAACCACTGGCTGCAGCTCTTGAAGGCCATTTTTGCATAGTAGCTAGACAGTAATAACCATAATCACCAACCAACTGGTGTACATTTTAATGAAAGGCACCTTGAAACCTTAGTCACTGGTGGTTTACCAGTATTTTTCATACCAAAGAAGATTGAGAACCTGATGTTTTCACTTTGTATTCATGCCTTTATGATTTGTGATTATTATTATTAGTAAAAGGTAGTCAGTATAGCTATGGATTCATTCAATAACTGACAGTGAATACAGTGGTCTGTTTGTGTCATACATTTTCACTCTAAGCCAATCACAATATTTTCATTACAAAACTGGTAAAAACCCTTTTTATAATAAAATAATAATCTTAATAACATGTTAATCATAATCATAATTTCCCAATGTTTTAGTCATATCGCCCCCCATGAGACTGTAGTGTAGTGCTTATGTACCACACTACTGTGTTGAATTGCATCTAAATTCTGTTTATGTAAATTATATCATTGATCTACATCGGACACAGTACTGCACAGTTTTGAGTGATAACTGATAAGTGTGTTAAGATGAACACAAAACAGACAGGGTTTATTTTATCGAAGCTTTGTAATTTGTGATTTATGAAATCGGTAACTCTAATAAAGTATTCTGTGCGTATGTGTTGACCACCCTCTAAGACTGTTTCACAAACCCATATTTGTGAAATTGGAGTGTTTTTTTTTTTTTTTTTACTTCATAAGTGTGTAAGGACTGCACTGTAACACATAGGCCTTAAACCTTTCCCAGAAGATGACTTACCTGTCTACGCTGATCAAACATAGATTCATAATTGAAGCCGTACAGCACATGACGTCCATGGCGATGAAGACGTTGCAAAAAACTTTCCCAAAGAGCCACTCGCCACCAACGAGGTCTGTGATAATAACGAACGGCATTACTGCCAACGCAACCGAGAGGTCCGCTGCGGCGAGGGACACCACTAAGTAGTTTGACGGTTGCCTGAGCTTCTTTACTATACAAACGGAGATGATAACCAGCAAGTTCCCGCCGATTGTAGTGAGAGTAATGATAGACAGAACAATACCGATGACAATCTTCTCCACGTCGCCGTAGGGGACGGCGTCCTCCCCATAATCCGACGAGTTAGTCCCGTTTCTGGGAAATATGTCCGAGGAGGGAAGCTGTACGGTCATCGGGAGAAGGGCTTCGGCTGCAGGGGTGGACGGCGACAAACCCTGCCAGTTTTCCAGGTCCTCCGTTTGTCCGAGAGAAAAGTGTCTGTTCAGTAATAACTCTGAATTGGCGTGTATCACCATTCTATATGATGTAGCCCAAGAAAACGGCAAAACCGCATCCAGTAGAGCTCGACAAAACACAATCAATCCATATTAGTCATTTGTCACAGAATTGAGCCGAGCGACGTCTGACTAAGGAAACACGCATGGGCTCTTGCGAGGGTCCACATTTTGAATTGTCATTCGTTCTCTCTGTCTTTCAATTTTGAATTGGTCCAAAAAAAGAAAAAAAATGCAACACGACGATTCTGATTCAAACTTCACAGAAAGCTTTCATGACAGAACAGTCCTAATTAACTCACCAAGCCATCAAAGAGACGTGAAAAAACAGATTATTTCCTAACATACCACAATAAACGCATAAAATATTGAAAAACATCCGTAAAGTAGACTGCACTGAATATATATGGCCAAATGTGTGACCAGTTTTCAAAAGTTGATTGCTAAAATATTCCTGCGTAATTGAGGCATACAGTGGGACAAAAAAATATATAAAAAACAAAGGGTTTATATGTTATGTTAAGTTGTGTTCTCAAAGGGCTATAATAATCCCAGAGGTATGTAAAATTAGAACAAAATGAAAACACTATTCGCTGGTACCCCAGGTGCGAAATCTTAATAATTAAGAGTCTTGAAGAGGTGTAATTCCATGCTCAATTGTACCATGTAGAGAGAGAGAGAGTTGCGCGTCTAGCTCTGCACAAACGCAGTCATCTAATGTAACACCTTCCCGTCAGGAAAAACAAAGGTGTTCTTCAGGATATCTATACGTTCGATGCAAACCATTCGTGTCTGCTCACAATCAACATCCACCTGCATCTTGCGAATTAAGCAGTTGCAAAATGTTGGTGAAGATAAACGGCAAATCCTTTCGTTTCCAATGCCATTACTTCTATATTGAAAGAAACGGCAGCTACGCCCAAAACTCATTTAATGATGTCTTATTCGCCTACCTCTAGTCTTCAAAATCCTCCAAAAGATCCCTCACCCTGTGCTGTACAATGAAAAGACGTTGTAAGTTTATTTCTGCACGAAAGGGATTGGTCCGCTTCTCAGCCATACGGTCTCCTGTACCCCCACTGCGCTTCTTGTCTGTGTCAAGTAGGAATGAAACAAACTATCTGCGCCGCGCTCCCACGCTTCCGCAGAACCCATTCATAATTTGAGCGCGTTTGAATGAATGGAAGAGGATGTGCAGTAGTGTCGCACTGGTTCCGGATCAGCCCGAAAAGAGACTAAAGGATTCATTTATGAATGAACTGACGTTGGACACTTTAATTATTTAACTAACCAATGTTCCCACTTTATACAATATACACGCAGCACGAATGCTATGAAGCTCTTATTATTATTGTATTTGTTATTTATATTTTTGAGTGGAAGCTGATTAATTTACACCTTTTATATGTACTTACATGCATATTGTATCGTCATCCGGCTGGTTCTACTCTTAAGAGTTATTTTATTTTTCATTTTAATCAAACCAAACACATGCAGGTTGAGTGAGAGACAGAGAGAGAAAGAGAGGGATTTCGGCCACATCTGTGTTCGTGGGGCTTTGTTTAAGATTAGACGAATTTATTTAATAAAGAAAAGTCGCATTAATTTCAGACAGGTATGAATTTGCTTCCTTTCATACCGAGGCTACAATGGTTAGGCTACATCCCAGTCTTTTACAAGATGAAGTCTGTTCTGACACACATCAGGTAAATCTGAGTCTTCAAATAAACAATACTTATAATAATTACTTAATATTCATTTGCATTTTAGCATTGTGCTAACAGTTTGAACTGTCGAAACAGAGCCAATCTCTTTGACAGCTCCGATGGGAGCTATCCAAGGTCCTGAGCCAAACCCGTGTTGACGTTACATTTGCATTCATCTTTGAGGCTAAATAACATCGTAAGGCATCAGATAGATAGAAAAATAGGACTATAAATCCCATTCTATTCTCTGTTCATTTTTTTCTAGTTAAATTAGCTCAGATTTCATTTCCATGAAGTGAATATGTTTAACATACTTTCAATGCCTACATATTGACACGCCTGAGCAGATCCTGCCAGCTTTGTGGGTAACAATTATAGAGTTTTGCTGAGTGTTTAGAAAAAAACTGTCCTTTTCTTAAGAGTTGTTGATCTGGTTGGAGATCATTGATTTCCATGAATTTTAATGATTTGCGACATATTTCCAATCATTTTGAAATCATGACATTTAGTTGACTGTTAAGCCATTCCTGTGTATCTTATCTATGGTCTTAGTCTTGGGTATGGCTGAAAGATACACTTTTAAATCTTGAGGAGTTGAAGCATGTTTTCCTGTAGGATTGGCCTGTACTTCATTCTATTCAGTTTCACACTCACTCTGGACACACTTCCCAGTTCCTACTGCTAAGATGTATCCCTGTTACAAGACTATGTTTAAGAATAAGGATATAATATAATTTAATTTATGCATTGGGAATGAACAAATTCATTTAACATTACACTTTTTTAAAAGCCTCCCCTCCTCAAAATTCAGATCAACAGCAACCATATGGCCCTGAAATATGATTTGACCTACCTACCTACCTACCTACCTACCTACCTACCTACCTACCTACCTAGTCAATGATATTGTAAGAGTTGAACTTGAGAGATATCAGAGGTGATGTAAAGTCAAAATCAATACACCAAAACTGACTCAAGAGCAGTTAGACTTCACGGTATGAAAGAGCCTGATTTGTGTGAATTATATTTCCATTTCAGTTGTTCTTTAACTATATAGATCAGATGGGGATTCTCTTCACTTTAGCAGTGGTGACTGGAGGAATCAGCATTTTAGTGAATGAAAGCGATTGCCATTAGCCATTCAGTGGTTGGGAGATAATAGATTCATTAGATGGAATTTTTAATCAATACACTGAGGATAACACATCAACTCACAAAAATATTCCATGAGACTCTGCAATGACCATATCAATCCTAAAACACAACTTTCAGCACAAATGCAGTCAATCCAGAGTGTCTCCTCATTAATTTTGTTCATGAAACCACACCGGATCCATAATCAAAAATTTTAACATATAATGATATTCATTATAAAATGAATACACTTACCCATAGCACTCACCATTAATTTATACCTTGGAGAAACAAATGTAAAAATATGCATCGCAGAAATTGTTGGCTATAATCTGCTCATATCTGAATATAACAGATCAATTTCAACATCATATGTCGTTAAATGAATAAACAATAAATAAATGCAGTAATTTTTTTGCAGAAATTGGCCTTTTAGTATGCTGAAGGCATGGCTGTTTTGTGCTGGTGTGACTGGTTTTTACTTATATAAACACTGTTGTTGACAAGAGTGCACATTTAAACTTTATTAACGCAAATTAACATATGAAAGTGCATGACTTTTTGGGACTAAATGTATTTATGTGTTGTATCGCTATGTTGAAATTTCTGTTTATGTCAATATATACAGCTGTCATTTTATTACACAACATTATGATATTGGGTAAGAAATAGAATAAGTAAGTGACTAGACTCTAATTCATAGTGTTTGAAATGAATAATTCAGCTTCATTTTAATCAAACAACAGCAGGCACACTCAATAATGTAATGCAACAGTTATAAAAAGTCGACTCCTTTATTGTCGTTTGACATGCCTTTCCGTTTTGCTAAGCCTTTGATGTTCTCTGAATAATTAATAAGAGGAATGTGTAATTATTACCGTGGTGACAAGTGAAAGGCCTATTTAAGCCTCGCATTCAACAATTGAAAAATAACCATTGTCTGTATAATGTCTCCCCCTAGTGTCAAAATGTAAGCATGACATATGAAAATTACTTAAAAAGTATCTCTGAGGAAGTTTCAATTTTCCACTCGAATATGTTTTCCTCATAGAAGCATCTATGAAACCTCCCAAATTAAGACTTTGAGATGTAATATATTTTGTGCTTATTACTGATACATTACACCCTCCCCATGCACAATCAGTTCTTTTTTCTTTCTTTGTAAGCATCAAGCATTCTTCTGCACTTTCACATACAGTATGTCCCTGTATCAGTACAGTGAAGGTTCAGCTTTGCCAGGCTTATCTGGCGTGTTTCCATTGAAGTGTCATTGAAATTATGAGGACTACAGATTGCCAACTCCGCTCTCTTAACATTGAAACTTCTGTCTCCATATCTTATTAATGCTTCTGCTAATGTTCTCCCATTGATAATACAGCAGCAATAGATGTTCTTTCCTTTGGCATGTCTTAGCGCAAATCTTCACAAGCTGTAATGCACTACCAGAAATCCTGTTGAATACCAGAGGTCCACTCATTAGACACTAGAGAAAGAGGCAAAAAATTCAGGAACTGAAAAGCCTCAAAGCTATTTTTTACAAGTCATTTTTTTGTTTTGTTTTTTCACTCATGTGGTGGCAACTACTGACCTTCACTTCACGAAACAAAAGCAGCACCTTCATTGGATGACCCACATCTTTCCAGAATTTCTCCAGAGGAATACGTCAACCACATGGCCCTTGTGATCAAGTATTGCGTAAATGGCGGAAATACGGAAATAAAGACTCACCAGTCTGTGACTGCGGCCGCGTCACTGATGACTGGTGAACACCATTCATCCTGCAAGGGGCAGCAGACATCCGTTCTGCTATGCCGGACACTGTCCATTACATTCATATGCACTGATATATTTAGCTGTAGAAAATGACAGATCAATTATGTATGCATATATTTAGCTAGAGGAAATGGCTGTTTATTATGCCCATATGTTGGGATATGTTTAGCTGTAGGAAATGGTTGTCCACACACCGAACCTCAAAAGACCTCAAGTCAAAACTATGACAGAGAATGCCCCTCTGTACAAAAAAAAATCATTGCATTTTTGCTGTGGTAAAATAGATAACCTCCTCTTCATACTGGAGTAAAATAAGGAAAAGAAACCTTCCATTTCACTTCAGTCCATCACTTTCTACTTACTTAAACAGCAGCAAATTAGGGTCCTGGTGTGAAGTTATGAGAAAAGATTGCTGCACAATCTATTCAGAGTTAGCAAAAGGCTAAACAAAATATATTCTTGTATTCTTATAAAACAAACTTGTAAAATACAGTTATAGTATCATGTTCCCATACTGTGTACAGTACACAGTTCCAGCAGGGACATGGCAATTTTCTTTGTTGTCCATGAAAATTAGCCTGTCAGCCCCCACAGATAAAATTAATCACATTACCTTTTTCCGCACAGTCAGTCTCTCCCTCCGTCTCGCTTCCTCTCGTCTGTTCAGGCGAATGGGTCAGAGATATCCCTCAATCAATTTACCCTGGCTCCAGGCTCGTCTGCCATTGACATCTGCATTGCTATTAGACCACAGTTCAAAGGGACTAGAGACATATTGTATATGATTATATAATTGAAAGCCTTAAGAAAATTTGTACGCTTTATCATTGTCCATGGATTTTGAGAGAGGGCTTGTCAGCGCTGTTGTAGAATGAGTTGCTAGAAAAGTCTGAGTTGGAGGGACATTGCAGACAGAAGTTCATTGAAGAGGACATTGACTGTTCTCAAGAGTTTCCTTTATGGCTTTACCTCTTCTCTTCCTCCTCATCGCTTTCCCTTTTCCAGGTATCAGCTTCCTGCACATACAGTAGTTTGCCACCAGGTGTCCCATTACCTGCAGTTTATGGAGTTCAGAGTTCCATATCCAGCAAGACTCAGATGTTGTACATCTCAGGATTGTTGATCCACCCAGCTCAATAGGTGTACTGTCCATGGCTGCTTACACATTGAATATGCATAAGGCCATAAAAACAGGAAGCTTTCTCCAGTTTCATGTCATATTAAAATGATTATTAACATCTAATGGGTGGCTTCCATCCCCATAACCTTTGTCTGGATATTGCCAATTTCACATTGTTCAACACTAAATGGATGTAGATAGTGTTTCTGTTGTAATAATATAGCACCTTTTCATGTTTTTGGATACCCATGGGAACATTACTTTTAAAGCAGATGTCAAATATGTAGTGACTTGAATATAATGTTTCCCCTCATGCCTTCCCTTATAACATAAGGGGTATTAAAGGAAGTTAGACCTGGGCACAAAATCCACCAGGGCAATCAGTAGCTTTCTGCCAGAAATTAATTTCTTATTGAAAAAGATGTGGAAATAGAGCTTCAGTGAAACATGCTATACAATACTGTATATCTACTGGCATATTACTGGCCAATCTTACATTATCACTTGCATCTCCATTTCAGTACACTTGGAATGTTTTTAACACTGTATTTAATTTTCACATACTAGTAGTTTGTCCCCTGAAGTTCCATAATTACAGTTTCACCAATAGGTGGCACTAGTGCAGCGGTTAAAGTATATACAGTGCCTGTGCTCGCGCGCGCGCGTATATGAATATATAATACTGCTTGTTTGTTTATGAACTCGTGATATGTGGGTATTAGTGCTGTAGTTCTTAAAGAACGAGATATAATTATCTTAACTGATCTATTCTGTGCGCCTCTGACTGACTAAAATCTTTAGAATTTGGCTACTAATAACGAATAGCCCTGAACAATCATAGCATTTTTGCTTAAATCAATAGAATGTACGCTTTAAAATGAAATGATATCGTCTCAGATCTCCGTTATATTTCAACGAAACAATATTACTGCATTGCATTATTTTAGATTTTACTTTAGATATCCCATGTCATTTTTCATTCATTTTAACAGTCAGTGAACTGAGAATCACATTTGATCTTATAATTTTACACGCTTTCACCAGTGGTACATAAATGAGGTACAAATTATAAGTTCATACATTCAGATTACACATGTAACGTGTTCATGGTGTAAAGAGTATAAACAAAATATTCCGATGTCATCTGAATATCTATTTTCATTGCCTTAAGAAGTACACGTATACATTTACTGAAGTAAATCAGTACCATTGAGCGGATACAACTTAACACACCACCTTTCTATTTACGTAGTCTATGAAACTCAAAATAACAAATATAGAATGCTGTTGGTACAGCTTCACTAACATGTAAAATGCACAAACTAAATAAGTTACACATTTTATAAATGTGAATATCAACGTAACCAACTGGCTGCTTTGTTATACTGCCATGGAGACGTTCTCTTACCCCGTTTTAAAATAAACATCCATTCTCGACACCGTAACTGTGGCAACAGCTGGACTGTGACGTTCAAATCGTCTATAGTGTATTGTAGTGCCACGAAACAACAATAGTTACATTACAAGTGTTTCAAACTGATCCTCATTTTCCAGTTGAATGGGCTATAACAGTGGTGTTAGACAATCCAAATTAAGTAATAGGCCAGAGCATATGTGTGGAATTATACTATTTAGAATGTTGGCTACAATAGAACTCGAGTGTTGTGAGTTCATAAATAGCACAATTATTTTGTCAGAAAAGCAGAGTATAACAATTACCCATTTCTTTCAAGCTGCCTCTTACTGCAGTGAAACCATCACAGAGCAGTAATGAGCTCCAGCAAAAACAATCGGATAAGAAGTTGCTGAAAAAGAGACTGGCTTTAGCCTTGAAAAAGGCGAAGTGCAGCAGGGCGGCACGGGACGAAATGGAATTCTCCCTGCAAAATGAGCGAGAAAAGCACTGGCAGACCAACCCGAGCCCTGAGAGCAACTCCCTCAGGAACCTGGAGTCTGTCTGCAATCTCAGCCAGCAGCTGAGCAAAGGGGAGGCCACGTCTTCACTGCTACGGCAGCAGATGGAAAAGAAGAGGGGTGAACCCGCACTGCCGATTGAGGGGGCACAGCTCTCTGGGCAGCTGGAAGATACCAAGAAGAAGCTTGATGCCCAGGAGCAGGTGATAGGAACTATGCAGAGACAGTTCAAGGAATGTCTTAGTCAAATGCATGGAAAAAAAGGGACAAAATACAGATTTTGGAGGAGCAGAACAAGAATCTGACTACCAAGAACGCTAAACTCCAGGAGCTCCAGGAGCTCCTGGGGATGGATGGGGCGGAAAGAGAAAGCACCATCTCCCACCTGCAGGAGCTGGCTGACTCTCAGTTTCAGGTGGAGACTGTCAACCTGCCCAAGGGAAAGCTGCAGGACAACAAGGACCAGGATTTTCAGATGAAGCAGTGCCTGCACAACCCTAGTCCTAGTCTCAAAGGCAAGGACTGGAGGGAGACAGCATCCTCCCAGAGACAGCAGGAGGGCTTATCTGAGAAGATGATCCTGCAGCTGGTGGAATCTGTAAGGCAGCTGGAGGCTGACAACACTAAAATGGAGGAGGCAATGAAACTGCAGAAGGACACAATTACTAAACTGCAGGAGGAAGCCAAAGAGGCTCTATCAAAGAAGATAGATTTTGCGGAGCACCTTGCTATAAGGGCGCTGCTGGAGCAGGCAGAGCATGAGGCAGCACTGCTCTGTGAACGTTTGGAGGAGGCTCAGAAAAGGGTTAAGGACAAAGAGCAGGAAGTGGTGGACGTGGAGAAGTGCTACACTAAAGCGTTTGGCAAAATGCACGGCGAGACAGTAAAGCTGGCTGCGTCCCATCAGCAGCTCTGGGAGCTCCTGGAAAATGAGAGGACCGAAGCAGAGAGTACCATGCGGCAGCTACAGCAGGAGCTGGCCGAGATGAGGAGGAAGTGCGACACTGTAAGGCGTCACTGGTGGAGCAAAACGACTGCTGTAGCAGACTTGAGGAGGAGAAAATGGACATGGTGAGCTACCTCAAAAAGGTGGAGGGGATGCTGAGGGAGAGTGAGGAGAAGTGCGCGCAAACAGAGCAACAGCTCAACAGGCTGATGAATGCCTATAAGGACAAGGATTATGAGGTCAGCACTTCTTTGCAGAAGTTGAGGGAGGTACAGTCTGCCTCTGAGGACTTGGAAAATACCATCCGATTTCTCAGAGAGTCCTTGGTGAAGCTGGGGGATAAGAACACAGATTTGGTGGAGTTATTGAAGCAGAAGACTGACAGAATTTCACAGCTGGAGAAAGAGACTGCTGAGGCTGTGACTCGGAAAAAAGAATTAGAGGAAGGGCTTGATCGGGAGATTCAGAAGCAAAAAGTGTTCGCCATGGACACCCAAGAAAAACTGAATGAAACCGAGGCAGCGACACAAGAGTGTAGAAAAGCTAAAGTGCTGCAGCGGGCCCTGCAGGTCGAGTTGGAGCAGGTGCAATCTGATCGATCGATGCTCCAGCAGAAGCTGGAGGAAGCAAGGAATTTGGTACAAGTCAAAGACAAAACACTGATAGACCTACAGCAGTGCATGAAAGAAAGGATGGAAGACAGAGACAGCATAGTGAGGCAACTGCAGAAGGATCTGAGTGACATGGAAACAAAACTGTCATTGTGTCAGAAACAGCTTGAAGACAAAGCTTGCCCATGCAAAGAATTTGAATTTAAAAACCAAACATTGAGGGATGACATGAGCAAAGTCACAGAGAAGCTAAAGGAGAGTAAGGACATATGTGTCCAAAAAGAGTGCAGTGACTTGAAACTGAACTGCATGCTGGTTCTCAAGGAAAGTTTAGCATTGTCTCTGAAGCCGCAGGTTGTATCAATCTCTTCAAAACAGACGTGACTATGGAATCTTTGCAGCAGCTGAAGACCAAGAACATCAGACTGGAGGAGATGACAAAATGGCAGGCCAGGATAATTATGAAGATGGAGAAGGAGGCTGTGGAGGCTGCAAGAGTTAAGAAAGATTTGGAAGCATGGCTTGATGAAGACAAGCAGAGGCAAACCATGCTTCCCATGAATTCTAAAGTGGAAGAGGAAGACATTAAATCCAATCTGCAGGAGGGCAGGCAAAAGCTTGCCAAAGGCAAACTCTCACAAGAGGCCCTTCTGGCACAGCTGCGGCAAGTTCAGAATGATAGAACGATGCTCCAGAAACAGTTGCGTGAGGCTCAGAAAGTATCGGAGATGAGAGACTTGGCGGTTACAAGCATGCAGAGCTGCATGAATGACACACTGGCTGGAATGCAGGCATACAGCGAAGAGAAGATACGAGTGATGGAGAAGAAAAAAGAAGCGATTGCCTCTCAAAACGCAGACCTCCAGAGGCAGCTAGAACATATGAAAACAGAACGAGATAGTGCTCTGTGGCAGATACAGAAGGAACTGGCTGAGACACAAGAAAAACTGTCATTGTATGAGCAATCTGAAGGTCTCACTAGTAGACACAGAGATCTTAAAGGAAAAAAACCATGTATAGAGGAAGTGAATAGGGGCAGAGGATTGGTACCAGACAGGGAGGATAAGTGTGCCCAGTTAGAGCTCTGCATTTGTAATCTTAAGAGTGCAGTGGGTGAGAAGGAACATGAGGTCATATCCTTGTCTGAGAAGCTGAAAGTGGCTGAGTTAACCTTCATGGAAACAAACAATACCAACCTACAGGCTCTACAGAAGCTGAAGAGTGAGAACATCAGATTAGAAGAGTTGGCAAAACAGCAGAGCAGTGGAATCATTGAGCTGGAGAGGATGGCTGCGGAAGCGACAAGAGTTAAGCAGGATGTACAGGAACAGTTGGACCACCAGAGACAAAGCAAGCTGTCCACACACTGTCAGGCAGACGTTTCTGAGATGGAAGCAGCTTTGGAGGATGAGAGGAAGACGTACAACAATGCCGAAATGCTACAAGAGGCCATTCAGATCCAGGTGCAGGACGTGCAAGTTCAGCAATGGATGCTTGAGCGACGGTTGGAAGAGGCACAGAAGATGGCAGAGCTCAAAAACCAGGAAACAAGTGATGTGCACAATTCCATAACTGAAAAACTGGCCATAACACAAGTAAATAGCAGGAGAAGATACAATCAGTGGAGAAGAAAAGCACAGGGCTCCTTTAACAGCTACAGTGTATGAAAACAGAAAGAGACGGTGCCCTAAGTCAGGTGCAGAAGGAACAGACTGAGATACAAGTAAAACTGTTACTGTTTGAGGAAGTCCTTGAGAACACGACTCACCACTGCAGAGATCTCGAGGAGGAAAAATTGGGAATTCAGGAGAAGGTGAAAAGTGAGGACAAGAACAATCCAATCAGAAAATTGCAACTTGAATCTGAAATGTATCCTAGATGACAAGACTCGTAAGACCACTGCCTTTTCTCAGAAGTTACACAAAGTCATTACAACCTCTACAAACACAGACAAGCCCATTATGGAGGTGGAGACAATGAATCTGGGGGGGACTGAGAACATTAAGAAAAGCAGAGTTCTGACCGACCTACATAAGGAACTGAATGACATGCAAACTAAACTCTCTTGAGTGAAGAATCACTGAAGGACAAAATTCACCACTGTAGAGAGCATGGGGAAGAAAAGGTACTTATTCAGGAAGACTTAAAACATTCAGGCAAATGTTGCAGGAGAGTGAAGCCAAGTGTGCTGAGTTAGATCGCTGCAACTTTGAGCTGAGGTGTGCCCTGTATGACAAGGAACGAGAGGTCTTGAGTTTCTCACATGCTCTGCAACATGCTGATTCATTAGGATGTAACGTGGAGAGGATACAGCCTATGAAAGAGGCAGTCAGAAAGTTGACCATGACGAACACAGATCTCCGTAATCTACTGGATCGTGTGACTCCTGAGAGGTGGAAAACCTCTTGCAGCAACAGGAAGTGCTGGCTACCGCCAAAGGTCTGCAAACACATACTCAGAGATGCAGCCATCATGAAGAGCAGACGGACAGGCTGAAAAAAATGCTTGAGGACAGCAAGGGCCAGAATATTCATCTGGAGTCCTCTGTTCAGGTATTGAAGAACACCCTTGACAGCAAGTCAGAAAAGCTCATCACCACCTCCCAAAAACGGCACAAGGTAATGGCAGCTTGCAGTTCCATGGAGAAAGCTATTATTCGGCTGGAGGGATCTGTATGCCAGCTGGAGGCCGAAAATGCCAGGCTGAAGGCCACAGCCAAGCAGCAGGATGAAGGCGTTATGATGCTGCAGAGGGAGACTGGGAGGACCATGACGGAGAAGAAACACCAGGAGGACTGGCTGAACCGGGAGGTACAGGAGCAGACTCTGCCGACCCAAAAAGAGTTCCCCCATGTGAAGCTGGAGAAAGAGAAGGCCCAGAGCAACTTAAAGAGTGAGATGGAAGGGCTCTCAGGGCAGCTGGAGATCCAAAAACAGAGGAGCAGAAAAATAGAGGAGGAGAACACAAAGTTAGGGGCGCATCTGTCCTCTCTCAAGGCCCAAGTGAGAGTTACAAAAAGATAAAAGGCAGAACGGACCGGCTGCATAGGCAAGTAACAACTTTGCAATGGAGGGTGCAAAACCAGAGGACGTTCTAGAGAAAGGGCTTCAAGTACAGCAGAGAGCAACTGTATCTCCCATCAGCTTGTACTTCCAGGTGATGTAAATATCATCTTGCATAATAGAGATGCTGGATATACAAATGCCAAAGCATGTAAACCTTGAGGAACATTGTGGATGTTTTAAAATGTCAGTGTACAGATACAAAATTATTTTTTAAAACCTTAAATTAGAATGAAATCATAACCACAAGTCACCTTTAATTCCTTTATTAATAAATTCTACAATGCATATCAAAATGTATGTTTATTTATCAATTATTTCTATTGATGTTGTAGGTAATAGTGAAATGAATGTCATACTAAGTTCCACTTAAGTGAACATGCTTTACAAATAATTGGTTTTATATGTCTCTTTGTAGGTGTTACAAAGAAAGCATGGTTCATGAAGATGATGCTCATCAACTTCTGTGGTACATGATTATCAATGCACCCAGAATTAGAAATAGTAATCACTGGTAAAAAAATATTTCCTGTTTTGCCAAAAGTAATAAAAACTTGTGCTGATGTCAAACAGCACCTCAGCAGACTCAAGTGCCTGTCGGGTGATGTACACTGACTTGAGGTTCCTGCCTGATTTAAACAAAGTTACAATAACTAAGGATTTTAAAATCTTTTTATTTGTATATTTATTGCCATTTCCAGAGAGGAACTTTCAGAGTTATGTACAAGAAAATAATCATCACCGCTCACCCTATTTCTGTTGTTTGACTCCTGTTTGTGCACTCGCCATCTTCAGGGCCACAGGTAATAGGGTAGAGAAACAGAATTTAAACAGATAAATTACAACAGCTGTACATATTATTTGCAAAACCTAGAACGGGTCTAAGAATTAAGAGGGAGTCGATCCTTGTGGAATATTACAGGGAAGCCAGGAAATTGCTGAAAGTGTGGACCAAAAACTGTCCTTACCTTGTCTGAAAGGGGAAATTTGGAAATCTGTGTTTTCTGTGTCTGCACATTATTTCTTTTTTTTTTTTTTGATCAATGACCAATCATCCAGTGGCTGAATGTGAGGGAAACCAGGACTGCTTTATTTTTTATTCATGGTTCCCTACATAGTTGTCATGTTTTATCATAGGATTTATGGGAGTAGTTAATGGGGGATATACATACTGTGGTAATTTGTGAGTGAAGTCTGGCAGCACAGTTTTAAAATGTTATTTAGAACTATTAAAGTGTAAACTGCTTGTGACTGCTGCAGTTTGTTGTGCGATTCTTGTTAAATTAATGTAGTACAGTGTCCTAAAGTGTGAACCTTTCTCTGCACTGGAGTCAAATATTCCTATTAAGTATATCACACAGCAGTATAAATAATGGTGCACACTTTAGAATACTGCACTCTGTGTAAAAGATTTAATTTTGAAGACTGTTGCCTAGTCTGTTCACTCAGTTCAAGGAACCCAGTAATTATATGCCAACAAAAAATGAAATAAGCGTTTTCCATTATCTCATCCGACTTGTGTTGTGCTCGTGAAGGATACATACCCATGATCAGCACCATTGTGGGAAAAGTCAGCCGGCAAGGTGGAAGACTGTGGTGCACTAAAATCAGTGTTTTCACTAATTGGCACCTCTACCTGCCTGAAGAGTTGTGTTAATTATAATCAGCTTGTTAGCGCAGGGAAGGAACACACATGTGGTAGCTCTCTCAGTTTCTGAAACTGGGTTTTTCTACCTCTGTCTGGTGGTATAGCTAACGATAGGGACTGTAAAATCGATAGAAACTTTATTGAAAGAAAATGATGAAGCCTAGGCCACACTTGCACATCACTCTAAAGAGGCCATTCCTGGTCTGGCTAGGTGCCTGCACAAACTAAGAACATGCTTACCTCATAACCCTCTAACTAAATGGGAAGAATGTGATTGGTGGTGAATCTGCAGTGTGGACAGAAGGGGGATAAATCATGTGAATATTATAATAATAACAATAACAATAATATAATAATAATATAACTTTATTTGTATAGCACCTTTCATACAAAATGCAGCTCAAAGTGCTTTACAATGAAGAAATTACATGCAAGAGTGCTTCACATGAAAATAGACATAAAATGAATATAAAAACAGGGATAGAATGGCACTATTAATGTAGAATGAAATAAAACTAAATTAAGGTTATCCACGGCTTAAATCAAGTTATATCAACTTATTGTAACATAGAATGAAATAAAATAAAAGGTTAATGAAATAAAATATAAAATATAGAATACATAGAATGCATAAAATCAAGTCAAAAATCACATTTTTCAACATTTTACTGGGACACTTATTCATCTTACATGCTTCTTCAGTGCTAGGGAAGTATATAAAATAGCTTGCCTGGCCTTTGTGGCCTACCCTTCCCCATAGCCACAGGGTCAACTTACAGTGACACAGAATGAAATAAAATAAAAGTAAGGTTAAAAATAGAATACATAGAATGCATAAAATCAAGTAAAAAAAAAAAACACATTTTTCAACATTTTAAAAGAAGTGCAGTAGTGCATAAGTGCAAAGCAAAGTGCAAAAAAGGCCAGTATCAGGAAAGTCATCCCTAGTTAAAGGCTAAAGTGAAGTGAATCAGGATTACAGATTACAAACGCCGCATGCTTGCAGCTCTCATTGTCAACAGGAAGGGGTTGGTGTCAGGAGATCGAAAAGATTATTTGATTTTGAAATGGGACAGAAACTATTAGAAGATGAAATGATGCAATGATTTCCGTAGAAAAGCCACTGACACAAAGTGCAGGAGCTGAAAGATGAGTATATTCAACAAGAGATGCCGTCATGACTAGGATGGGCTATATAGCATACAGTTAAAGCAAGATAAGACTGAAAACTGATTAATTACACAACATTTTGCCATTTAAACAAAATTATATGTGAGTGACGTCCACAGTTGTCATTTCTACAGAGTATCAATTTACACAGCTGGATATTTATGGAAGAAATTCTGATTAAAAATGTTGCTCAAATGTATAACAGCAGTGCCCTCCCTGGGAACTGAGAACCTTTAACTTTGGTGTAATAAGTCCAGCTCCCTACCCATGATACTTAACTGATTCAAATCCAAGCTCTTGTAATTCAAATAATGACAAAAAGCTGTAATGCTGCCCAACTTGTTTCACTTGAAAATAGTGTCTCAAATCATAAAAATAATTTTAAAAAATCATCCTATTTTGTTGCAGATTTTCCATTTTGAGATGTTAATGCTCACAAGATATGCCTCTACTGGCCAATTAAATCACAGTTTTTTTTTTTCTTTAGAAATAATTCCCTGAATAAAGTCCACCTCCCCTGAATGATGCGACAGTATTTATACTCTGCTCTGTGAGGAACATCTGCACAAAAAAAAAAAAAAAAATGCAGTGATAGGTTAAATTTGTGCCATGTGTCTTCCTAATTATTTGTTGACTTTTTGTTTGTTATGTGCATTGAATAATTAAAAGTAACAGGGTGAGTTTTTCTTTTCTTTTATGTCAGATTTGGCTATAAAATAATGCAATTGTCTCTGTCTTGAAGCCTCTCATTAATTTTCATCAGGCGCATATCCATCAATACCATCATCATGTAATTTTCCCTTTGCATCATGGCTGCCTAAAGGATGGGGTGGAAAAGGAAAGAAATAAAAATGAGATGGAAACTTTGCTGTTGATCTAATTCCATGGGATATCCCAGTTAACTAAAACATACAATATTTTCATCTGTCCGAATAACTCCTTCAAACACACTGAAAATGCTCTTGCATGTAGTTCAAAGCATGCAAAATTATTACATACAGCCATCACAAACCGATGTAGCCTCAAACACTCAACTCAAACTCAAAAATTCCCTGATACATTCATGGCGGCAAACATTGGGTTAATTGGCCCATCACCCTTCATCCCATTCTTCCTTTCCAGGCAAATGACTATGGTGAAATGATGGCAACACATTTTTAATGATCTTCTCTTCCTCTAAATGAGAGCCATGAGAGCAGGCATTGCCATATTGTTTGTCTTGTTCACAGTGCAAGTGAGAGACCCAGTTCTTTGTGACCCACCCCTCTGAACCCAGGTATACTCCAAACTGTGACACCCCCCAGCACCTACACTGCAAAGCCTGGATTTAGTCTCAGAGGGAGAGAGAGAGAGAGAGAGAGAGAGAGAGAGAGAGAGAGAGAGAGAGAGAGAGCGCGCGAGACAGTCACTGTATGAGATTTATCATGTATATATAAAGTAGCAAACTTTAAATCCATTTCTGGAAAAAAATGAGCCTAAAGACAGGCTAAAGATCCACTAGCATCAGATAAGCATACATATGCATCTAATGTAACCTGCTCTTCCATTACTCCTCACCCTGCAACCCCTTGGTATTTTCTCCACTCCACAAGCTTTCCCTACTATGGAAAAAAACACCACCACTTGTTTCATAAATGATGTCAGCCTCCAGTCTTACTAGACATTTCTTTCACTCGTTCATGGGGGCATGTGATTTCTTTTTTGATCTGTACTACCACATTTGAAACAGTGCAAGGTATCTACAGTGCTTGCAAATACAATACACAAGGTTCCCCTGTGTTTGCTGTGAAACAACTGATCTTAAGTTAGGTGAACACAAATATATCAGTGTTTGCCTCCTGGATGAAAACAGTTGCAAGATTATTGCCTTTCCAGCAGCTCAATCGTCATGAATGGTGGAACACTGGAAACAGTTTTTGGGTGAAAAGTAGTGTTTTCTGCAAAAGTTTGCTCATCACAATAACACTGTCTTCTATCAGGGAATTCACCACTTTTTTGAGGAAAAAATACCACTGCTTTATTCATTTTCATAACGTAGAAAAAGGTAATCTTTCCCTCCTGTCCAACATCCAGCAATGTGTGTTTCTCAACAGTAATGTCTTGATCAGGCACACAACTGAAACCTTGATGAATCATTGGCACTTCCTAATCCGAGCACCCCCAAAACACTCCAGAAACTATATTCAACTCAAACTCAAAACTCAGAAACACAACTAAACGAAAAAAACTCTCAAAAAACTGTCATTTCTGAAATAATAAAGAGTAAAGAAGAGAAGTGAAAATAACAAGAGAACAGGTCCACCACCACTGCCCTCACCTCTGAAGCAATTTCCTTGATTTCCTGCATCATCATCATTGCTTTTTCCTGGAAGCCCTCTTCTAAGAGGGCTTTCTGCTCCTGTGAGAGAGAGAGAGAGAGAGAGAGAGAGAGAGAGAAACCAGGAGAGTTCAAGTGATGAACATTATATTAATAAAATATTAAGTTATTTTTTTTTTCCTTTTTGGTATGAAAATTTGGTGGTGCTCCTGCTTTTTGACTCTATTTCCATGGCATCAAAAGTAAGACTCTGTACGACAGGTTGGGATGCCCCTGCTGGAACTCTATAGCCCAACTCTGTGGGCAGCTGGGTATCAAGCTGACTGCAGTACTTTATAAGATAACTGGCTTATGGTGGTCATTTATCAAAAATAATGTGTTGCTGTTTGAAGTTACACTAGCACTAGATTGACTATGACTATGCCATATGTGCAAACATTTTTCCTAATGTTGTCCTCATCTTGAAAGATGAAAACTCCCCCATATGCACTGCGAGATTAATGCTAACCAGTAAACGTATTTCTGTCAGTTTTGTACATTTTCTTAAAAGCAAAAGGTATAGTCTACCAGTATATAGTCAACAGCTGGTATTCATTTTAAATCTATAATTTCAAGGTTAATGTCTTATTGTACAAAAGTAAACTTTTGAGATATATCTAACTTATTTTTTTGTTATTATCAAATTGTATGTCTTAATTATATTGTGTGTGTCATATAAACCAATTACATGCTGTGGTCTGAGATTATGAATACCAGGAATGGAGGTCATTGCCAAGAATGAAATGTTTGTTACTTAAAATTCATAGTTTAAATAATTGTATTCCATCATATTTGAAATTGTTATTTAAATTGTGATCAAGAATTGTAATATACTGTGTTCATTTGTTTTCTTGCCAAAAGAACAAACTTCTTCTGTAGAATCTTTACCTACCAAATTAGAATCATCATAAAACTTTCATACACCAGTCAAGCTGCTTGCATTTTCCTATGCTATATGATTCATGCTTTTCAGCAATTACATTTTTAGAAGCTGTCGCCATGGACTTTTTTCACTGTGTTCACGATCCTGATTAGGGGCAATACCTTCAGTCGCTGTTCAATAACTCTGTTGTTTTCCTCAGTCATTGCCTTGCGTTCCTCTTCAAATTTCTTTTGAAGCTGGCGTGCATTTTCTTTTAGAGCTTGGTTTAGGTCTACAGTCTTTTGAGTCATGATTTTTAATTCACCCTTGGCAAGCTGTGCTTCATATCTCTCTCTGTCTGCTCTTAACTGCTCTTCTGTTGAAAGAAAAATTGACACAAACTGAAAATTATTTGGGGAAAAATGGCCTCATTTAAACCTTCATAGGTTATACTGTGCTGTAAGTTTCTCCTGCTCACCTTTTAAGCGACGCTGCTGTTCAGTGAGAGCTTTGTCTGCCAGCAAAATTTTTTTGCACGTATCTTCTTTGCTGCTTATGAAGTCCTTTAAAGCATGTTCAGCCTGAAAAACCACATATATGGCAAGATAAAGAGGTGTCAGGTGCTATCTGTGCATATTATGTGTTCATTGGTTGGAAGTGGTAAAGTATATTTGACAATATTTACACCTCATGCGATTGCTGAATAGCCATTTGGAGTATTGCACAGAACTAACCAAAAAAGGTTTGAAGTTTTTCATCTGAGGTCTGAGCAAATAATTTCAGGCCTTGCAATGTACATGTTGATCTAATGTAAACAGCCTTACAATGTGTATCATTTTAGATTTGAATAACTGGCTGAACTTTCCCTTTGGATTCTGATCTATGAAGTACCTTTATGCCTTTTCCAGGTGTAAATTTGTAGGTCTGAATAAGGGAGTCCATCTGGATCCTGTAGACTGTATACCCACCAGGTCTCATGAAGGACTCATGGTGCAGTTTACTCCACAGCTGCTGCAGTAGAGCAGTGCAGTGAGTTTGAGACTGTACTGCATTCTCACTACATTTCCCATCATACTCTTTTTCAATGAATTCCTGTGAACACAGAGCAAAACGTTGGAGACCTCAACAAAATTCCATTCTGCTTCACAAAACTTAGCTGCTGCTTAAAAAAGCCTAAAAAACTGACCATGAGCTGTGTCTGGTAAACTTGGTTTTCATCCTTGAAGGAGCGTTTCATGAAGAACTCCAGCGCCTCCCTCAGGCACCCTTCATGAACTCTGGAGAGCTCCTCCTGCGTCTCCGTGTGCAGTTTCACTCGCTGTCCCAGCAGCTGCCTGTAGAGGGCGTGAGACTGCTCGACCGCCGTCGAATTCTCAATCTTAGACAGAGCCAGCACTGCGTTCTCCAGGCATGGAACGCTCCCGCTCCGAATGGCTTCCACGTACGCCGCTGCTAGATTCCCCAGCACTGCAACCA
Organism: Albula goreensis; assembly: GCA_022829145.1. NCBI lineage: Eukaryota > Metazoa > Chordata > Actinopteri > Albuliformes > Albulidae > Albula > Albula goreensis. The sequence goes on from CM040758.1 coordinate 7,014,920, forward strand.
TTAAAAATGAATTAGTGAGAAGTAGGTGGTAAAAATCTGGTTTTATTTTAATTCTGTGCAATTCAATACAAGAATTTTGAAAACTCTTGAAAATTTGTGATTTAACTAACTATATGATGTATAGCAATTTTTTTTAGTGTATTATTCAATCATTTTTTTTACGTTCCCCCAGTCTTTTCCTCTGCACTTACTACTCCCTGTAACGCTGACTCTTCCTGCAATAGTTTTCTCCTTTGAATCATTGTAAATGTAGTTGCAGAATTCAGAGCCTTGCTTGACGAAATCAGCATCAAGCTCAGCATCACTCAGTGTCTCCAACTTGTTAAGATTTCTCTTCTTGGCAGGTTGGTCGAACACAAAGCACTTTCGTGCTGTGAAGAACATGCGGATGAAGTTTCTTGGAGCATTGGATTCAGCTACTTGAGGAGCTTCACCTTTGGGGAAAATTGTGTCATTATTTTAAATAAAATATTTTTTTTTGTTATTTTTATGAAACCTCAAGCCAGAAGTCTAGATTTAATTACAATATGTCCTTAACTTAGACTTAATGAATAAATAGTAATTTTTTAAAATTACACTTTTGAACTAACTTCACAAGTTCATGCTCATGACAGCCATCCTGACAAGACTCATCTAATCTATCTAGATCTGCTCCTATCTAGATTGTGTTTCTTTCCTTGAATGGGATTGTTTCTTGCTTATGCTTAGATTAACATGATAAGTATATATATATATATATATATATATATATATATATATATATATATATATATATATATATATATATATATATATATATATATATATATATATATATATGTATGTATGTATGTATATGTATACATACAGTGGGGGAAATAAGTATTGAACACATCAATACTTTTTCCTGTGTCACTCCCCTTTATTGCACATAACTTTTTTATGGATTGGAATGTTACAATTTCTTTAGCAATGTAGTTTTGTTGAGTTAATACCAATGTCTGGTCTAAATTTCAGGTGAATAGCTGCAATGGAAATATGTTGAATTGAAAAATTGTTGATGTGTTCAATACTTATTTCCCCCACTGTATATATACTGTATATATATATATAGAAACTAAAAGCTATAAAAAGCAACAGAGGGATTTATGATATGCATAAAATAAAAAATTAAGCACTATATGAAAGCTCTTTACATTTCTAATAGTCATAATTAAAGCAACAAATAATATGAGGGTGTGTGTGCATTATTTCATTGTTTCAAGTGTACATGCACTGTTTAGGGGATAAAAAATGAAATGTGAAAAATATTTTGCCCCCTTTCAGATTATGTTTTGAAAGTATTGCCCTCATAAGAATATAATAGAACAGCCTTTGTGTTAGATTAAGAGCTCCAGATCCAGAATGAGAATCTATATAGTTACTACTCATACACACTGTTAAGTTGTTGACAAGTTACTGCCATTTTATGTTTGTAGTTGGCTGATGGCTCAGAAAGCTTGGCACAGTGTGTCAAACTAGTATTGTCACAGTCATGATGTTTTATGATTTGTGCCCTTGTGCACATGTGTGTAACAGGTATGACCTGGTGGTTAGGTAGCTTGGGTCGAAGGTTATGAATTGGTATTACTTCTTCCTAGAGTGCAAGTTTGGACTTTTGGTGTTGGTTACTTCAGACTGATGTGTGCCTGCATGTGACTGATTCCTATAACATTATACTTCAGCTGTTTATTTGGGCTTGAGTTATACCATTCATTCGATATTTATTCTCTAGTGGCTTCAAGAACTTCAAAAGAACAGTACCTTTGCTCATTCAAAGCTACTTGTACAAAATAAATCTCTTAACATTCACTGTGCTCCTTAGTCATTTATTTTATAACCTGTGTGTGGAGAATCCTCCACCAGTCGAAGCTCTGCTTGGCTCCTTTAACAACCTCAAGGGGTGGCATGTTCCTAAAAATGGACTTACCCTTTCTAAGTTTGAGAGAATTCTCCAGGTACTCATCAGCTGTGATCTTCTTCCCATTCATCTCAAGGTCGAGAGTGAAGTCTCTCACCGTCCACACAAAGGAGGGGAAGAAGCGAATGAACTCACTGGAGTCATCACCTTCTTTGTAGGCCTTAACCTTTATGTGCTCTGTCAGCTGTGTCACATAGCTTTTAGGCAGGGTAATTAAGGAATCAGTAGCTTTAAAAGAAACAGTGATAAATGTAACATTGCCAGTGACATATTTTGGTATTCTACATTTGACTGAAAAGTATCTGTGAGAAATGAATGGCATAAAGGTAGATGTAGAATTCTTTGTTCATTATCTGGAGTCACACTCTGTAGCGCTTTGTTTTATGACAAGGATTGTTTAAACAATGGCAGTTTCAGAACTTTGTACAACATTGTGCAGAGTATTCCAGTAAACCAGGATACTGAAGGCTCATCAGTGCTTGATTATCAATGGTACGCATGCTGTTGTAGACTAAGGTACTGCTAAGGAGTACGGCCAGTGCAAAGATCCAGGTGTCATTCTTTTCATCTCCCTGGTATCAAAAGATTGAAAAAAACGTATACTATAACACTGTACAATACCGTACTATAAACAGGACACTGTACAAAATAAACTACAAAAAATAAACAATAAACAATGCCAGTACTATAAACTGTGCAAGTAAAAGTTGTGAGAGCCAGTGCAGAGTGTATAAAGTGTGTAGTGCAAAGTGTAAAGAAGCAGGAGTGTAAAGTAGAATGGCAAGAGTAATGGCTGTACAACAGCACAATAGTAAGTGAATGAATGTACTGGATATATATACTTTTTTCCTTTATATGAGGGACAATGAGTGGGCGGACTTATTGAAAGTCCTCATGGCCGCCGGCAGTAACGACCTCAGGTAGCACTCCTTGGAACAGCGCAGATGAGTCAGTTTGTTTCTGGTATAAGTCCTCTGTTTAGCCACAGTGGCATGCAGAGGGTGGGTGCTGTTGTCCATGATAGCATGTGGTTTTGCCAGTGTTCTTTGTACTATCCTGCCCAGGGGTCTGGGGTGTTATCTCTGCTACTACACTTCACAAACTGGTTGAAAGTGGGCAAAGGACAGTGAGACATGAAGTCTCCTGACACTACCATGAATGTGCTAGGATGTTGTGTTTGAAATCTCGCAATCACAGAATGAATGACGTGACATGCAGCTTCAGCATTGCAGAGGGTGGAATGTAAACAGCAAACAAGACATGTTTTTTCCACAAGGCATGTGGAAAAACTCGAATCATATAATACGGGCACATACTGATGGTAATCTGCTCAATGTCTGGGCAACAGATCCGTTTTTTAACCGTTTGTTTACACTGCTTGTTGTTAATAAGCACAGCAAGCCCACCGCTTTTCCTCTTACCACACTGTTGGTAATATCTGTCTGCACATACAATCTGAAACCTGTTCACAGACACGTTGGAGTCTGGGACAAGCTCATGTAGCCATGTCTGTGTAAAACACATAATACTACAATCTCGATATTCCCTCTGTGTCCTCACCAGTATTGCCAGCTCCTCCATCTTATTCACAAGTGACATTACATTCCCCATGACGATGGATGGAAGACACAGTTTGTATCTCTGTCTCTTTTCCCGGCTTTTGCTGGTAGAACAAAGATGGCTTCCTCAGGGCTACCAGGTGGGCTACCAGCTGGTCCCTCGTGTATACAATCCGTGAGTCATTAATATTAATATATTAATATTTTGCACCTAAATAACGTGTGCTATTGTCTTTTGTTGTTGGAAATAAGCTGTATCATGTATCATGTAAGCTGTTTCTATGATCAAAATGCAATGTACAATACGAAGTTTGTACAAAGAGGTAATGTTTGTATTTTCAATGAGCTTCAATTTGAACTCTCCAGTGGATACTGAATGTCATGGAACTGGGCACATTATACCTTCTCCACGTCTCCCAGTCCCTCAGTGTCCAGCAGCACCAGAGTGTGGTCATTTTTGCGGGGGTGAGGCACACACCACATCCAGATACCCTTAGTTTCAGACTGGATGGTGGAGCCCAAGGAGAAACCTGAAAACAGAGAGAGAAGCCTTAGACTCTATAACCAAAAAACAACATACAAAAAGGGTAAGGAACACAGGTAACATAAGTCCACCTATGTTCTCAGTATATTCCATTCTATTCATATCAAATGTGCAAATTAAATGTAATGTTTTGGTTAGGTTTGGTCAGTCTTTGCATCTTGTTCCATTGCTCACAGGACTATTTCTCGAAATTTTTTAACTCATGGGTACAAATCTGGTGTAGGAAATAGGGGTACAGGTTTTCTGTGGTGGGGGTTAAAGTCAGAACAACACCGATAGAGGTCGTCTTGAGCAGTTAAGATTGGAAATACAAAATGCACACATGATACCCTGAAATTCCTCTGTTTAAAGACTAAGAGCATAAAAATAATGGTATGTGTAATGATGTGTAATTCATTCTCATTAATCATTAGGCATTAAAAAGTTAAGTTAGTTAAAAAGATTGTAAATATGGCAGGTGTGTGTTAGCCTATTGTTGAATGTAGGGTAATTGAACTATTTTCTGTATTTATTTTCAGTTTCACCCTTTCCAAACTGGTGAACCTATGGACTAACAATCATTCTGTATATGGAGTCTCTGCTTCTGCCAGGAGTAACTTTGTGTTATGTGATGTTAATATAACGATAAACAAAAGGATGCACACAAAAAATTGAGCCCTTACCTGATCGTTTCCCTGCCAGTCTGTTCATGAGGTAAGACTTGCCTGTGCGGTACATGCCCACAATGGACACCACCACCACAGGCTGCCTGATGGAGCTCAGGATGTCCAGGGCTTCCTGGTTCACCTGGAGTCCACCAAACCTTGTATTCTCAATCAGACAGACAGGCCCCTCCATCTTATTTTTGTTTCCTGTTTACAAAACACCAATATGGACATAACAGTATCAGTGCATCCATAACAGGAAAGCAAAACTATTTTTTTCATTTTGGCAGTTACATAATAGCTGAACTTTCAATTTCACTGCAAAACTGGAAAAAGTACAAATACTGAAAGCCATGATTAAATTTGAGAAGTACACTCTGTCCTCCAAGTCAGAAAATAGAATATGGATAACCTATTTATTGATAACGTTTTGTATTAAAAAAGAATCGCTGCACAACCTAAGCACTTTAATATGGTTTTCAAGATACATCTCCTGAGAACAATCTACAGTAATTCAGTATCTGTGCTACAAGGGTGTTCAGAAATGTAGCTTTCATTCAAGCTTGTTTTCACTTTCGCTTTGCTTCCTTTAGATGAGGAAGTAAGTACTTCAGTGAAATTTATGCTCATGGCTTTTCTTGTGAAGTAATGTATGGTAACATACTATGATTCTCCCTAATATTTCAGTAAATATAACCCTAAACAAAGCTTTAAACAGTATTTCAACAAAGTGTATATATATTTACATCTTTGCACGTCTCAAATAAAATGCAGGGAGAACACATGATGCATATATGCCTGCTAATAATCACTCACCTGCCTTCCTTCTCACAGCCAGGAATGTGCATTCAGTGAGTTGTTTGAGTTGTTCTTTAATGTGATCAGAAACAAAGTCATGAGCACTTTTACAGAGACACTGGCTTTCTGTTGGTTACAAAGATCCAGGCGACTCAAACAGGAACTGAAACAAAAGTCTCTCACTGACTGGTTCAGTCATGAATGCTGCTGAGGGTGGTGCCAGGGCACATTGGCACACCCATTTATCAAACAGATAGAGGATTGTCCACTGAAAAGTACCCCAACAAAATATCGAGTCAATGTAGTGAATGAAGGAATGTCTAATGCTATGCACTACAGAGGCATTATCTATGTTATAAACATATGCCACTTGACCAGAGTACATTCCTGTTTACAGAATACCTATTCATACAGGATAATGTCAGTAATATTTGCGATGAAAATCATGAACTCTAGGTAATTTAAAAAGAGTTTACTCAACATTAACATACAAAAATATTTGTAACGTTCAGATGGAAAATGTATAAAATGGGAATAAACACATTTCCAATGTAAATTTAATAGGAAATATTCTTTTTACAAAGCTCCAATTGATTCCATCACACCCACAATTAACAGAATCAGTTTTGGGAAGATTTTAGCAATCTGTATCTTCCAAAGCAAAACAAAGACTAATATTGTAATTAATTCAATACACATTCTAATAACTGTAATGTGGGTTTTCATGATCTGCTGAAACAAATGTACAGTAATTCAATTGTTATGCTAATGCAAACATTCTAGCTTATCACAATAGAAAATGAACTGTGTGTGTGTTCAGGCTGCATTCAGGCTGAGGTTAAACATTTGTGTTTACTGTGTACTCTCCTTGTAGTTTTTTCCTGATGAGCTTGCCACAGTGTACACTGTACATGGAACATTTAAAATGCAAACACATGTTGATAATGCAAACACCAGTGTATAAACCCCAAATGCCTTGACCAGGATAAACGCCTCAGTAGGTTTAAAAAGTGTTACATTGAATCAACTTGTTCTTATATACACAATCTGAACAATGTTATGCATTTTAATTGAAATTCTAAACACTGGGATGCATTTAAAACAATTACAATGTTTACCTGTCCTCTCCTGCCTTGTACTCAACAGGTCTTATCACAGCCAGAGATGTGCATTCAAGGAGGTCTTCTTTGAAAATGTTGTCAGAATCAAATCAAGTGTTTTGATTTCATGCAAATGGTTTCATGCAAGGAGAGATCGAGGGTGGAGCAGAGTGGCTTGTTCCTCCCACATAGATGCTGTCAGTGTTTTTGTTCCCTCCCTAGGTCTGAGAAGCATGTACACAGTGGCCACACCTGCTGCAGTGCCATAGCAAAGACCCTTCGGTGTTTGGAGTGGAAGGAAACAATTTTTGGATAGCCCCCATATCCTCACCAAATAAGGAAACTACAGGGTGACCCGGAACCTAGGATCCCTGGTCTAGGAAAGTAGAGCAGGAAACTAGACTAGGAAACTTGAGGGGACCTGGAATACTACGATGAAAACTTCCTGGGGGAGTTGTGCTGTCTAGCAGTTGAGGTCAATTTAAAGCTGGCCCCAAGTCCTGACAGGGGCAAGATGGCTCATTGTTTATGGAATGTTTGGTATAAACACAGTTTATTATTGTGATTGTTTAAACATTTCTAATCTTCAGTAAGAGGAAGGTGTGCAGTTTGTATGTTATGTTGGTGAACTGGTTGACCAGAAACTAGTCATTGTGAAAAAAGTTTTTAAGATAAATGTGAGGTAAAAACATTGATTTGTCTTTCATTTGAAACCTGATAAAGAAAACAATTTTAATACACCAGAACACACATTTCTCAGGAAACACTTTTACAATTCGGTATTTTTAATTTAAAACGTTGTTCATAGAGTATATTTTTACTGACATGTAGTCATATGATACGATGTTTACTCTTCCTTTCCTTAAGATGTCAAAACCATGGAGCATAATGAATGCATTAAAGCAAAATACCAGCCTGTATCTCAGAGAGCTCACAGAGAGCTCAAACACACAGTAAAAAGTTGATTCCTGACTTATATTCTGTTAAAAAATACAGCTCACAGTTTTGGTTTCTTCCGCAGTTGTTAAACTTTAGCTTTCAGATATATGTGGCTTCCAGTAGATGCAGCCTCATGCTGATTTAAATCGGTGTGTGACTGGGTCATTGTTTGTGAAACATTGTTTTACTACTTATTTGCACGCAACTACAGTAATGATGCAAGTACTGAATAATGTTACGACAGCATTGCATTTCTGATGCCAGATGTCTAGTTTTGACAATATGGCATGAGAGAATGTATATTATGGTGTAGGGGTGTTTCCCTCATCCTGAAATCCTGCGTGTTTCTCTGAAGCATCACCAGAGTATGAACAGTATTTATTAAAGGGATCAACAAAAACCCTACGGACAAAATACTGCTACCTGCATTAAGTTCACTGAATAAATGTTTATAATCCTACATCCTACAACATTTTAATTTCCACATAATTGAGGTTTTCTGGCTGGAAATTTACATTGGTAACTTTTACATTTGCATTTAGGCTGCACCAGTTAAAAGTAGAGGTCTATATGTCACAGGTGGCCTTGTTACATGACTGCTATATTCCGTGCCTTAAAAATGATTTTCAGCACTAGTGGGACTTTAAGCATCAAAAACCTTCACTTGTACAGTTTCTTTACCTCTGGTGCATAATCATGAACGACACTACATCATTTGACACTTGCCTGCTTTCCGGAGGAACCAAATAAACCTACCTCCACTGCATGCATGTCAGGAGATACAAGCACCGACCCTTTTCCCCCATTAGGTCTCCAACATGGTTTTTTTAAAATGAATACATAACATTTTGAATCTGTCAGTCTTATTTCTGGAAGACCTACTACCTCTGCTAGATTCCTTACAGGTGTGTCTAATTTAACACTAGCACACAGATTTTCAGACATGGTTGATTGTGTGACTGACTGTGTTTAGTTACACATAAACATGCTGAACTTTGGTTTGTTTTTCCTGTAAAAAAATCTCCGTTGTGATTATTTTATGTTCATTAAAAATTTAAAGTGGAAACAGTAATGGTCTCTATGCTTTTGAATTTCCTTAAGTTGATTTCCAAAGACTTTTTCTATGCTAATTTTAGATTCCAAGGGCATTTTAAACAGAGTATTAAGGGTAACTAGTCATTATCTGTCTACAGACAGGCTGTTGAAATGCTGCTGAAAGTCACCTGACCATCGAACTTGAATTAAACAACATGTAGATTTTATTCTTAAACAGGTTTTCATTTTATTTGGATGGTGCAAATTCAAACATACAGATCTTTACCAGACAGCTGGTTTAGCCTTTAATGACTTTCTGCAGACTAACAGTTGATACACCACTGATACACCACCCCATATATTTCAAGAACAACGAGGGGACAACTTGTCAGAAGGGTCATGAATAATGTGAACATTTTACAAGAGTCTGTTGAAAGACTCTATCAACATGAAAACTACTGAGAGTCTGTTGACAGTTTGTTGCACTTTACAGAAATTTGTTCACTATCTATAGGTGAATGTTGATATGGAGACCACATGTACCTGATCATCTGTTGATACTTTATTGAGAGTCAGTTGAGAATTTACTAGTATGTCACTGTAGATCATCATCAGAAATAGTCATGTCTAATATAGTTAGTTGATAGTATGTGGGTGTGTTTCTTTATAGTATTTGAATTATGTACAGGTGACCCTTTGTTGATCATCAGCAGATAATGTTGTTGAGATGCTTCTAGTCTGTTGACTGACTAAAAGGGCACCATCAAAATGAAGGGCTCAGACTTTGTATTGAATGTTCAATAAAATCAAATTTGATATAATCTACTTCTATTGTTCTGCGTAAAATGTCCCACTCTATTTTCTTGTGAGCCTGAATAAAATAATCACAAAACGTAAGTTGTGCCTCCTCATCTAAAAATCTTTTAAGTATGGTACAAAAAGGTTCTTGCTTCTGGGAAATGTCATCTACAACCTTCAATAACTTTTCATATGGGATTTTTTTCCCCAAGTGGCCTATTAATTTAGGCATAGCTGTTTTTTTGAAGCTTTTCTGTCTGACGTTTTTGTTCCTAGAATCCCGAACCCAGTTCGTAACCCTTTTTCTAAACGAAACTGGCAGGGCAATCTTCATTTCTGAGCATCCATCAATAAATTCTTTAAAAATACCAAAATCTTTCTCCGATCTGTACTTGGATTTCTTAGACTGAATATCTCTGAAGTAATCGTATGTTAAAACTTGAGAATGTTTAGCAAAGTTCTGATTATCAGAAAACAAAAGATTATTGAAGCAATTTCCTTTTGGTCCAGGGCCGTTTTCCCCCCAGTATCTACTAAAACCAATGAAAGTGGGACTCTTATACTTAATATACCATTCCCTGCATTTTTCACTCAGTAAATCCAAACAATTTGGGCAAGGACTGTTAAAAGTATAAATATGTATCACAATATCCGACAGATGACCATTTTTTTTTAAATATTCATCAACATCCTTAATAGTTTGTTCTTCTGAATGTTTACCATTTTTAGGGTAGCGTATAGGTGTATAATAATCTTTCTCTTCCTTGCTTGAAATGACAGCACATCCATATTGTCTCAAGTAATCTTCAGGTATTTCATAGATTCTTTTAATGCGTGGTAAATGACCACTCCACTTGTGTCATTTTTGTTTGGGGCTCCTTGTGAAGACAAAACTATCTGAAAAACAAAATATATTATTCAGAATTCAGATTCATTTTATTAATGTATGAATTTTAGAATTGTTGTTCCTACTCAATACTACATGTATGTGTACAATATGTGTGAATACAAAATGACATCTTTATGTTTGCAAAACATCTTTTTGGCACAGTACCTCCTATACTTATTAATATATATTAAACTGTCACAAAAATGGGATTCAACAATGTCTTTTTACCAAAATGCATGGAAACTGAAAGCTGACAATTGTGGTCTTACTCTGTTTTAGTAACATGGTAGAGGATGGACAAACAGTTTACGGCCAAATTCAGACTTGAGTTATATGCTGCTTGAAACAATAATCTGCACCCGCTTAAGTCAGGGTGTCAAAGTTGTACATTCACCATTCCCTAAACTTCCCCCTGCCATGAACCTCCCTGAAAAGATGGCCCCAATGCGCTGAATGGATTAAAGTTGAAATTAATTGTCAAATGAAATATCTACAATGTTCAAGGTGATTGTATGGGCAGAATGTTAATACTTGACTGGGAGGCACTAATCTGAAGATCACTACCAAAGCAAGACTGAATTATTGTTAGAAGGACAATGAAACAAATGTTCAGTTTATTTGAATGTAGTAATAGCTAAAAGTGATATAGACAGAAATATTAATTTTATATATATATATATATATATACACACACACACACACACACTCAAAGAAAAGGGGTATTCACAAGACCATGTAAGTTGAACAAAACATCATTCATCCTTCACCTAAACCTAAGCAAAGAAGATTGCTGCCATAAGGTATTCTCAGAAGCACAGATCTATAACAAACATCTGTCACCTCCAGGCAGATGAACTGGAAATGAATTCTAGCCAATGAATACATTAAATTCCTCATAAGACCTGTCAACCAGCAAAGTTTGGCTTCGATAGGGTTCTGGTTTCCATCAATTACATGCATGTGCAACTACTTGCCCCAGCAGAGAAAGCTCCAATGAATGCCTATCACAAGGGAGCCCACTCTGTCTATACCCAGGTGATGCTATGTGTAAAGTTGCACATATATTCACAAATTAACCTGGATCAAGCCATGACCACTTAATACTGGTTATTATAAACTGCCGTACCCTTGATGAAGGGGGTGATGATAAGTAGAACTGTCTTGAGGGGACGATGTGGTGGCTCGTTTGTCATCCATCTCCAGTCTGTGAGGCCCTGCATTGCAAATAATTCAGGATAACATGTGATACTAAAAGAAACTTTTTTTTTTCAATTTCTACAATGAATTTTACAACCCTACTTTTCTCCCTGACTCCATCTTGCTCCATCCATATTTAAAGCAACCTCAGGTGCAAATATGAATTCCTGCAACATTCATATTTAATTTTTGGGGTAGTTTCATATCCACCCCATAACACTGAAATAACTGAAACCCTCCAGGTTGCCTTTTTGTAAAATACGTTCCAGTTACAAGCAGGGCCTGATTTACCAGAGTCAGTAGAACCAGGGAACAAAAATATCAAAGCATAGTTTTGTTTGAATGTATTAATTATATTAATTGTGATGATTCTGATGGGAGTAAGGGTGAAAACTTCATTAAACAGGTGCCTCCATATGATGCAGTTTGAAGGTATACAAATAAAATAACAATATACTTTACCATTTTGTCCAGCTGCCCAATATATTGTTTTATTTTTTTGATGATGACAGTTTGGTACAGGACATCCAACTCTGAAATCTTTTTTTTCCGACGCCTCACAGTGTCTATCTGTTCCATAAGAAACCAAGAATTACTTGTTAATAAATCCATGGTCATGCTACTAGTTACATTCCAGTAAGTTAGGTCTGTTTAGTTGGCCTGGAGGTGGAGTCCTCAGTAAAGGAAAGATTTGGTTGCTAAAAGATTAGCAACGTCAGTTGGTATGGAATTATTTTGGCTACAGGAAAGATGATGTTAACCAAAAACAGGTACTTTGTCGACAGTGCCTTGCAATTATTGCCACAATATGAGGCAACATGACTAATTTGTTTAATCAGTTAAATCGGCACCACAAAGCTCTGTATGATGAGTGCAAAGCCAGATCTAAATGCCATCCAAAGCAAAAAAATATTTTGGATGCCTTTGCCACATTCAGATTAAAAAATCATTTTTCAGCTTTTTCCTGTTATTATTTTTATTTTCTATGCAGATGCACAATCCTAAAAAATTCCAGTATTTTTTCGCAATATATATTGCAGGAAAAAAACATTGCAATGTCAGTTTTTTCCAATATCGTGCAGCCCTAATACACATGCAGGGATAAAATACAAACCCACACCAAAAGACATTTTATATGTCAATTCTTTATGTAGCACAGTAATGAGGATTTGGTGAACTTCACCCAACTAGTATCTGGTATGTGCACTAACAACCAAACACCATTGTGGCCATGACAGTTAATACATGTGAATCAAATATTGCACTTAAACTGGTAAGGCCTCTCTGAGAAAACTTATTGTCTGTGCCCTCCATGTGAGGAGAAAATGTTTAACTCTAACATTGTATTCAGTCAAATCACTGCAATCATGAATGGCAAATGCCAAAACCTTGCATTGATACTTACCTCACACAGGGTTATCTCCTGGTTACTGACTCCAACCAGCTCTGATTTCTTGGGTCTTTGGTCTTCTACTGTGAACATAGAGAGGCCTTAATTTACAACTGTCCGCATGAGCTACGCAACTATGTTGAAACATAAAGGTGGCTCTCTTTCAGATACCTTGGATAAACCCAGTACTGTAGTAACTGATAACATAAGCGACGATCCCCCTTTTGAACATCATTAGGCACCAGTCCGGATGGATACTCGATGTCAGGTCACCATCAGGAGAATATTCATGAAGCTCAGGGCCCCCTCCCGAATTATCCCTATGGTTTAATAAGTACAATTAAAACATATGCATTCACACTGTCAACAAATATGTTATGGAATGTATAGACCAAAAGAAATTATAGAATTGTCCTCTGGATCTGACATATGTTGCCCTGCTCTTCTCCATTATTCCGCTCACTCTGTTGGACCAACCCGTCTAATCTAACAAAACCGTCATCTAAATTTCCAAGTCATGGTGGAATTAACTTTTTACAATATTCGTGCATTCATGCATTCATGATATATATATGGGATAAAAGCATATAATAAGATTTGTTCACAAAGTGTATTAAGTGTGTAAAAGGTTGAACACTTAGCTAAATATTTCAGCTTTCTGAGTTTATTTGCCTCTGTCATTTTATTTATTTTTCCTTAATACACAGCAATGGAAGGTATTACTGAGGTAGTCATTTGATGTAAAACCCACAGAACCCACTACGAAATCATATTATGAGATACCTGAACTGAAACATTTACTTTGAACACGTTAGGAAACACGTGTTTTTCAACAAGTAAAAATAATTTACTCAAAGAAAAGGGCCTATCAGTTTGGACATAAGAAAAATCAGTTCTGAACAAAATGGTGTATGGTATGTTTGGATAGCTATTCACTAAAACTGAGATGTTTTCCATTAATTTGGAATTGTTGGATAAATTGTGTTTTTTTGTTTGGAAATTCCGTTTTTTTATTGTTGTACTAACCAACAATACATTTATTTGTTGTAGAATAACACATGCAAAATGTGTAGAATAAAAACAAAGAATAAAAACTGTAAATAGATTAGTATATAGAATAAAACATAAAAACAACTAATTGATTTTACACAGTTAATTTCTTACTTACATATACAATTCATTGTGTGCAGATATAAAGTAAATCTGGAAAATGAGAAAGAAATAATTTGATACTGTCATAATGTCCACTCATAACACCATACGTTGCAAAGGTGTGGCTTAGCTTACGGTCAGCCATCATTAGAAAACAGATGAGGAAAACATGAAAGTATGATAACATGTCATATTGTTGTTCTTTAGGTATGTTAAAACAGAAAGAAGCCAAACATTGTTCAGAATTTGCATTTCCAAAGCAAAAGAGCATGAACCACCATGCTCTTTCATTGTTCTCCATTTTCAGATTTTATGAGCCAATGGCCTATCCCAATAGCATTTAGCAGTATGGCTGTTTCTCAGATTGCGTACTTGCATACTAGTTAGTACGCATGTCAAGTACGGAAACAGTCACCTGATCAAGTGCGTCTCAAACTCAATTTGCATAGAATTCTCTGGAAGTTCTCTTTGCGTACTTTGAAGGATCGAAAATGAAGTATGCATCTGAGCAAAATACTATAGTTAAATGTTAAATAGTCCCATTTACATTATTCACACAAAAGTTCCTGTAAAGTACAAGAACAGCTATCCAACAGCTGAAATATAAATTAATAGAACAAACTGTTACTGTACTGTAATCATATGTACGATTGAACAATGGTGAGCTATAATTTCAAATGTGTTTGGGTCCTAACAAAAATAACACTTTGAATCATATTTTCACTCCATCTCTACTTAGACCAGACCTCATAAAGAGAGAACAAAACGTTTTTATAAACTTGACACTTGAGCATACAGTACCCCACTCAGTGGGTGAGAGTTAGTAACAACATAGCTCAGAATCATATGTTATTTCAAGTCATACCTAATTGTAATTAATTTAGACCTCTTTAAATTTAAATCAGAAGCCACATTTAATCCCAAATAAATCTGTAAATCAAGATTTACGAACTATGAATACCCCACCCCAAAGTTGTAAATACATTATTACACACAGGCAATGCATATTTAGTATACAGTTACAGCTTTTTGATCTTTTTATTATTCATGAACTAATCTTTCAAATGTTTAATATGAGTTCAACCACTACTACAGGACCAACGATAGTAAAATAATATCATAGTTACCACACAGCCTTTTGTAGATTCTCTAGTAAGATTCTTCATACAACTTTTTGTTGATGCTCCGGTAGTAGGATCTTTATTACTCATACTGAAATATATTTCACTTCAAAATAAAATTTTAAAGTAATTGTATCTTTTTGATATTAAATTGTATCCAAGCTGACTGGTACGATTGGTGTTACGATCGGTGACTTATACCTTCCTGAACTATGTTCCCGAAACTTCTAACCACGCCCAGATTCATGATTTTGATTGGCTGGGGCGTGGTTAGAAGTTTCGGGAACATAGTTCAGGAAGGTATAAACAAGTCACCAATCGTACCACCAAATAATAAGAAGATATTGCACAGCACAGGATGTACAAAATACCTAAGGTAAAATATCAGTTTTTTTTTAACCCACCATGACTTCTATCTATTGCGTGTAAGTCTTTGTGTGAACAAATGCCCAACCTACTGACTCCAACACTGCTGACGCTTACACCTGAAGCGATACCTGCCAAACTGGATTCTTTTAAATGAGCCCTTTGGATGCACAATTCTAGAAGTCGTACTAGGCAGGACACAGTCATGCATGTACTCATTATTAAAAAATACTAAGAATACTATATGATGTAGAGAGTGTTTACACTGCAGGAGATCATGTACCACACCTTTTCTATTCAACTAGAAGGTTGTGCCATAGAAAAAAAAAACGAAAGTTGGGTAAATAAACAGGTCTAGTTTCACGAAAGGAGATGGACTCAAACTTTTGGGCGGCTTGACAGTGGCTTTTAACGAGGCACTCGCTAGGCACGGCTTTACACCCTACAAATCATCCACCATTCTTCTCTCCCCCCTTCCACACACGTCACCTGCACGCCAGATCCTTATATCAACAGGTCGCATGCAAATACACATCATGACGTCAATTACAGTGAACTCATATCATCCGGTCACATGCGATAAATGTCTTCATGCATATTACATCATCCAGTCACATGTAAATACTCATCATCATGCTCATTTCAAGTGCCAGAACAGAGATGGGCACACTGTGTTGTAGAGACTGCAATCCTTTGGAAAAGATGTTAAACTCAGTACTTCACTATAGTGTGACCTGGGGTGTTCACCCTGGCATGCTACTCAGATTTCCATACATTTGCAATCCCTACTCACTCTGATTCCCCATTTCAAGATTCGCTGAATTCTCCTCATGGATGGCTTCTTTCAGGGGACATGGAAATTTTCATGGAATTGTCTTTTTGTTCTACAATGCAGTGTAATCGTGTTATTTAAACATATATGGGCAAAATAAATGGGTTGAGAGACAGATTTTTTTTTTAATCCCATAAAAAATATCCATAACACCCCTGCATGTACATGTTTGTTATCAGACCAAATTCAGAACTGAATCTGTACAGTAATTATGGTGCTTGGATATTTAGACCTGGCCTCATGCTATGTTGACAAACATTTTCTTGATGGTGTTTGGGTTGTGCAAGTTACATACAGTCACACCCATACTTAATACCTTCATACTTCTAAAACACCCACTTGGCACCTTTTCAATTACAGGCTTGTAAGAAACCAATCTTTAAAGGTCGCTCTTAAAAATTCAGGAAGTCCTGTTCTTGCGTACATTCATCTGTTTTCTTTATGGCGTATATCCATTGTGCTTTATCTGTTTCTGATTATTTACTTTGATGCTTAGACCCATTCTAGCTTATCTGGTTTGGACTTTTGCAAATAATGTGTACAGCCATTCTAAATTATCTTTTTCAGTTTTGCTTCTCTACTCTTTTACCAGGGGCCCTGAATATGGCGAGCGCAAACACAGAAATAGGTTGCGCAGTGATGAGTATCTCATGTAAGTGCAAGAAAATAAATAAAGCAATGGTAATAGTATTTATATATATATAAAAAAACATGAAACTTTAAATCAGTCCTCAACAATTTCTGCTTTGGAAGGATCTTAATTCACCCACAGCCTTCGCTTGTTGATCCAGCAAGAGGGCTTTGAACAAATAACCCCCCTCCCAACATACCATTTTTTCACATTTTTTTTTTTGCAGTTCTCAAAATTCATAAAACAACCACTCTCAGTGCAGTGCGCTCATTCACCAAACAACACCAGAAAGACATGTAAGTGAGCACAACTGGGATTCTATAATACTGAAAGTTTATTAAATGATGTTTATGAGGTCCAAATACACTTTAATGGCAATACAAAATAATGTGTGCTCTTGTGAATTTTGCTAATGAATCGTGTTAAAATGTTAAGCTTTTTTTAAACAAACAAACAAACAAACAAACAAACAAACAAACAAACAAACCATGGAGCTCATCACCTCGGCCTACTCTAGTAAATACACAACAACACTGAATTTAACAAATAAACGAACGTGAAAATACATGTGGTTTAGTGCATGTGCAAAATTTGCTGTTTTACATTAAACAATGCACATTTTCCCGTGCTTCCTTATTGCAAGGTAAATGCCATACACTGGGATGGAGAATTATAGCACAATTAGTTTTCCATCACATTAGTTGCTTGCATCCAGGAAAGTGAGAGAGAAATCAACAGCCTTGTTAGTGCCACCACTCCAAGACCATATCTTGAGCCAATATGGCTGGATGGACAAGTACTATCTTGTGAAAGTCTCGTGCATCTTCTCCAGTCATTGCAGTGCACTGTGGTCCATCTCCAGCACAAACTCTTTGCCCAACAAACAGTACTTCAGGGAGTCCAGTGTCCAACTTATTGCCGAGCACTCCTACTCTACCCAACGGACCACAGAGTCCGCTGGTAAGCTGCTTGCTTCTGCTGCAAAAGCACAGCCCCAAGACCAACACTAGCCCGTAAATAACTGGTTGAGGGCTGGGCTCTGGTGTGAAAGTTCCCTGCACAAAATTTCTTTCTGGTCCTGAAATTCTCTCTCACATCCGGGAATCCATTTCACCTTATAGCCCCTGGACTTTTTAGTCAGCTCAGTCAGATTACTGCCTTGTCAGTCAAGTCAGGGACAAACCATCTATCCCAGCTCACAAGGCTAAGGAAAGACCTCACCTGCCTGTTCGTTCTGGGTGTTGGACAGGCATAGATGAATTCCACCTTTCTTACCTGTGGTTAGATCTCTGTTACCTATTATGTATCCCAGGTATTCGATTTCCTGGTGGGCCAAGTTGCATTTCTGCTGCTTGACAGTCAGGCTAGCCTCTTGGACATTGGTATTCACTTGCTGCAAATGAGAACGATATTTTTTCCATGACCTGCTGAAGATGAAGAGGTTAATGAGGTATGCTGCAATGAACTGCAGCCCATGAACTTTTGAATGTTACCTGGTACTCCATGTAATGCAAAAGGCATAACTTTGCAATGGAATAGCACAAACCTAGTATGGAAAGCCAGGCACTCTTTGGATTCTGGAAGTTCCAAGGGTG
This sequence comes from Albula goreensis, assembly GCA_022829145.1. Taxonomy (NCBI): domain Eukaryota; kingdom Metazoa; phylum Chordata; class Actinopteri; order Albuliformes; family Albulidae; genus Albula; species Albula goreensis. The sequence continues at coordinate 7,033,449 of CM040758.1, forward strand.
ACATCGTTGATGATCCCTGGAGGACCACTCTATAAGAAAAGAAGAAGTCAGGCAGGATGTGTTCCCATCCATTCCCATCTGCCTGACAAATTTCTGCAACAGTGAGCAAATGAAGAAACAATATCCTATGCACATATGTGTATTTTCATGAGACCATTTTGGACATTTTACTGTATTGCTGAGTATTGCTGAGCAACAGAACCCAAGAATCAAGTAAATCATTTCATTTATTTGGATAAATTAAAGGATTAAAAAGATGTACAGCATGATAATAGACTGAACAACCCACAGCTGAAGTCTGAACCATCAGTTTAAAAGAATTCAGCATATTTTTGAGTCCTTAAAATTAACAAAAAGGATTCCCCTAGATGTGATGTAAGTGGTATTTTTCTTGAGCAATCACTTGGAGTGAAAGGATACGCAATGGTTCAGTCATGTTTCAGGCCACATTATTTTTTTTTTTTAGAAATCAGTGTTTTTACAAATATCTGCAATGTGTCATTACTACAGGGCCTTCAGAAGATCCATTTTTGTCATAGATGCCCATCTGAAATAGTGTCCTCTGCAGTATTTTTAAATATTGATGCTTGTGGTATTTATTTCCAATAAAATGCAAGGTCCTATTAGATGAGAGCATGTAGATAGCTGCTCAAGTTTATTTCACAGCAATGAGGTACAACACAGAGTAAATGTAGCTAGGAGAAAAGACACTCATTCTCAGTGTGGCTGTGAGTCCTGTGGCGTCTCTGTGAGTCTCAGCCACTCATGTAGATTCAGAGTGTAATGCTGCAGTTTCATGTTTTCTTCATGGTTCCTCTGTTTGAATGCATTCTCCTGCTCATGATCACATCAAATTCATCAGGTAATAAGACATCTGAGTGGATTGCAAGGTGAATGCATAGCTTGCATTCAGCAGAGCGCTTGCAAAGTTGAAAATGGCCTAGGGCTGTGTTGACAGTTGATTGTGATGACATTTGAGTTGCCCATGGTTACATAAAGCTACACCCATACTTCATACTTTCATACTTCACATTTGCATCCTAACCAAAATGCATAGCACCACCCCCTACTAAACAGTCTTGACTTCTGAGAAATCGATTCCTTGCTGGAAGTTCCGGCCAGTCTTGGGTATACAATTTGTAATAATGAAGTTTAAAGGACCGTATATTCTTCATGTAGTAAAATGGTTTCTTTGTTTGATAACATATTCATGTTCACAATCATATCAAATTCAGACGGTAATGAGAACTCAGCGTAGATCGTATGGAGAATGCAATACTTGCATGCGACCGTTATAACTGGTCTTGCAGGTAGAGTTGTGTTGACAAACATTTTCTTGATCACGGTATTTGGGTTGCCTAGAGTTACATAAGGTCACACCCATACCTCATACTTTCATTTTAATGTTTTCATCCTAACCCAACTGCATGGCCCCACCTCTGCATAGACTGGCATGACTTCTGAGAAATCAATCCTTAAAAGAAGGAACCCAGGAAGTCATTATCTTCTGTCAATTTCTTTTATGGAGTATACACATTATACTTCATCTGTTTCTTTCTTTAATATGTAGACCCATTCCAGTTTATTTTATTCTGACTTTTCTGCTCAGTAATTCTTCAGGCCACACATTATTCTGTAGAAATCAGTGCTTTTTTTTTTTTTTTAGAAATATCAGAAATCTGTCCTTACAGCATGGATTCCAGAAGATAGGAAGATCGTGTCCTCTGCAGTATTTGTAAATAGTGATGCTGTTGATTTTTATTTTTTTATAAAATGCAGGGTCCTATGAAATGGTGGTTCAAAGCAGCTTAGGTTTATTTTATAGTATTAGGGCTGTAAAGGCACTTATTCATGGTGTGGACTGTGTTCTGTGGCTGCGGGTCTCAGCCAGTCGTGTGGATTTAATGTGAAACATGATAGTTTCAGGGACCATGTATTACTCATGTCAGTGGTTATGTTTTTTGACTACATATTCATTCAACATTACATTATAGTCATTTAGCTGATGCTTTTTTATCCAAGGTGACTTACAGTTGATTGGGCTAACCAAGGGCTAATCCCCCCTGGGAGCAATGTGGGGTTAAGGGCCTTGCTCAAGGGCCCAATAGCAATGGTGTTCTTGCTGTGGCTGGACTGGGGCTTGAGCTGCTAACCTCAAGGGTCCCAGTCATGTACCTTAGCCATTAGACTACAGGCTGCCCCCCAGTTTAGAAGAAAATGAGAACTCAGCCTAGATTGTGAGGTGAACACATAAGCTTTAAGCAGCAAACTGTCTTGGCAGGTTGAACCTGATCTCATGGATAGAATTCTGTTGACAAACTATTCTTGATCCTACTGGTATTTGAATTGTCCAGGGTACTGTAAGGTCTCACCCATACCTCATACTTCACATTTTCATCCTCATACCAAAAGTGCATGGCGCCTCCTCTTCTTCGACCAGCTTGATTTCTGAGAAATGGAAACTTAAAGGAGCCCATTATGAAAAAATCAGGAAGTCCTGATCTTGTGCAGTTTTAATGTATAGGATATACATATTGCAATTTGTCTGGTGATTGCCTTTAAATGCATACCCATACCCCCATTCTAGTTTATTTTAATCTGACTTCTGCTTGTTATAGAGTAGAGCTGTTCTAGTTTATCTGTTTCTATTCTGCTAGCCTATTGTACCATCTGCAGCCCCATTGGGAAAAGACTACATTTGTATCCTGTGGTGGGGCTCTAAAACTGAACTTAATTTCCCCAACCTCTTTTTGTGATTGGCCATTACTTTGGATTCACATATTTAAATACGCAAAATCTTTTAAAAGAATATTTGTGAATTATTTAAAAGTGAAACAATGTAAGGAAACTATCTGTTATTTAAAATTAAAAAAATATATTGTTTTTTTTCACCTTTAATGTCTTAAAAAGGTTATATGCATAGTAGGATAATACTGTATAAATATGCAAATGCAAACTTTTCGAAATATATTTAATTTAAATAATGGTGTATCCTGGCCAGGCCTTGATTTTTGCTCTTGTTCTGTCCATCCCCTCACCGCTTTAGTATAGAATGTCACCAGCGTAACCCAGGACAACCTGCTGTGTCAATGCTGTGTATTCTCAATCGGAGTCATTAGGCGAGTGGAGGGGGACACCTTGATGATACTAATTTCCCTAATGAGCTGACGGGCTGGTGGGGGGTAGGAGAAGATCAAGGCCGGGCCCTCCCCTCAGGGACACAGCGGTAGGAGAGGGGAGGGGAGAGGTGGAGGGTCACAAGCGTCCCGAATCACACCGCTCCCCCTCCCTCATCACTCAGCAGCAGGAGGGATGGGGTGGGGGGTTGGGGGTGGGGGGGAATGGGTATGCATTTCTATCCAAGCTGATTTGACCACAACACAGTCCTGGTGGCATTAAAGTAAGTGCAGTTAAGCATCTTGCAAATGGGCATGACAGAGGAGTCAGAGAGACACAGAGCTGGTGTTTAACACAGCTGTGAACAACACCCTGCATTCACACACAAACGACCACACTTCTACTCCCGCCGTGCCGTCCACCTCAGCATCAAAGCAGTGGCAGGCCGTCACAGGCATCAGCTGCTTTTGTTCAAAATGGTGTCACCTATGGGTGACATTCGACTCAACATCAGACTGATCTAGTTGGAGGAAAGTTGTCACATGTTGGTATGTTGGACTGTAATTCGGATTAAAGTGTTATGCTATTATTAGTTAGGCAGTAACAAGCTTATTGCCATAATTATTATTATCATTATTATTGGCCAGGCACCAAATTGCACAGGCTCACCTGTTTAAATTCTTAGTTTCCTTATCTACTGTTTCTTTTCTGCCATAGGAGTCCAGGAAGTCTAGTCTGGCTACTCGGACTGAAATCTCTTCATATAGACTTCAGTATCTCCTTGGAGAATTGCTGACGTAACCAGGCTAATTGAAGGCCATAGACGTTACTCGAAGTTGCCATTTTCAGACATCACCCTAGATCCTGCAGTGTTTATGTCCAACGCATATACAGTTGTCAATTTTCATTATATCAGTTTTTTTTTTTTTGGAAGAAAAAAGTTATTTTCCCACAAAGTTAATCCTGTCTGCACCAACTTTGCCTCATATTATTTCTGAACCTCCCTGATTATGGCTGTTTCAAAGAGTTTTGACATTTTAAACCATTTACCAAAAATCTGCCAGTGGGACTTTTTTATCTGTTCAATATAGAACAGATAAAACAGAATATGGTATCCACCATTTTTGAATGTCCAAAAGATTTTTGACCACCTTCAACAACATGGCCTCTACATACCAAGGAAATTGATATCGAAAATGCACAAACAGGAAATGTGGTTTATATCTTCAACATCCTTCAGATGTGAAACTGTGAATTGCTGTGCATTGCATTTTTTTTTACGTTATACTGATGGAAACATATCTGTTAGCGCCAAGTAGCGGCACCAGGAAGTAAGACAGAACATTCAAATTCTTTGTTCGAAACTTTGGAGTCATTGATCTGTCCTTCACTGTGCTTTAGCATCACCGAGTATCAAGAGGAAATGGGGTTTATCTTCCAAATTAGGGGAAGCTAACCCTCATCCTGGAGAGGCACTGGCCCTGTGGATTTTTTGTTCCTGCTTTGCTCACACACACCTCATTCAGCTGCTAATGAAGATTATCATCAGGTGTGTCTAATTATAGCCACAGCTAAAACCCACAGACCTGATATCTATCCAGGAGGAAGGTTGGTTATCTCAGTTCTGAATGGATCATCTGACTTTGCATAACTTGATACTCATTTTCACAATTAGATTCTATACAGTAAAAGTCAAATGTGCGTGCGCCATCTAGTGGCCAATATGTGCCTGGCAATGATAACTACGAGTTGTAGATATTCATATGTCATCATTATTATTACTTAATGAAGCATGTTAATTGCTCATATTATACTTACCCTTTCTGAATCAGTATCTGAGATACTGACTCAGAAACATTCAACAAATTTAAGTGTTTCACTGCATCTGCAAAGTCAACTATTCAGCATATTATTAATAATTATTATTTATTATAGTTTCAGAACAGGGTGGTAGGAAGGTGATTGGGGTGAGACAGTAGTGAATGTATTTATTTTTTTAAGTGGTAGTTTACAACTCAACAAAAGAAAATAATATTCTCTCCCATTAAGCTACACCTATCTTGATATTCAATTTAAGTTTTCATTGTATTTATAGAATATAATTACTCTTTAGGAAAGGAAAGTTGTTGCTGGAAGTGGCATTGTTTGGCCATTAGATGGCACTCTCTCCTCTGAATCAGTGACATAGTGTTGCACTTCAGATGAGATGTGAAACCGAGCTCCTAACTCACTTAGGTCCTACAATTCCCTTGGCAGTTTTAATGAATAGGGTATACTACCCTTGTTTTCCTAAGCCTAAACATATTCCCCATGAACCTGGCTGTCCACATCTGGTCACCCAATCATCCTCTAACTCCTGACTATGTCTGCTGAGTGCCTTGAAATTCCCTACTTCAATTCCCCTGGCTGTCACTCTAAATAAGAAATAAGAGCTTTTAGATGGACAAGCTGGTTTAAATTGGGGTTAAGTGAATAAAGCATTGCTGTGGAGTTGTATGGAAGGCACACATTGCCCTTGGCATCCCAGCATTCCCTGTGCTTAGCGTTCCCTCTCTGTGTCTGAAATCCTGTGGCGCGGGGTTTCTCCGTTCCTCCCTAGCGACGGGCCGGCGTTTGGCGTGCTCCATCTCCCCTATTCGCCCGGCCTTTGTGGCGGTGTCTGCGGGGGTGGGCCGAAGCCCCTCTCTCCCCCAACCTCCACCCCCCTCCACCATTCTCACTCCCCTTCTCTCACCCCGGGCTTTTGTTGTGTCCTTCCTCCGCGCATTCCAGCGCAGGGTCCTGGCCGTTGTCTCTCTCCACACTGCCCATCTGCCGCCTCCTGCCTCCTGCCCTCGGGGGCAGATGTTCCGCCCCACATCCCGGGGCAGATGTTTGACCTGGACCTGCAATCACTTTGTCCACATCTGTCCATCGATTCACCTCTTTCTATCAGTGTCTTTTTGCATACAGAGTGACTTTGGACCCCGTGTGGATCTTTCAACAAACAATATAAGATACAACAAAAGACCCTCAAGTCACTTAAGTGCTCATACATCGCACTGGAATAACACAGCATAATTCAGCAGCGGTTAAGAACTGATAGATAATTAAAATATATCAACACCAATGCTACAAGTGTTCATAGCTAGCTGGTGCAGCTTGTGGATATGATAAATAAGTACAAAGATGAAGGTGAAGGCTACATGATTAAACCTACATTGAATAAACTAACATTAATAACATAGGATAGCAAGACTGTACAGAAACATGATGTATGTCAGATGTAAGCATCCGTATTAACCAGTGATGCACTTTAAAAGGCTGACTGAAGGTTTTGTTAACTTTGGCTATTCAAGCAGAAGCAAATGTAAGGACTTGTAAGGCACAAACAACAGAAAGAGAAATGTGTCGATCTCTCTGTCTTGTTTACAATTAATAATCATGTTATTATTCAATTATGCATCACGACTGATACATCTCTGATATAGTGTTTGACCTCCTGTGTTAGACATGTTCTCCCAAGATAACCTGTTTAGTGTGCGCTGAAATGCAGCCAGTAGCGGGGTTTGGTGAAAGAGCGACAGTGAACAGTTACTGAGGGGGTCATTTTGGGGGGTTGTGTGCGTGAGAGGAACCAGTTTGAGGGGGAAAAAATCCTAAAACAGACTGCAGTGCAAGCTAGCATGTTTTAAAAAAATGAGGAAATGGAAAAATGAAGCACACAAGCTCTGCAAGTAGAAATGCAGAAGACCACTGTGGTATCGAGCGGACCTACTTTTGCGTTTACTTCAAAGACAACCGCATTTAGAATCTCAATTGCCATCGCTAATGTGTGCGTTGACACTTGAGGTGATCCCCGGAGCTTGTAAACAGGCAGGAAAGGGACTGAAGAGGGAGGGACTGACACCCTCCCCCAGCGCCCCCCCATTACCGCAGACCAGGTAACACCACCACCCAAACCACCCAGTGAGAGCCCATATTTACTGACATGTTGAGCGCAACAGGTCTGAATCCATGATTATTTCACTTAAGTTCATATTTAACCAATACACCCTTTGATCCCCCAAAAATGATATAAGATTTTTAAAAAATCTGCCCTGTCTGCCCTATAATTGTTTGTTGTGGTACGTGTGGCAGCCAGTAACACATTTTTCCATAGAATTTTAGTTCTCATTGTCTTTTCTAACTATAGCCAAAATGCTAACATATAGCGAGAGTCTGTGTAACTCAGTTTACACTGTCTCCTGCTGTTATTTAAGTGCGACTTACTGAATGTTTCTCTATTGCACTCATGAACCATGATTTGTGTTTGTAGTAAATCATCAGAATAAGAGTGCAAGATAAACGGCTGTTACGTATTGCAATATAATGTGATGGAGTCATTTCCCTAGTGACTCTACAGGGTGTACACTGACACATTATGTTAGACATACAGACAGACAGACATAAGTGCAGCATTCAGTCAGGTGTGTCCGGTGACAGGAAAGCCAGCTATTAATTACATCAGTATGGCATTTTTATGATGAATATCATTCTCATGTCCTAATACAGAAAACTGCACATCTGTGAAGTTTCTGGCAAGAACTGTACATGAATGTGACAGCTGACCAAGTTTCGGTCACAACTGCCACACGTTATTGAGACTAATTTAGGCATGAGCTGATCAAGGAACACGAGGAGACCTTGGGGTCCGAATTTTTCAAGGGGAAACGGAGAGAGAACACACAAGGAACTGAATGCAGAGTTACCTTTATCATCCAGGTGAAGGGCATTGGGTTTGGGGTCTATTAATCTGGAGAGGGTCTCCTTCCTCCCATTCGACAGGATCCTCAGGAATACCCCCCCCCCCCCCACTGACCCCCACGTCCACCCTCTCCACCACCACCGCCCCGACTGTCTCCAGAAAAGCCAGTTTGAGCCAGTGCAAACGACCAGTGCAAGACGCCGTTTTCTTATCAGACTCCATTTAACATGCGCCATTCATGCCCTGGCCCTGTACCCAATCAATGTCCGTCCTTTGCTTTGACTCACAAATAGCCAAAGTTAAGGACATACATTCACAAATGAAGCATAATGAATTCAGCAGTTAGCAAACTGGACTTGCCTAATTGTATTTGAGAAGAAGAAAGCAGTCACACTTGATAAGCTGAGAATATTTGTTGATTGAATGCAGGCTGGTTCACTTATGTGGGTTGAGCTGCAGTGAACACAGTTCCTATATACAAGATGATGTTTACATGCATATTTATGACATTCGAATATTCATGTGATTCAATGGGAGAGTATGTATTAGTGGAGAAAATCAAACTCAAAAACACAGAAAACACAGCTAGAGAGTAAAGAAAGTCATTCTGCTTCCCACAGTATCTTATCTGTTACATTTCTAAAATGTATAGTTTTGAGGATTCTGTGTTTAAACACGTGGAAAAATTGCCACATTGCAGGAAAAAATGACTTGTACTGTGAAAAACCCTCTTGAAGTTTGCATCGCTGTCAAGTGGCCATTAAACCAAAGTGGTGGTCTTCACCCGAATCACATAACTGCCCCGCTATCGCGTCATGATCCTTTCAAGTGTGTGTGTGGAGAGGCTGCTTTCCAGCGATCTGCATGGTTAAAGAGAAGGTGTGATTGACAGAGAAAATGCCCGTGGAGAGGCTGTGACATAACTGGTAGGACAATTAGGGATTAAGTGACGCACAGCTCAAAGCATCCCCCGGGGGAAATGCAATTGACCCGTTTACACTGGAGTGCGACATGGGGAATAGCGATGAGGAGCCAATCAGAAACCTGTCCCGGGAGTTGGTCTAGGCCGCCGAAGCAGGGCGCAAGGTCAGCTAGTGGATCGGCGGGTAGATAGAGTTTGCTGGCGTAACCCCGGAGGCACACTGAAACCCACATAACCCCCAAACTCATTTCTCTCATTACGAAAAGTACCTGTGACACCCTGTAAGAAATTAGAAAATAAGATGGGCCAATTAGCGTATAATGTAGCTATCCCATGGTAGATACATTCCATGCACACCTTCTTAAGAACAAACATATGAACAAAAGAATGAACAAACAAAGTGAAAACATTTCCGGCGGCCTCTCCGCGGGAGGTTTTAGTCAGACTTGGAATGCGTTGGGTGAGGAGAGTCTGTCTCCATCACAAAACAAGGGGGTGTGGTGGTGGGCTAGCCCTCTGAACAATACTAAACACCCCCATCCCTAAACCTCAGAGATCTGTACAGCGAATCCTGTCTACAGGAGACTGCCAGTGCGAACAGTGTGTGTCGTGTATACTAGCTTGCACTAATACAAGCTTAGCATGCAGGCTATGATGTACAACTCTTTGGCTGTTGGCTGCGTGTGTTTTAATATTGATAATATGACATTAATACTTTTGTAATATATAGCCTGGAGTTCTAATGTGTGGTTTAAAAAACTATTCTAGGTTAGTCAGGGGATGCATGTTTTGTGTTCAACAGTGAAAACCCTGAGTGGGTCAAATGCATAATATATACATAACTGTATATATATTAAAAATCATTAATGATACATAAACTTATTTACCCTGGTCTGCAGGTGAGTGTTCTGGAGTTCAGTCAAAGTGAAGCCATTGACAAGTGATTCAGCTATTCTTTGTGACAAGAAAACTAAAGTTGTTTCACCTTTTTCCACAGAATCATGACAACCTGAATCAATTCTAGCTGGTTTAGAGGACTTTCCTGTACCGCTTAACACCAAAAACCCAGGCCTGACCATGGTTATGGAACATGGGTTTGACTTGTGTTGACGCCATTTTTGTTAAACTACAGACATGAGTCATTTCTATGTCGTCAGTGGTTACGCAGGACCTGGGTTTGCAAGTTTTGTTCTGTATGCGCCACATCCAAGAAGGGTCGCCCCATGTCACATCTTAAATGTAGATGTGAACTTTGTTTACACTTGAGATTTGAAAGAAGGACAGGTTTTGCTAGTGAGGTATTGCCTAAAATATTTCTACGGAGTTTGTAATAAGACCAATCCACATGACCAACCCCTGCTTCTGTTTTCGTTGTGGTCTACACTTTTATTAAATTGCTTCTTCAGCACCTTTAAAGTGTTTTTCTAGTAACGGCAGTTAAACCTTGTGGGATTTTTAAAGAAGTTTTCTCATAGCAGTGGTGAAGATCGGGGTCTTCCACCTTGTTTTCCATTCCCCTTAAATGAGATTTACAAAACATGTGCTTACTATGCAGCTTGTGTTTCGTTACCTTAATTTTTGCAGTTCTACTAGCCACCCGCAGCATTGTGAATTTAATGTTCCTTTACAATATTGTACATATGTAAACTCTGAAAAAAACGATAAGCACCTACTTTTACAAAACCTTTCACACACCACAAAGGATTATAACAAATCTTGCAACTATTATATGGGAACAAATATTACAAGGTGATTGAATTAGCAACCATTACCCCCTGAATTTTTGTAAAGATGAGCTAATGGGCAATGCAAGATCAACAAGAACAACAAAAACAGAACTCTTAGATGTTAATGAGACTGACGATGTTGAGCCTTTGAGAGAGCAGGGTAACCTAAAACTACCCCCTGATATGTCTGTACATTACCTTAGATGAGGGTACTCTGGAGTGTGATTTTGCCCAGCTAATGTTCCATGGAGTTCCGTAGGACAGACTTCACTCCTACTTCCAATCACCCCCATATCTGTAGTGAATCACATTAGTAGCACAGTGATGGTATTTGGCTACTGTGCTCTCTCAGAAGCTTACTATCTGCCACTAACCTAGTCTATCATGTAGTTCACACTACAGACAAGTAAAAATATCAGTCTTATTAACAACGAAGTAAGGCATAGATACATTCAGTTGCAAGAAGGTGCAAAAGGGCTTAAAGGGAAGAATCATTAGTCTGATCTCTAAGAATGAATGTTACAGCACCTTAATGCACAAAAGTGACATTTGACAAAAAAATAATATTCTAATTATTAAATGCCATTCATTGCTGAGCAAATAAATTAATTTTGCCACCCATGTTTTATACACTTATAAAATATTTCTTTTCTGAACAAATGTTTTTCAATCAGCTTTTCAGTATGATTCCCTAACTTTTTACAGCATGATGAATAACACACGTCTAGTTTATCGCTGATCTTTTCTTAGTAGCTCAATGGTGCCAGTAATGATGGGGTTGAGTCTCTCCCCACTCCATCTAGAAATGGGGGTGGGGGGGGTGGGAGGTTTAGGGGATTCAGTTTGAGAGACCCTTCCCCCCTCCCCCCCACACCTTTGTTCTCTTGTTTTGGGGCATCTGTGGAGGAAATGGGCCCCTCGGCCCCCAGTTTACACTCCTGCAGCGGAGTTCATTAATCCCTGCAGCTGTCAGTCTATGCTGGTGCTGCACCATATTGGATAAGAAGCCATCAGTATTATTAGGAATGTAGAAAACAGATATACTGTACACTGATAATGCTGAACATTCAGTGAATTAACATGAATGTGCTAAGCATGAATTACATCTAATGTTTGGTATGAATTTTTTTATGTTTCAGTTTCACTACATTTCCACTTAAATATTGATTGTCCTCTTAAATATTGTAATGATTTTGGGGGAGGGAAAATGGCAATAAACAGGTACAGTGGAACCTCTGATATATATAAATACATCAGGAATGAAAGTTTTCTGGAGCTACGGCATGAAACATGAAGCTGATGTTAATTCTCACTAAAAATGAAATGAAATAATACAATTCAATATTGGAAATTTACTTAAATTTTTTCATATCGTGAAAGTCCAAAAAATGTAAGTTTTGGTTGCATGGATGAATTAATACCCTATATTTCAATTTAGTATTGTCGGCCTCTGTTCTTGAAATCAAAACTCATGTTACACTGTAAGGTCCTCAGTACACAAATTGAAAATTTCTGTCGCGTATTTTACATTTCAGCAAGGAAGAAAACATTCGGTATTCACAATATTGATTTACAAGGCATATATGTAGCCCCCGGTTACACGCACGCACCCACACACTTGCACACACACATATATTAATGATAAAGTTCTATTGTTAAACATCTTGTGAAGTACAAGAGTTTATCGCCTTTGCTCCAGCATAATTTTGCTGTGCCTGCTAGTTAATCTTCACAGTGGATGCAAATGTGGGATTTTATTGTGAGGTCTAGTGTGAGAGACGGCTCATTGTTTTAGTAAACTCTCTTTAATCTCCGAGCTTTGTTCACTCTCCCTGGGCTTGACAGTTGTAGGCTGCCTTTTGGCAAACCCAGCAGATGTCTATCAGTGTAAATCAGGAAGTTTTAAGCGCTAAACCCCTGAGAAAATAAAGGTTTGCGGACACTCAGCTGCAGTGCTCTCTACCCAAGTTTCAAGGCAAAACAAAGGACACAACACAGAACACTCATTGTTTGCCTTAAATTCAAGACTGAATCATTTCTGTTTTTTTTCCGTTGAACCACACAAAACATGGATAGGTAAGACAAGTCCGACAGCAATGTGTGCAGTATAAGCTCTGACTTGTCTTTGCTTGCGTAAATAAGGTTGAAAGAAACATTTTCTCTTATAGAGGAAAGAAATACTACCTACACACTAACGCAGCGTGTTCCCGTCAAAAAAAATGTACAGCAACCAATTTACATTCTTAGAGGTTAAAAAACATCAGTTCACACAAACACTGAGAGCGGTTTTGTTAAAGAGGTGTGAATTGTACAACATTAGCATCAAATTATACACATTTACGCAGAGAGAACATGTTTTGTGAACAAGCAGGCTTTTTTTACTGAGGCTAGAGAAGAACAAAGCCGTTATTTTTTTAACATGGTATGTAAAAGTGCTCCAATGCCATTTTTAATGTCTCTTAAAGGTCTTAAGGAGCATGCTGTTGGAGAACTGGAGCTTCCACAAAGTTGTTCAGACCAGAGAAAGGAGCAGCCAGTCAAGATTTTAAATTTATGATGTTTTCTTGTCAGGCTTTAACTGAAAATGGAAGAGTGACCCTAAGCCATCAGTTGAGATTTTCACTCTGTTCCCATGGCAACACAGCAGTCAACACCACAGGGATTGTCCAAAGATAAACCATCAATCAAACAGGGCCCTGATGCAAATTAAGCTGCTTTGCCAGTCAAATATGAAATTTAACACTACTGTTTGCTGATACCAAGATACCCTTGTCCAAGATAGATGAGCACTGGGGCTACCACACAAACTACTTCCCTTGCTGCAGATACAGATTCACATTTATCATTCTAACAGAGGATTCAGGTGGTTGGAATTTCAGATCATAGCAAATCTGTCATTACAGAATTATTCAGTACTTTATTATCCTGTAGAAGGAATTCTATTTTCCTTAGAATTGTTCATTGGTATTAATTTAACAACAAATTCAAAACTGACTGATATTCACACTGTGTTACAGATTAGTTTGTCTAACATTAACTGTGCCTCAGCCATCACGAGCTTTAGAAAGAAGTGGTGTCTTTACTTTCCCTTCCCTTTAAGTTCTTTTAGTTTTACTCAATAGAGAACACTGAATTTTTTTTAATTTCAACGGCAATGCTGCCTCTGTAATAGAAATGGTGATGAAATGTTTTTGCTTAATGACATTTTATGGCAAATCAATTAATTTTGTACAGCTTGGGATATTTCTTTACCCACAATCTGAATGAATGTGACAGGCAAATCTTTCCTATGAAATGTGACGTCATTTTGAAAGTGTGCATAAGAACCACTATGCTCCAACAGATTCCATTTTTAGAACAATTACTTCGGACAGCAGGCTGAAATGACTGCAGCGGTATGGCGGACACAAAGTGGAGGCTGGACACAGACAACCAGGGAGGAGAAAGTGGACTTCTGGGGAGACCCGGCCTGACCCCGGGGGAGGCCGTAGCCATGCGTCTCTCAGGCCTGTCAGAGCGAGAGGTTATCGCGATGGGGGAAGGGGTTGCCATGACGAGGATGTGTCAGCAAAGAGGGATGGCAGGGTGGTGGGGGAGGGGGAATGAAAGCAGTAATGGAGGGTGGGGGTGGGTGCCAAGCTTCAGGGTGGTGAGCAGGTTTGAACTCAAAAGAGCGGGAACTGCTCTCCTTCCACCACACGCACATATTCCCATGGCAGCAGCTGTTGATTGCACTAATCACTGTGACAGGAGTAACGATGGGGCCATTGACCACTGAGACCTTAAACTCAGTCCATCAGTGGGACAGGGCTCAAATACACAGAGCATTATATATCACCCCTCTGTACCTTTGGTCAGTCTGAACTATTTTTCCATGGTCTTTAAAGATATGGTAATTTGTACCACCATATAGAATTGCAGCTAATACACAATGTTTTAAAATGTCCGTCAAGCAACAATAACATAGCCCTGGTTTGTCTCATGTTGTAATGCTAGGCATTTTTGACTATTGTACCACTCAGAGACAGACATAAGCTAAATCCTATTCACAGGTTTCACTCAGATGATTTTGCAAGCACACACGCTTTATACCCTAAAGCTAGCATGGCTAACCTGGACCCCAGGACAAGCGTAAGTCAGTTAGTGACAAATCATAACTACAAGAGCTCACATGTCAGCAAATACAAAAAGCAATGTTGCAAAACCAGTTTATACACTGTCTGTGCTGGAAGAACAATGAGACCAAGAGGTGAAATCTGTCTTCGGCAACACCAGAAGAGAAGTACATGTTCATAAAAACCTTAGTTTTGCAAGGTAGCTGTTTAGAGCTAAAATACCCACATCTTCTGAGGTGCGCCATTCATTTACTGCCAGTTTCCGGTGAATGGAAAAATACCTAACAGGTTAATGAGTATAGCACATTAGGGGTTGGAGATCATTACAGGCCTGTGTTGAAATGGATCCTGAGAGAGGCGCTCCTTATTTAGCCTCTGAAAGTGAAAGTTTGATGTTTTAGCAGACCTGCTGTCTACAACTGATTTCCTTTTCAAGTGTTTTTATTTTGATTTATTATTTATTTATTTTGTTTATTTGTAAGGGACAAGCACAGGGAACATTGCCAATTGCAGTTGCAATTTACATGAGTTTACCAGGCTCATTTCCAGCACCAGTCCCTGTTCCATACAGTATAAAATGCACACATTATTACAATATTAACAGTATAAATTATTATTAGAATTAAGTAAACAAAATACAACCGATTTTTGGGTTGGTTCACACCAGATAGTGAGCTGTGTGGCATTGTATCTCAGGGTATCAACCAAAGGAAAGTTATAACCCCTATTCAGGCCACTGACTTGTTCCCACAGTATTCATTCAGTAACCTCTGACACAGAATACCTACCCCAATATGCTGTATGGGGACTTTAGTCATAGTAAATAATAGTCAACAATTTCTAGTGTGGTGCAAAAAAGGAAATACATCCTTTAACTCTGTATGGATTCAGAGTACACATATACTGTGGAATCAAACTCCCAAGTGGAATATACATTTGCAAGCAATATGAATTTTTATCAGCTGAAAGAAATACAAGCCTATGACAGAAAACACTCATGCTTAAAGAAGGCCATAGTGGCTGCCCATTTATTTTCATTTCAATTTGTTTGGCTTTATGAAGTTGGCAGTAAATAAAATATGGGGACCAATTTTATTTGTGGAACATCAGGATACTCACTGAGGAAATGTAGTTTCCTCACAAGCAGTTGTTTTCCCTCAGTCATTCATTTATTAGATATGCTCTAAATATAAACTGCACAGATTATGGAAAAGAGATTCTTTTCAGGTGACAGTGTGTTGGAAAGTGAAAGCAAGAGAGTCATGTTTGTAAATGAATTACTAAGTTCCCATATCCCCATATCAAATGAACTTTAGACTTAACTACTCATAACAGCCTAGTTAGTTTGTTTTAGTCTGTTTTATTTATCATTCAATATGATAAGTTCCTGGTTTGCCCTTTGGACTGACACACACTTGACATAACATAGCCTTCCCAATCCCAATTTACAACAATTGAATTGTTAAATCTAAGATTTTAGATTTTCTGGTTTCTTTGTTACAATTTTTCTTTAGTCCAATGCATTGTGTTGGCTGTTATTAACATCTGATACTATTTATAGGATATTTTGCTGTACAATAGATTGAAAACATGTTATCTACTTATACACATTGGAAAGATATTAGACTGAAATCACTAAAGGCTCATAGCTATTGTAAAGACTACAATCTACACATTGAACCCTGGTACAGTACACTCAGTGCAGAAAAGCTGAACGTGTACGGAAACGTGAAATGAACATGGTGATGCATGCCTTTGTAACGACCCCGCCCTGGGCGCAATTCAAATCAGCGCGCGCTCACGTGTTGACAGGTCGTGACAACTGGAGGAGGCGGTGCACCTGTGACAGCTCTTCCCGCTCAAGCTTTTGAGGAATTGCATAGCCGGGTTCACTGAAATCCCAACGCTTGTTGTGAAATAAGTGCTGAATAACGAATCACCCGTGCCAGTTGTTAAAGGTGGAAATATGATATTGCGCCTGTATAACAGATGGTAATCTACAATCGGCAAATGCTAAAAAACAAAGCATGATCTTGATCTTTTAATATATAATTCATTGATAATATTCAGCCTCCAACAGAAACCCCTGTACTACCGCGATACCAGGGCTTTTGTCACAAGTCCCGCCGTAAGAAGAGTTTATGGGTAGGGCCCTGTGAATGCGAATAATAATGTGATGAGATGGGGAACTCCGACGCAGCTGCGTTCCTTTCTTTAATTTCCAAAAATGTTTTAATCAATTCAACGTTTAGGTTGCTGGACAGAGTCAGACAAGTCTGGAATAAGAAGGGGGATTAATTTAAATTGGGATCCAGTCAACGTTTGTCCTTAACTCCGGCTAATAAGTAAACAAAGTGTACATTTTTATTTTCACTGACAGTTGACTTCAGTTTCAGTTGTAAGTAAAGAATAAAGACAAATGTTGAATCCCAGCCCTTACTAATTCAATGCACAAAACGCAGTTCGTTCTCAGGAATGGTTGATTTTCTTTGATACAGGAAGACCAATGTACAAGCCTTCTATACACTATAACAAATAAACGTGATTTGAATCTTGGAACTGACTTATTTTTTTTTCAAAGTTTTTCCATAATTCAGTTGGAAAAGAGTCGGACAAAGGGAGGAGTAGGCACATGGGATTACATTGCGGATGCAGTTTGCACAATTTTTCTGTAAAACGTTGCGCTTTTCTTGGCATGGACCATTATAATCTCAGGAGTTTTAGCAGTTAAAAAAGGTTACGGTACCACCCTACAACAAGATATTGACACAATTGCCAATACATTAGTAACTGGTAAAATCACTGTAAACACGTTAATTCAACAAGCTTGACTTTAATTACATGTTATGCCAAATACAAACTACAATTCCAGGAATGAAAAGTTAAAACGAAACAACATGACATCAAAACACATTTAATCAACATTATTAAACCTACTGCAATAGTGTAGGTTTTAAATTAATATATGATTGAAATACTATTAAATAAACACAACACAAAAAAAGTTGCGAGCAACGATATCAAATCCAATTTTCCAGTTTAAAGCTGCATAGCTCAAAACATTATGCAAGAAATTGAGGCTACAACAATGTTACGTTCATTGTTTGTCAGCAAGGTCTAGTCAAAGAATATCTCTTTGTTGGCAGTGGTTCACAGAGGAAAGCACTTTTCGCGAATTTAAAACTCCCTCTCCTTTTTTGAATAATCAGCTGATCGTGCGTGTTTTCTCCTCTAGGGGTGTTTGGAATAGAACATACAACGGACATCATTTCATGTCTCTAAAAAGTACACATTCAGATTGCAGCATTCGTCTGTCTAAACAAAATCAGTCCTGAAATGAGCTGCAATTGTTGTAGTGCATTGGAATTTATGTTCGTTTTTATCGGCATTATTGATTCTATTCCTATGCTTTAGAAATATTTTCATATGGTGCATTCTGAGGCTCTCTTGGCTGCTGTTATTGGCTGAATTTTTTATATGGGTGTTGCCTCAGGATCTTGAAATGTTCCGCGGGAAAAAGTCTTCTTGAAAAAAACAATCATCTCTTTTATATTGGCTCAACCTGATTGGCTGTCTGGCTGAGCGGTGCATCCTATCGCGATACGCTTATTGGTCAGGAAGAACCATGATGTCGGCGGAAAGAAAAGATGTTTCTGATTGGACAGTATGACTTCGACTGGATTGTAACCTCTCCATTAATTGGGCGCTTGGATTGGCGCTAATACGCTTTTATTTTGAACATAAATAGAAGACGCAAGCAGACTACAGACTCCAGTCGTGAGAGGAGGTGAGGGTGGATTATGAGGAGGCCGCTCTCTCACTGAAAAAGAAAGATGCTTCTCTGATTTTTGTTTTGTTTATTTTCTTATTTTCCCCTTCCCCATGCTTTTAACCGGGGCTGCAGGACCGCATATCATGCTTGATTCAATCATTCATTTTTCTACTAAATCGGTCGCTATCTAGCCAAGTGTACAGCCTAATCGTATTTGTATCTAGACTCGATAGCTAACTTATGAATTGAAGATTTGACAATTAGCTAGCTGTTATTTATTTGTAAAGTAATATTTGGGTACCCTCCATGAATTTTTAACTTGGATTTCGCTTAATTTAATTTGTTGAATTTTAAACGCGACGTTTGGATTTGGCTTCAGAATGGAATTCGACCAAGTCTCCGGTGATCTCAGCCCTGTTAACACTAAATTCGGGTGCAGGAGGCCCGATGGAATCCCCGGTCTCTCCTCGCTTTCGCTGCCGGGAAAATGCTCAAAAAACTCCCCTTGTCTCAGGAATCTATTTTCGCCCGAGCCTGCGGCAGTGCTCTCCCCTGTGACCAATCTAGCTCTCAACATGACCAACCTCGCCGTTCTTGGAAGGTATGAACAATGTGGCAGACCGATGTTTTTCCATTCGTGTTGTCTGATGCATAATCCTGCTTCTAAAGCTAGCTCTTTCCTAGCTAGCTGGTGCACGTTTTTGTGAATGGAGCGTACGACTCTCAATGCACATTTCTCAGCTAAAGCTGGCTAGCTTGCTACACATGGAATCTTACCAACAAGCTATCTATGATCTTGAAATGAATTAACATAAAATATTGTATTTTAGGTAAATCGTTATGTATTGCAGAAGGTACATTGAAGTAGCTCGATATTGAATGTTCTTTTGGTAATTAGTTGATTGAGCTATATCCCACTTAGCTGAAAACGAATAAGAACGACGCTCTTGTTATGCTTGCTGCAGGTTTGTAACATTTTAATTGTAATTTGAATGTTAGGAACTAGACAAAGGAGTCAGAACCGACCAGGCCTCACGGTGTACTTGAATTCAGTGTGAAGTTAGGTATCCATTGATGGTAAATGTCATTAAAGACAATTTTTTTTTCCCTTACAGCCAATGTGATACCCCGAAAAGAAAAAGCCATGCATCACTTATGAAAATACCATCCTTCGCCTCAGACACGTCCTCGGATGCCGGTAGGCTCAGCTACTCATTCACACAACCAAAGCTCTCTCCAGTCCTTTCTGAGGACAGCGGCAAACAAAGCCTATATTGTTTGCATGCACTCTGTACAATGTACATTGCAATTAAAATGCCACATTTTTTTGTAAGGTATTTTTCTATTGTGTCCAAAACCTGGAAAGTGTTTCTTTCCTTTGCCTGGTTACATATAAATCCTTTGGAAAAAGTAATGTTTCCCACAAGCTCCCACCCTAGCCTTACATGAAGTAAAAAAATTTTTGCTGTGTAATTACAAGGTGTGTCTGACATTTGACTGTGCTTCAAACCCTGGAATTTCAGAAAAAAGCTGATGCAAATTGCAGGTGTGTTCATGTGACTTGGGTGTCCTGTGCTAATTGCGGGTGATGTTTTTGGTAGGCCTTGGAATGGATTCTCCCAGCCCTGTGGACACGGTGGATGTGGAGGAGACGTAAGTGACACAGTAACCTTGTTTGCACCCTTCCCATACCCCTATAGCCTTTTTTTAATCATTGTTGATTGTCCCCCTGGGCACCAGACATGTTGGCTTGGCTTTGGGATTATTATAATTGGATGCGTAGGGGCTTGGGTGATCTGGACGGCTCGTTGAACGTGATTAAGCAGATTAGCTGGGAGCGTGGCACTTCCGAGAGGCCCTCTGTGGGTTCGCCCTGGCACAGGAGTGCAATGTGGGGTAAGGCTCCTGTACTTGACGCTGAGCAAGACGAAATGCAGTGGGTTGATGCTTTGACATTGATTTCGTATATCAGGAGCACGTCATGGATTGTTTTGTCAATAGTTTTTCGCTAACATTTGTCAACCTGCATTTCTGTGTGAATTTGTGGCGCCCTTTGCAGTGAATGGCAGTAATAGTTTATTCCAAATAAAGGGTCTGTACTGGTATTGTATCTGTCAAGTTTTTTTTTTTTTTTTTTTTTTTTTTTTTGTCTTTCTGAATCAAAGATTTTAAAGCTTGTAGCTGTGGGCACTCTGCCTCCAGCTTTGAAACTATGAACCTTAAGTTCCTAATCTTTTTGGCTTTTGGTTTGGTCTTGTGCTTTTTTTTTTTTTTTTTTTTTTTCTTTCTTGCCAGAGGAGCACTGAATGGGTGTACTTTGTCTCTTTGTTCCTCTCGCAGTACACTGTTAGGGACACCCTCCAGAGGAAACCAGACGCGTCCCATTTTTAAAATGTCAAACCACAGCCGATGCTTCAGCTCAGCTCAGCTCGGCTTAGGGGTGGGAGAGGAAGGCAGTCTTGCGCAGTAAGCAGAAAATGTTGCGCAGTTGTTCTGCAGCAGGATAGCATTGCCAGCGTTGCAGAACTGTTGCATGTGCAGGGTGAGGACTTCAGCTTCCCACCCCCTCCCATCTTAATGATTCTTAAATGTTGACTCTTTGCCAAGTAGTTGTCCTTATCATTGTAAAGGGTAAGGGGTGGAGGGGGAAATGGGGGTTGATAATGATCCTTGAGGGTAACTTAAGGTAAAGTTAGATTAACTTCACTTAGAAATTGGGCCTTGTTGCAGTCATGCATATGGAATTGGTTGGGGAAACGTCTCAGAACCAGGTTATTTCAGGGGGTGAAATCTGACCAATATACAGGTGTAGTGCCCTGACGCATTGTTTCTGGCTACATGCACTCAGTCGGGGGGACTGGGTGGGATGTTAGCTATGCAAATCAACCTGTTTACACGGCGTCTGCTGAAAATGAGGCATCCCGCTGCCGTTGGGCTGTTGGTTTCGGGGGATGCCCCCAAAAAGCCCTCACTTATGGAATATTCTGCATTTCCTGAGCGTTGCCTGCCTTTATCAGCAGTGGTGGGTGTTTGTCTGTGACTGTCCTAGTTGATATCTACAGCCCAGTACTGCAAGTCATCTTGCATCTGACAGAGGGCATCCAAAAGCTCTGTCCTTCCATCAAGGCGTTTCACACTCTCATCATGAATTTTGCCCTCCCACGACAGCAAGTTGTTTCACACCCAGTGCTTTATAGACTTCCTCCTCCTGGCTGTATGCTGGGAAGACATTGTTTGCTCAGAGTTGGAGGTTGCCTGCACTCCTGTAAGACCCTTTTGTTGGTGCGATGAAGCCATGTATATCCTGGTCATCATGCTTCTGTGTTAAAAGTAAGGGAAGGGAATTGTCTTTGAAAATTTAACTGGGGTATTTGAGGTCGAGAAACTTGGGTGGCCAAAATTGTCCTCAAACTGAATGGGCCTTTCTTATAGCGAGTCCACTGCACCATCTGCCGGGGAATGAATACCTGGGCTCTCTTTTGTTTGTGGACGTTAATTAACAGTCTTGCTCCTGAAGTGTGGTTGGAGGCCCCCATGTTACCGCTGTACAGCTGTTGCCTAACCAAGGATTCTTTAGCACAGACCGTATCTGTCTTTGCATATTTAAGTACCCCAGCCAACAGACCCCCCAAACCCCCTTTAGTTTTGGCACACTTTTCTGCCTTCAACCCCACCCCCCATGACTTAACGTACTCAATGGAAGAAAGAGATCTCTGTATAGCTCCCATTGAATAAGAGGGGCCCCCTTGCAGATCTCTGCTTGTGCGCATCTAGGCAGACCCCCTTTATTGTGTAGGGCACACTCCTCGACTCCACCCCCACCCCACTTGCTCCCCCCACCGTCGCCCATTCCCCTCTTACCCCCAACAAAAGCCCCCCAGTGGGAGCTGGCGTTACGCCTTCAATCAAGCATATGGTAGGTTTGCTTCTCCTTCACCACCCAACCCCCCTTTTTCCATAGTCCATGGATTGCCTTCGCCTGTTTAGCATACAGGTGGGCATCTCTGTAGTGTGATATGACCTCAGCTACCCCCAAAAAAAAAACCCTATAACAAGGCTGCTGCTCCCCACAAAAGCCCCTGACAACCCCAAACCAAATTTCTCCAAAGCCCTTTGTGTGAGCCCCCCGCTCTCCACATTTTGCGTATTGTCTGGATGTGGGTCAGGGGTCTAATTGAGGACTCTCTTATGCGGCCATAGTTGCAGGCTGTACAGTAGAAACCTTTTTATTTTTTTCCCCCTCTATAAATATGCTGCCTAAATTATGAAGCATGACCTTTGTTCTTTTGTTTCTGTAGGTTTGAGAGGGCCATCCAGGAGGCAGGAAAAGTCATCAAAGAGTAAGTATTTCTCTAGAAGCGTTCAAGCGCGAAGCATGTTAATCTTTCCGTTGACGGCCCAAAAAGAAGCAAAATGGGTTTGACTGAGGACACAAGCCACGCCAGAGTATGCACAGAAATGGGAGGGGTTTAGTCATCAGCCGGGATCTGGGTGGACCCAGCTGCTTTTTTATGAATGAGAGACGGCCCAGAGCAAAATTCCACATCCTCTGATCCCATTGGCCAGCCCTGGTGTGGGTTGCAGATAGTTTGCATAGGTGTGTAGAGGGTGTTGCGTTTCAGAGCAAAGATCATGTAGGCATCTGCTCTAAAGTGGGGTTGTAGTCTATTGTAGCTTTGCCTCGCCCTCTCTTTGTCTGAAGAGTATTGTACCCCTGGGACCTGGGGCATCTCTTGCTTTACATGGATTAGTCCCTAGCCTGTCATTACTGTAATTATTAACTGGGTATTGTGCCTTTTTCCTTTCTTCCTTGCAGGAAGATGCCGATCCGAAGAATCAGCTCGCTCCCAGTAAGTTTATCTACTTATTTTTAATCAACGCTTAACAACATAATCAAAGTTTGTGGATGTAAAGAATTTTGATAGAGAAGCCACCTAAATTAGATTCAGCACTTTGGATCAGATGTGAATTTGGTTGGAAGCGACTCTATTTGATAAGAGTTCTGGGACTGCATTCAGAGGTCAATTTCCCTTTCCTCAGTGTCAAACTAAAGTCTAATATTGGATCCAAGCTTCCTGTTGCCTGTCATCACTTCCTGTGGTGTTTCCTCTTTCATTGACCCTGAAGATGCTGTGGCTGTCTTGCTGTTTGTCCTGTGTGTGGTCTAAGTTTATCCCTCCTTCTGTGGTTTCAGGTGCAGCTGTTGGGATCTAGCCCGGCCCTTAAGGGGAGGGACCCAGATAACCACCGTTTCGGCATCTTCGGTCGCCCTGCCGACCAGCTCAACGGGGACAGAGACAACAAGGAGAATGTAAGGAGTTAGCCAGCGGACCTGGTTTCGTTTTTTTTGATTCAACGTCTTTGGGATCTGTAGTTTTTGCCTGGAGTCATCCTTTAATAAATGGATGATTTAGCTATAACCCTAGGCAAAGGCAGAGCAAAAAATACAGATGTTGGTACTTGGTTGATTTTGAGATCCTAAGCAGGTTTGTTACATCTGTAGGGATGGTGATTTCCTCCTAATTCACCTCCGTTCCCTTTTCGCATTCCAGGAGGGGTTTGAGTTTAAGAAGCCGACGCGGCCCGTGTCACGGTGTCGCCTGCGGTCCTTCCACTCAGGGGAGGGCAAGGAAGCCTTTGCCCGGCGGCCCAACTCCGCCCCTGCACTCATGGTACGCCATCCCTCCTCCGGCACTGTCCCCCCCACCCTACCCCTGTGCCTGGTGAGCCCGCACTGGTTCGCTGTAGAGGAGCTTGGAATCGTGGTCCTTTTGTGTTTGAAGCCCTCTTAAGTGTAGCCCACTTGAGAAACCGTGACAGCATTTTCTCACAGTAGCACGAAGCAGTTTGTGGAGAATATTTGTACTGTAGAGGGGAAAGAGGTAGAGTTGTACCTAGTATCTGGTCTGGCATCAGCAGAGAAAACTTGCCCTGATACAGAATTGGGCCCTTCAGATCGTCATAAATGAAATTGCTTTGTTTCTCTGTTGCAGATGTCCCCGCCCCCAGCGGAGAGGTTCTTCTCATTGGACGATGGCAGTCCAATGGCCCTGCCCTCTGCAGATCGCCTCTGTTCATTGGATGACGGCAGTCCCATTTCCCTCCGTCGCTCCTCTCTGACCTGCTCTCTCGATGATGACGATGACGGCTTCCTCGACGTCTTGGATGATGATGTGGATGTGAGTTCCCAGAGAAATGAGCAGGCTGCTTTGCTATACAAACAACCACAGTACATGTTGAAAAGAGATGTATACATTGATGTTGTATTCCTCTGAAGTATAACTATGCTTGTGTATTTAATGTTGATCAATCTTTTCGGTCTCCACAGAATGGCTCAGAATTGCCCAGTGGAATGGCCAGTTTGCTGACCGCGCCGCTGGTTGGAGAGAGCATAGCGGAGGACACGGACTCGGTATGTTTGAGTTGCGTGTGTAGTAGCAGTCATAAAACAGTGTGTACACACATGGCCTCTGCTCCCGCCACTCAGATTAACCCTCGCCTCCCTGTCCCCTCTGCCACCACAGCCCATCATCCGCTGCCGGCCCCGCGGCCTGTTCCGCTCGCCCTCGCTCCCCGCCTCCTCCGGCCGCATCGCCCTGAAGCGCGCCGAGCGCCCCCGGGACGAGAACACGCCGGTGCGCGTGAAGAGACGGCGCAGCGTGGCGGGGTCGCAGGTCAGCTCCGTGGAGCAGAGCGCCGAGGAGGAAACGCAATCAGTGAGTGCATACGCTGCCCTTTTCCTGACATTTTAAAGTCCCCATTTCACATTTAATGAAACATTCACTTGTTTAAATGAGAACTTAACACTGAGCATATAAAACATTAGCTTTGGTGTCAATTTTCATTTGCTGGAATTTGCTAGAATTTTTACATATCTCCAGTCTTGCGCTCATTTTTCAGAAAATGTGCCCTTCTGGAATGTGTTCAGCGTCCTAAATGATGGCTGTCCCTCTGATTCCCAGGCATCCCGACTAGCCCAGAGGTCCAAGTCCTTCTGCCACACCGAGATCGAGAAACTCCTAGACAACGATGTCAAAGAGCTGATCGGAGATTTCACCAAGGTCGGCCAAATCCCCCGTCCTCCACCCAAAGACACGTTCACAGTAATACCATGTTGAAGTCAATGTCTAATACATGGCAAGCTTTATCTAATACTCCTATTTCTCCATCTGCAGCCCTTCGCCCTGCCTACAGTGGAAGGCAAACACCAGGATCTCAAATACATAACCTCTGAAATGGTGAGTTGCCTTAAAACTCCATCCTGGTCTTGTATGGCCTCAGGGTATGCTGGTTTTGTTACTCTGCACTGAAATATTCAGCTACGTTATTGGATGAGTCAGTCTGCCTGAATTGGTTTCTGATTCGAACCTGCAGCACCAGCATACCTGTTGCTCTCTTCCTGTAGATGGCTGTAATGAAGTTTCAGTGCTGTTTGATGGCTGGTCTTCTGGGCTGCATGATGTTTAATGTGGGTTACCCTTGTGTCTCAGATGGTGGCAGCAATGAACGGACAGTTCAACCACCTGGTGGAGCGAATCTTCATCATTGACTGCCGCTACCCCTACGAGTTTGAGGGAGGACACATCAAGGTGAGCCGGCCCGCCCATCTTAAATCGCTGGTGATACGCTAGCTGTCCTGAAAAGCTCCCTCAGTTCGGACAAATGGAATCTGAGGGCAAATAATGGGAACGGTCTTGGTACCGAACTGAGGAACAAAATTTCACCCAGCCAACAATCCGTCGGGGTTCATGGCGGATTACTGTTTGTTTGACATCCATCCTGAACTGCTTTAGCAAATATCCAGCTGTCACAATGGATGTGCTCAAATTATTCAAACTAGCTGGAGTTTAAATGTTAAATCTAAAAACCTCAATGCTACATGCTTATTATGCATATACTCTGGAAAATATGACCTCAATATAGCAAGACTATGTGTACCCCAGTCTAATTGGTATATAGTCCATAAAATGGCCATGTTTGCTGGTGAAGGAGGAACTAAATTGATGCATACGGACAGACTGCATAAATTGTAGCGGTAAAACTGACCGTCTGCAGTGTCTGAACTAACTCTTGTCCCCCTCCCTCCTTTTTCGCGGCTGTACAGGGAGCGCTGAACCTGCACCAGGAGGAGCAGGTGGAGGAGGTCCTCCTGAAGAACCCCATCACGGCCTCGTCGCCGGACAAGCGCGTGCTGCTGGTGTTCCACTGCGAGTTCTCCTCGGAGCGCGGGCCGCGCATGTGCCGCTTCGTCCGCGAGCGCGACCGCATGATGAACGTGTACCCCAACCTGCACTACCCCGAGCTTTACGTCCTCAAGGGCGGCTACAAGGAGTTCTTCCCCGACCACAAGGTATGCCCCCCTAAACATCCACCCCGCCCTTCCATCTGCCATTTCACAGCTCTCACAATAAGATTAATGCATAAGAATATAATAGCTTTCAAGAGAAAATGATATTCCTCTTCCTTGGTTCTGCTAAACTCTTAAACCATTTTAGTGTGTGCTGCTCTCCTGATTTTTGGCATTTACAAGTTGTTATCCCCTTAACTGTTGCTGGATTTGGGGATTAAAGGATTTTTAAGGATCCATCCTAAACCAAGTATCTGTGGAATAAGGTAGAATTGGTCGTTTTGCTGTTCCGTCATTGGGATTATGTTCTGAGGATCTGTAATCCTGTTGGTACTGGAGGCTGCCACAGATCGTATAGAACAACCAGATGGTCAGCGCTGTGAAAGTTTGCTGTCCCTACCATTAGAAGATGAACTGTTATAATGTCTTAGTAGCTAGCCAGCCATTCTGTAGTGCTTGTGCTCTTCCTGGAAGATTCTGCTTCCTACTCGGTGTCTGTAATGCTGGTTCTTTGAGGGTGTGCTTTTTCTTACTCGGATGGCCATTAGTCATTGTCCCTCCTTCCGTAGATGTAACCGTACAAAATATAGATATTGTACAAAGTGGTATAAAACTATTGGCTTTGTTCCCTATTCAAATGTATTCAGCTAAACAGCTCCTTTTGTTCTGTTCTGTGCAGTTGCAGTGCGAGCCCCAGGCCTACAGGCCCATGCACCACGAGGACTTCAAGGAGGACCTGCGCAAGTTCCGCCTGAAGAGCCGCACCTGGGCGGGCGAGCGCAGCAAGCGGGACCTCTACAGCCGCCTTAAAAAGCTCTGAGTCCCTCAGACCCCACCCCCCACCACCGCTCACTTTACGCCATCCTGTACTCCCCACCCTCCCCTAGTTCTCAAATGCAAATTCCCTGCCGTTCCAGTTCCTCTGTATGAAGCAGAAACCAGAGAGGGGCTGCTGGTTGATCGGACTGTGCGTGGGGTCGTCCACCAGAGCCGATCGCCGTCGCAGATGTTCCACTCATTGCCCAATTCACACTGCCTGACCCCACAACATAAACATGCAACATGCACAATGCCATGCGGTCATCCATATCCTTGAAGCCTCCACTGAAGATGGACTGATTGAGTCGACCCATAATGCTCTCCTCCTCCTCCTAGCACTTACTAATTGCTGTCATAGCATGCGTACATCCAACCTCCTGTTTTCGGTTAATGGCTGAGAGCAAGGCTTCACAAATCCTAAAATGGGCGGAGCTCCCCACCTGTAAACTAGGAACGACCCTGACTCGAACCATTTCTATTCTTGCTCTGCAGAGCTAAGTCGAGTCCGGGTTTTGGTTCAGTGGTTTAGGTGGTTGCGAGCATGCAGTCGCTCCATCCAATACGGCCCTCATGAAGCCACCCTGTTCCGGCACTTTCCCAATACACTCTTCAGTGCTCCTCCGCAGTAAAAATCGCCAACAACCAGTTTATGCCGGTTGAATGAACTCCTGTCTTCAGTAAAAGCCCATTGAATCTTGGCATGGTTTTGCTGAAAGCCTTTGTCAAATAAGATTCAGATATGAATTTAAATGTAGACGCTTTAAAGGAGAAACTGCCTCCGCTGAACGAGTCAAGACCCACGAGCTGGCCTCTTTGAGGTCCCTGTGTTTTGAGAGGAGTGACATAGAAAGTCCCGTTCATCTTTACCCCTTGCAGACTGGTTATTTTCCTTTTGCACTGATTTTTGTTTTAGTGAATGTTTTATTAATATCTTGACCAAAGTCCCTCTTGTAGAATGTTTTGGTTAAGCTGTGAATTTTAGACTTGTCCTTTGTACTCTGGCTTGTCCTCCGATATGACTGACTTATGAGACGGCTGTGTCTATACACTTAATAGATTTCTGTACTACCTTAAGCTATAAACATTTGCACAGTGATTTAACAAAACACACAGATTGTTCAACCGTTATCAACCTCCAGCCATGTTTTTATGTATAGATTCTGCCGTCTCGTAAGAGAAGCCCTCTTTCTTGTAATATACTGCCACCTTGTCAGCCAAGAGCGAATGCAAGACAAATGATTTAATTTTAAAATGAACCCTCCCTTCCCCCCCCGACCCCACAAATTAAAATTTAGCAAATCTGCATTTATGCACACTTGAGGCAGCTGATTCGTTTTCTTTGTATTTTTTTTTTTTTTTTTTTTTAATTTGTTTTCAATATCCGCAGTAATGATTGGTTGTCCGAAGGGGGAGAGCGAATTAACAGGCTGCCGGTCAGCTAACAATGTCAACTGAGGGTGTTTCTCTGAATCATGTCCCCAATGTACGGGGACTTTTTTTTTTTTTTTTTTTTTGCATTTTAATTTTGTGTGTGTGCGTGTTTGTGTGGAGTGTGTGTTTCACTGGTTTTTCTGTTGTACAGTGGCCTGAGTATTTTTTTCAGAACTGCCTCATTTCAGACAGGGGGAAAATAAACATCTAACGTTTTAATCTCTGTGTGGTATGTGTTGTGTCGTGTGTCTGAGCTGTTGGACAGAGACGTGTGTGTTGTGTGGTCACGGCTGAGAAACTGCTTTGAGTTCGCAGAGCGTACGTTAAGGCACTTGCTGTTTGATCTTAAGTTCGAGGTCAAATACCGTCATGTAAAGAGTTCTGAAGCATTATCCTCTTAAACTTGCAGGATACACTATAAAAGAATGGGTTTTCTTCTATCTTGTTGTATATTTTGCATATTGCATGTCAATTTAGTTACTGTATTGCCCTAAAATTTAGATTGTCTAGAGGAACGTGAGTTAATATGCGTTACTGCAGTTGGAACACTGATGTCATGATCTTATGTCTTAAGTCAAGAATTTGACTTGGAATGCGCACCTCAAGATCCAGACCATGCGTATAAACTGTTCCATGTGATTTAACTGCTGTTTTGCAGTAATGAGACAAACATCATACTGAATTCCTAAGAAACGTGGATCCATTCAAACGCGAGTGTGTGCGCCAATGCGCCCGGCTCATCGCTTGGTTTAAAAGCAGCTGCGATACCTGAAACATTTTGGCAAAACAAACAAATTCAATTAATGTGGCTTGTGCTAATGGCTAGAAATAAAGTACCATGGCAAGAGGCTAGCTACTGAATTGTAGGGTACCCCTTAATTTAATTGATCTTATATACGTGTGAGTTCTTGAACTGATTTCAGTTGTGTGGACAAAGTTTATGAACTTTTGAATTGAGACCTCTAGTTTTTCTATAAGGTATTACTGTATAGAGTTTTTCTCCTTGTACAGTATATGCAAGATACTCTGCACTATCATGATGTGAATTGCTGTTGCATATTAATGCAAGGCTTGCTTCAATGCACTTTCCACATTGAAGTAAATCCTGTGACTGAACTTTAAAACAGCAGAGAAATCTGGTTTTGACCATTTCCTCTGCATTCCCATGACCACGCAAAATACCAGTAATACTTTTTTTTTTTTTTCTTCCTTTCAAATACTCCCGCTCTGTTCCTCCGAGCGGTTTGTCTGGTTCTCAGCACGTGTTTGGACAAAACTACGCATTCCTCTGCCTGTCGGTTTGCACAGGGCAGGGAGAGCGAGAGAGACTCCCTGCCCCCAGCTCCCAGACAGCCAGCCAAAGCAAGTACTAAATGTGTGTGTTTGTGCAGTAGCAGAGGGGACACGTGGGTCATGCACGTGAGTTATTTGGAGAACGCATTACGGAACACCCCTCTCTTCCCCTCCTCCTGGCTAACATCCAGAGACAACTTTCAAATCTGGGGAAAGAGTTCCCATTGGCTCCTCAGGGCTGCAGAGACTGCCTTGCTGAACTGAAACGCATTGTTTCCTCTGAGAGGAATAAGGATTTTCTGCAGGAGTGTTTTAATTACCAAAGGTTTGTCCACTATTTAACACAGCGGTGGTTGCCCTAAGGAACTTACTTTTGCTTTTTGTGAAGTTGCAGACTTCAGATATAGATAATGATGAAAAAATGTGAAGGGTTTATGTTGAAGTTTGACTTCCTGAGCATTCTTATCCAGAGTTTGAGAAAATCATGTTTTGATTCAGACTCAAACATTTCCTTTAAAAAGTGTAGTGAGGAACATTTTGTGAAAGGTAATTGTTGTACCACTGCATGGTTTCCAGCGGTCAAAATTATCGCATAATTATAGAAGCATGATAAGCCGAAGACTAACTTTATTAAAATCTCATGTTTGCTAAGTATTCTATGAACTGAATTCCACCTCAAGGTAATTCAGGGTCATGCATTTGACCATATTTGACTTTGTCTTTTATTTATTTTTTTTTTTTTTAACAAACGTATGTCTGCCTCTATACATTACATTTTAGTACCATTGAGAAGTTACCTCTCCAGTCTTGTTTTCTCTCTCATGGTTTACATTTGGTAGTCTTATCTGTGGTTTGTATTCTGTGTTTGTGCTTGTGGTCACAAACATGTCTCCCACAAACATGCATAAAGAAAGTGTCCTCTCTTCTGTCCTCATTGAGTACTTAACTTTGAGGTTCCCATGGAAACCCCTCTTGTGACATCACAAATGTCACCTGGTCCACAGCCCCCTTCACTCAGTGTTTTCTCCTTGTGTGTTGACAGATATAGAGTCCTCATGTTGCTGTCGTTTCACGGCGTGGTGAAGCTCTGTGATGGGGGTTGACAGCACCTAGAAGTGTCGGTTTGGGTGCCTGTAAGGATTAGACCCAAGCTGTGAGCTGGTTCTCTGCTCCGGTCCTGATTAGCGTCATCAGGTTGTTGTTTCTCTCCCCAGTGTGGTCATGACAGAGCTTGTTAGAACATGTCTGGCACTTTTGAAGAGATCTTTTCCCAACGGAATGGGAGGAGAATAAAGGTTGCGAGTGAAGAAGCAGTTTTAGGATGGTTCTTACTGAGCACAGCGTTGTAATCAGCTCACAATTGGACATTAACACATGAAATTTATAGTTTTTAGCACTCTTATTGTTTTGCTCTTTTGGGAGCAGTTCTACAACTTATTTTACATAAAGGGGAAAAAAAACTAATGGTTGAAACCTGATTCCTCCTTTTAAGTGCTTAAATTAAAGCATTTATTTTCCATTTTAAAATATTCTTTTGTCAGTCTATGGATGTGATTTGCATGAAATATGAAGCCAGAGATAAATGAAGGTGACTGCTTATGATTTTTTTTTTTTAATAATTCTTGACATAGAACCTTCATGGAATATAAACACTGCTGTGTGCATATTTATTTAGTTGTCATTTATAGCAAGATAATCAGAAGGTGATTTGAGGGGGAATGCCATCCCCCTTGTTAGCAAAATGACCTAAAGTCATCCCCCTTGTTAACCTGCCACCTCCGTTTCACGTGTGTGTGTGTGTGTGTGTGTGTGTGTGTGTGTGTGTGTGTGTGTGTGTGTGTGTGTGTGTGTGTGTGTGTGTGTGTGTGTGTGTGTGTGTGTGTGTGTGTGTGTGTGTTGGTTTTTGGTGTGGGGGCAGGGGAGTGCTCCCATTGGGCCACCCCCTGCTAAAAATAAACAAATCACCTACTGATGATAACATTTTTCATTTATAGCACACAGCTGTAAAGAGTGAAACAAAAAAATATAATTGGAGTATTGGGGAAATTATTACAGCTATGCAGATCTTTCTGAAATATCTCTCAACCTTTTTATGCAGTTGAAGAGGTCACCATGTTCTTCCCTCCCATTTTAGCAAAACAAAAACAAGTGTATGGGTGGAGAGTCTCCACCGTAACCGAGGGCGACCGCAAGCGTAACGCCCGACGGTCTCCTTCCTCTTTCAGCCTCCCTGGGGAGCGGGCTGGTGTTGATCAAAGGGGCTTGCAGCTGTGTGTGGGCCTCTCTGCTGGAGCACACCTTGTTCACACCTCACCCCCCCAAATTGCACTACCCTTCCCTGCCCAGAGTGCATGGGTGGGGTGTAAACACCCAAGAGGAGGAGGGTGGTTCTCTGTCTCTGTCAATCCACAAAGGCTGTTAACCTCGCTGCATTTTCTTATCTTCTTTCACCATGACTAGCATTAATGAACCCACAAAAATAAGAGCACCATATTCGGATGACCCCATGTTAATCCCTTTTTATCTCCTTTCAATGTTCAGTCTCTCTCCCAACCAGATCTGATAATTACACTAAAGTTGTTCAGTGTTAATTCAACACTAACAGAGTCTCTCTGTCTAACAGGTATTAAAAATGAAACTGTTCTCTATCAGAGTTAATTTAACACTGAACTGTGTAAGGCAGCTAAAGAGGTAAAACACTGACTTCATCCTAGTGATTGCGAATTGACATGGAATGAGTTTCCTTTTGATAAATAAGACAAAGGCTGTTAATAGTTAAATATGAACAATGTTAATGCTATCTTTAAATGTTATGAGTGAATATAAAGTGAATATGTTTCACTTCAGGGCAGATCAGTATCTGGTGATATCCCTGAAGTGTTCTCCACACTTTCAGGTTGTGAATAGAGAATAGAATGTTTCGTGTTTAAACATTAAATGTGAAAGGGTGGTCGAACACTTTTCAAAAGTCAACAGGATACGGTGGTGTGGCTTTTTTCCTGCGGCAGCAGACATACGGCTGTCTTAGTCATCATAAAAAAAGAATGGGAAGGGGAACCTCTCGTTTTGTCTCAGCAGAACCGAGGCTGAGTGGAGGGAACACAGACACTAACGCTTGCTACATACAATCAGACCAAATCATATGTATTTGTATAGCTCATTCCGCAAACATTTGCCCATATGCGCTTTATAATAGTCCCTGGCCTTAACCGCCACAAAAGCAAGGTTGAAATAATAGTGGCAAGGAAAAAGTCCCCACTGGAAACAGATGGGAAGAAACCTGAGGTGTAACCAGACTTGAGAGGGGAAGCCAGTCCTTCTTTTCTGATGACTGGCTCAGAGTGTGAAAACGGTATACCTTCCCCTACAGGTACTTTCAGTCCACCTCAAAACCCCCTGTAGTTCACCTTCCCTCCTCCCTCTCTCCCTAACCCCCCTCCCTTTTCTCTTCTTATTCATCTCAGTATCATTTCTCTCTCCCCCTCCACCAAGTCTGTCTATCTGCACATACCAGTAACCCCTCTCTTCCTTTGTCCAGGTAACATAACTCTCTATCTCCCTCCCTCCCTCCCTCCCTCTCTCCAGGTAATACGTAACATCTTTCCCACCCGTATGCGTTTCCTCCCTTCCATGGTTTTGTTCTTTTTTTTCCTCAATCCCCCTCTCACTTTTCCCCAGTCGGCTTTCTCTTCTTTTCCTCTCTTTTGCCACACAATGAATGCTCCAGGATCTTGTGTGGGGTTTATTTGAGGTCACTTTCTTTCTTTCTCAGGCCCGGCTCAATTTCCAGAGAACCAAGAGGCCCTTTTGTCTCATCTCCATGGGTAAGAAAGGGTTTGTCAGACCTCTTTTCCAACAAACGGAAGTTAATTTGCCATAAAAAAAGTAGCAAAAATATGCATGCCGATTTTGCAGAAAGATTCCAGGCAAGTTAGGAATTAATGATCATTTTTTGTGGGTTGCTGTTTCAGTTGTGTCTTTGGGTTTTTGTCTTCGCTTCACTGGGTGATGGATGGAGGGTTCAGTGTAACGAAACGTATCCTCAAGCAAAGAATATAGTAGCAAGAATGTATTTGTCAAGAAATTGCTTTGAAACCCTTCGGGGGGCAAGGTTGTTTGAGAATCTCTCATATGCTGTAGCCCCGCCAACAGACACTCACACACACACACACACACACACTCACACACCATGGAATTTTTCATCCTTACTGTAGATCCGTCTGTCTTTACATCAATATAAAACAACAAATTGTCTGTTCTCTTTTTTATCATTATGAAAGGTCAGGGATTTTCAGCCAACTTTTGTGCTATGTAAGTTTGCCCTATATGATACAAAATGTATAAACAGTAGTAAGATGCAAGCCAAAGCATTAGCCATCTTTCTGTGAGGAATTTTGGAACCCTGCTTTCACATTCTGATGTACTAAACTTTGACAAGTTGCTATCTTTGTATTATTCTCCTTTTTGTAACCAGTAAAAAACAAAAAATGGCCTTTCATTCCTTTTTGCACTCTGGCCAGTGTGCTAGTTGACTCATTCACTTTGAGAAGTTTCAAAATTAAGTTACAGTGTCTCTTTCCCATTTCACCACAATCCCATGTGTTTCTGCTATAGAGGATATGTTTCACAATGCATAACATCCTCCGATTTGAAACCCACGGCCTGGACGGTCATTGGCTTCTCAATGAATATGCAGGCAGCCACAGTGATGTCACTTCCTTTGGTTTAAATTTCAAGCTCTGAGCCTTTATTCATTGTGAGGTGAATCATTCTGTAGTAATGTGCGTTGGCAGGCTGTCAGATTTAGCCAGCAGTCATGTCCCCAGGTACTCCTCTCATGTCAAACTGCTGAAGCTAAGCAGGGCTAAATTAGATTAGCATTTGGGACACCACCTGGGAAAGTTAACTTGCTGCTGGGAGAGGTGTTGTTGGGCCTCAAGGTTACAGTACTAAATCCAGATTCTCTATTGCAGTAATGGGGGTACCAGCTTGTAGAAGGTTTCATTCTTTGATTAGACATTATACAAAGTCCTAACCCATTTTAGTTGATGATCACATGGCACTTAGAGGGCAGAGGTGTTAACTACTGTATCCTGGTCAGATTTTAACAAAGCTATATCTGCCTGCACACATCATCCTTAAATTGGGCTTCACAGTCCACAATAGGTAACCACAGTCACCATGCTACTATTATTTTACTAACATATAGTGCAGGGATCTTGCAGTGTTCCTTGCAGTTGTTTTCTCAGTGAGTGAAGGCTGACTGAGCACTGAATGATGTCACTTTTGCAGCAGTTACCAGCAGTTGCATGGAAGCCAGTAGGCTACCCAAAGTCTTTTTTTTTCTCTTTTTTTTCTGGTCGCGTGGGTTGAGTGAGGAAACGAGGGGCCCCTGTGACCCCCTTCCCCCCCCAATCCCCAACCTTAAGCGACCGTGACGAGCAGCTGTTAAGCAACAGCTGTCATTGTGTGTCCCGGCAGCTGTTGTTCCCACAGCCTTAGGTCTGTCCCCGCCCCCTTCTCTGACCCCTCCCCTACCCCCCCACTATCTCCACTGTCCCTTAACATCGCCCCACCAAAGACTATCCTTCAGTCATTCCAATCAACAGTCCCCAAATCCCCAAAAATGTCTTTATTCCGCTGTCTTTACATCCCAGGAGACTCACAAGTATTTGAGAATACAAACTCCCTCCTGGCTTTTTAGCATCTGATAATCTTTCAGTACAGGTAGCTGTTTCCTTAGAATGTTCTGTGAGTTTCCGTTAGCGGTTCAGGAAGGATGGTGATTCAGAGTTATAGCATGCCTTTACTCATCTTTCAGGAAGACGAGGCGCAACCGCTCTGCTACACTGGTATGCGCAGCTGCAGATTGCGCAGTCCTAGGGCACAGCTCTGGTCTAAAAAGTGCAGCTTGGATCGAGTATGCGCAGCAACAGTCTGGTAACCATGACTCTGGTGGGCACACCTCCAGCGTGTGCAGAACCTCTATGTGCAGCTCTGCCCTAGTTTGCGTAGATCTGGGGAGCACAGTTAGAGTATGCGCATCTGTGGTAATCACAGCGCGGCACTAGTATGCACAGTTCTGATATGTGTAGTTCTGGTAAGCATAGCTGCGGTGTGCAGGCTTTTGTTGCATTCAGTTCTTGTAACTGCAGTTCCTGTGGCGTCCCCTGCCTCGGTCAAAGTTCTCGGCATCATAACGCTGTAAGTGGCGGTTTGAGCGACAGGCAGATGCGGTCTCTCACCCTGCGCTTTGGAAAACGGCTCATCACTCACCACCCTGTGCATCCTATCCGCCCGCCTAATGAATGCCTTCAGCATCCGCCAGTAACATTTCAACGACTGGCGTTACCGGACCAAACTAGACACGCTGCATGTGACTCACTGGAAAAAATAAAACAGTACTATGCAGCTTATTTGTAGATGAGGTAACGAGATGAAGCAGTCTGATGATAATTGACGACACTGTTGAACGTGTGGGTCTGAAAATGAGTTTTGGGGGAAGCCAGAGATGAGGAACCAGGCCCCTCTTCTTTTGTTGTTATGTTGTGTGACCACAAATGTTCCTGGTTACCATGCCAACTTGACCAAACCATAAAGCTCACCCATGGTCCTGTAACTCTTGTAGCACGCAATCACATCACTGGATAACGGCTGAGCGGTTATGGAAGGTGCTGACTGATATCGTATCACGACGAATATCATATATTATATCATATCATAAAACTAATATGCAATAAAGCAGGCCACAGAGCAGCTGAAGAGGGAACTATTGTCTGATGTTTGTCAGAAATAGTCAAAAACAGGATGTGGAAGCCGCGCCTTAAAAAAAGCTCTCATTCGTTTAAGTGTAAAGTTCAAAGCTCAACAATTCCGTTTTCTATTTTGGTTTCATTTCACAGCTACTTAATATTTAACTATTCCAGCTCCGAAAGCCAGAGCGAAAAATGAAAGCCTCTGGTTATTGATGTTTTTAGAGCACAATGGCTAAACTAGCTTTGAGCTCCACGTAGCACACAGCAAGTATCTCAACACGTATTTATACACAGATGCTAAACTTGCATGCAAACAAAAATAAAAAAAAACACTACATTCCGTATGGGGGGGGCTGTGTCTAATGGTAGTCAGTGAGAATTCATAAAATCACTACAGACTTCAGGATCTTTACTCCCACTTCATTACCAAAACAGTGGTGGTAGCTTGCTTCCATTATCCTTCTGCAAACATCAGTGATTAAAAATAGTGCACAGTTCCACACAAAAAAAAGAACTAACAAAAGCTTGTAGGCTGAAATAAAAGGCTGTGCCACATTTGTCATAATGCAGTGTATTTTTTAAATTGTTGTAAAGTATTAAAAACCCATCATCTCGAACAGCACAGTCTTGAACGCAGCCGCAAATTAAAAACATAATTCATTATCATATCATAAGAATAAATGTTCCCACTTAGTCCTTACATACCAGACACTTTCTGAGTTAAATCAAAGGTTTTCATCATTGGTGGGGTATAGTATTGAAAGTTCACATCCCTTGGTATTCACCAACACCTCATTTCAGTCCAGACCTTCCCTGCTGTGCGGACGCCGGTAACCACAGAAGCAACAGAAATATACCTGTGATCCATCACATGTGTGCCTCACTGGCCGTTGGTCTGGAGAATATTCATTCGGTACAGAACCACCTCTGGAATATTGTCAACAACAGAACAAAGAAGTATGAGTTGGACTGGATTACAGCCTGCTATCTTATATTCTGACCTCACAAGTAGATGCTACGAACTTTGAAATCATACGTTTGACATTATTTTATTGAAGACATTATTATATATTTTACTTACAGTGAATCAATGCCCAAACAAAATATGCATGGTTGCTGCTGCCATCTGGTGGCCACTCTGTGTAAGGCAGTGTGCTAATTCAGGGGTTCCTCAATTGACTTGTTTTCTGAATGTTATGGCTCCATGAGCCTAACCAGGGTGACATTGATATGCTTTGCTAATAAACCAATGCTCAGTCACTGCTGATAAGCCAAACTTGTGTATGTTTTGAGGTGTTTCTTTAAAACTGGAATGTTCTGAGGTGTCATGTTAGTAAATAATTCTTGCTGGAATCAATTTTGTTGCAGGATTTCTTGCAGAAGCCAGTCTCACCAAATTTAATTTCCCAATCCATACACTCTAGAGATTAAGTCTTGATACGGGGTCCTAAATCCAGGTCCTGGAGTTGTAATATCAGTGGGTGAAATCTGAAACCATTATAATTATAAAACACATGAAACTAGGTGAGGTGAGTTAAACATTTAATTGAATCCTTTAATTTAATTAAGTGTGTTGATTTTTGCTTAGGAACAATAAAAATGACCATACTATGTGGGTCCTCAGGACAAGTGTTGGTAACTCTTGCATTAGATATTTCTTTGCTTCTTGCCATGAGATTTCTATATACCAAACCCAAAATGAAGTTTTGAGCTTCCTGGAAGGCCACAGCACCTGCTGATTTTTGGCGCTTTTAATTAATTACTTAATTGATTGATTTAAGTCACTGATTGGTAATAGAGTCTGCACACCTGGTTTCCACAGCCTAAAATGGCTGCTGAAAAAAGTGAACAACAAAAACCTCAAACACTGTGGCCCCCTAGGATCTGGGTTTGGCCCTCCTGAGTTTGACGCCCTTATTCTAGAGAGACTTTGGGAAAGCTAACCTCTGTCGTGCTCCCAGTCGCATCAGCGCCTCACCCAAGTTCCTTCCCTCATTCAAGTGGAAATCTATGTGCCTAAAAAAGTCAAACAAATATAAAAACAAAAGGTGCAATTGCTGGGAAATATGTATTTCCTTGTGATGTAAGAGAAGCCCTGAATTGCAGTTGGTTGCAAGAATCCACAGCTATCAACACTTTGTCGGACTATCCTGTAAAACAGCATTCTAATTTAAAAACGAAAGTACTTTTCAAGTTCTTTCTTGAAAAAGAAACATAGGACGCCATTTCAGAACAGCAGTGCTGCTTGACGAACCCAGATCAGAATTCCTTGGTTGTTCAGATTATAATTAAATCTGAATTCTGTCCAATCATTATTGGACAAAATTCATTATTGTCCAATCAGAACAGAACACTGCTGAGATCACAGCTTCATATCCTGATTGGCGGGTAAGGAAGAGACCAAAGCGGATTCCTCGTATAATCTGTAAGCTTTTCCGTGTTATTATATAATCACACAGATAGCACGCAGACAGCTTATAATTATATGGTTAGGTATGATTTTGTTGGTCAAAATAGAGTTATTGTACTCATTGTTTTGCTCTTAGTGCCTTTGAACAGTATGTGAAAAGTAACTTGTTTAAACAATGGAACAAAACAATGGAACAATGTAAGAAAATTTCTGGCAAGATCGCTTCTTTGCTTCCTGTTCTCTCAGTCTGTGCTTTTTAGTCTTGTGTGGTAGATGATATCCATGGAAGGTTCTTGTTTTCTGGCCTCTGAAGTGTATGGTTATCTGTCAGTTGGCACCATGAGCTCTGGGAAAAACTCAGATATG
This sequence comes from Albula goreensis, assembly GCA_022829145.1. Lineage (NCBI taxonomy): Eukaryota > Metazoa > Chordata > Actinopteri > Albuliformes > Albulidae > Albula > Albula goreensis. The sequence goes on from CM040758.1 coordinate 7,073,249, forward strand.
TTTGTGAGCTGACATTTATATGATCTACACATACACAAAACTGCATGTATGCATAAAAAGTGGGGGAATAAGAAGAAGGAGGAATAGGGCTGGATCAGACCTCAAAAAGCAGCGTAGTAACTAATTCAAATCCTTCAATTTTTAGGCTGAATAGACCGAACAACAAAAGCAAGAGAGAAAATGGCGACTGGTGGTTTTGCCCCACAAGTTGGTGAGTTCTTGTTTCTGACCTGTAATATTTGATAATGCCAGTGAAAACAGTGTATTGGTTCAAATGCCAAGTCTTTTAAATGTATACATTATTTGTCCTCCATACGAAGATATGATAAGGATGTCTGATGGAAATATCCTTCTGGTTGCAGAGGGATGACCATCCATGTATGTATCTCAGTATGTTACCTTGGATAAAGCTGTCAGCTTGATTTTAACAAATTCATAATCTCCCATAGCAGGTGCCCAGCACATATCAGAGTTGAGGATTGTGCTCATGGGTTGGAGCCGAGCAGGGAAAAGCTCGGCTGGAAACACCATCTTGGGAAGGCAGGAGTTTGAGGCGGTGAGGAGAAGACCACAGTGTGTAAAGATGAAGGGGGAAGTAGCAGGAAGGCAGGTCGCCGTGGTCGACGTTCCAGGCTGGAGGGATTGCACGGTCCAGGACACCCCGGAGGAGGAGAGAGAGGAGATTGTTAGCGGCGCGACCTTCTTCGAGCGCGAACCCCACGCCGTCCTCCTGGCTGTTCCCTTGGAGACGCAGATAACAGAGGAGTATCGGAGAGCTGTGGAGGAGCACCTGGAGCTTCTCGGCGAGACGGTGTGGAGGCACACCCTGGTGCTGTTCACCTTCGGGGGCTGTCTACGTGGCCGAACCATCGAGCAACACATTGAGGCAGAAGGGAAGGCCCTTCAGTGGCTGGTAAAGAAATGCGGGAATAGGTACCACGTCTTCGACAATAAGAATAGGAGTGACAGGGCTCAGGTCACGGAGCTGCTGGAGAAGATTGAGGAGATGGTGGCAGGAAACAGTGGGGGCTGTTTTGAAATGAATCATGGAGATCCAGAAAAGGTGGAGGATCCAACAAGCCCGGAAGAGGAAAAAGAAAACCAGGAACTGAACACTGAGATGGTGACCGAAACGAGTGAGTCCATGAATAGCACCCAGGAAACAGGCATTCAAATTCACATGACCAGTCATAACAAAGTAAAAAAGATTTATTATGTTACAATAACTGATCTCACAAAAGATTTCGGAAGAAATATGCCAAAACCATCCCTAGTCTCAAGCTTGTGTTATTGCTTTTTTAAATAGTTCCTCTCCTATCTGTTCAATAAACATTTAGATCACAATCAGATAAGCAAGCTCCAGGTAACCGTGTACTTTATGTGAGCATTCAATAGTAACATGGCCATGAATATTTGTCAATATTTTAATCTCATACTTAATGCACTCGAACAAAGCTGGATTCAGTGCCCCACTCTAACAACTATTAAAAATAATCCAGACTGCAGCACCTATATTATCTGTGTTGTGCAGGCAACTGAACAAGTGATCTTTGGTGCAGGTCATCTCAAGGTTTGATTGTGTTTATTTTAAACAATACCGTTTCTCTCTGAAAGGGCCGACTCAACGTACCTCAGAGCTGAGGATGGTGTTGCTGGGATTGAAAAATGGAGGGAAGAGTTCAGCAGGAAACATCATCCTGGGTACAGAGGAGTTTGGACTGAAGTCCACTTGGGCCATGAAAAGGCAGGCCAAAGCAGCGGGGAGGAAGATAACCCTCGTTGACACTCCGGGGTGGCAACAAAATGCTGTATTGAACGCTTCAGACCAGTATAAGCACACCATCCCACACAGCGTGTCCATGTGCCCTCCTGGCCCACATGCTGTCCTGTTGGTCATCAGCTTGTTTACAGAATTCACAGAAACGCACAGGAAGTCAGTGGAGGAACACCTGGAGCTTCTCAGTGAGACCGTCTGGAGGCACACGATGGTGCTGTTTACGGGAGGGGACAGGCTACAGGAAATGAGGTCCATCAAGCAGCACATCAAGATCCAAGGGAAGCCCCTCAACTGGGTCCTGGAGAAATGCGGGAACAGGTACCATATTTTTAATAACAAAGACAAGGGGGACGGCTTTCAGGTCACAGAGCTGCTGGAGAAGGTGGAGGAGCTGGTGGCGAGGAACGGGGGAAGCCACTATCAAATGGACCGTGCACTCTCACGGGTGACGGACGAGAGAATCGGCCTGGTAGAGGAACGGGCCAAACAGAGGCTCCAGAATGTGAGAGAGGAGAGAGAGAGAATACGAAAGATCATGGGTAAGAAGGCGTTCTCCCCATATGTTAGGACTGATTTATTTTTGTTAAGTCTACTAAAGACTTTCATGTGATACAGATGAACAGATTGGTTGGTTTAGAATTAGACCTGGTCTAGCGTACATTGATGTCCATTTCAGCCAACCTCTTAATCAGTTAAGGCTGTTGAAAATGTTTCTTTAAGTTCTACATGTTTTCTGATTTTACCTGTTGGTCTATAATTGAATAAGTGACAAATTAAATGTCTATCTGAAGTAATCTTTTTTCCTTCTGCACAAATGTTCTTTGATATTAATACGATGTGCATGTACTAATGGCATGTATATATCTTTTTTTGATAGAAGGTAGCCTTCAGAGAATAAGTCATTTTTCTATTAATATTAGAAGTGTCCTATTGATAGCTTGTTACAATTTGTGGTTGTAGAGGTAGAGGTTATGATTATGGTTGGAATTAAAATCTAAATACACAGTGGGTCCCAGGGCTGAATTTGGAACCCCCTATAACAGACTATTTGTACAAATCCTTCCACCATCATGAGGTAACTTTGACTGTTCTATCAGTTCTTTTTATTAAAAATGCCATATTAAGCCCACCTGGCTTTTTAGAACTGCTCAAAGTTTTAAAAAAATTAACAATGAAAAGAAAGTAGGCACAAATAATAAAGAGGCACCTCTCTAGTTTAGTTCTGGTGCTGCTGCAGTCATCTAAATAAAAGTATTCAGGATTTCTCTTGGACAAATGGTTGTAAGTTATAAAACATATCGCTCTGTCTAGTCAGCCATTTTCCAGCGCCCTCACATGGAGTAAAAGTCATCCGTTCTCTCATACAGGGAAGGCACACGTTCTCCCAGAGCTAAGGGTTGTATTGCTGGGATGGAGAAAGACGGGAAAGAGTTCAGCAGGGAACACCATCCTGTGCCAGGAGCACTTTGTAACAGGGGAATATACTCAGGAATATACTGAGGGGCGGGGTTTCACTGCTGGGAGGAAGATCACAGTAGTGGACACCCCTGGTTGGTTCAGAAAAGTGTCTGTTCTGAAAACCCCCGAGTTTTACAAACAGCAGATAGCGAGCAGCCTGTCAAAGTGTCCTCCGGGACCCCATGCTTTCCTCCTGGTCATCGACGTGACGACTTCCTTCATAGAGACACAGCGGACCGAGCTGGAGGAATGTTTTGAGCTCCTTGGTGACAAAGTGTGGAGACACGTTATGGTGCTTTTCACTAAGGGGGATTGTCTAAAAGGCACCACGGTTGAAGAGGTAATTGAAAATGAAGGGGAGCACCTTCGGTGGCTTGTTGAGAAATGCGGGAACAGGTACCATGCTCTCAACAACGTCAACCGCGGCAACGGGGCTCAAGTCAGAAAGCTGCTAGAAAAGATTGAGGAGATGGTGGCAGAAAACTCCGGCCAATATTTCAGCTTCAACAACCTGGAAAGAATGGAAGGGTATGAAAAGAGAAAGTCAGAAATGAAAGGGAGAGGAGGAGAGAAGTACAAAATGACCAATCCGGAGTTCAAACAATTGACGGATGAGATAAAGAGAGAAGTGGCAGAAGCGGTGAAGATCGAGATCAAGGGACTGTTTGCCCCAAGAGGGCTTCGTAGCCTATCAGGTGCTCCTCCAACATGTGAGTATCATAACGTTCTTACATACATATATGCACATTTACTCACAGATAAACACATATCTATGCACAGTCTACTAAAATTAGTGCCACTTGATTAAGACAAACAGAAACATTTTACTTAATGTACCCATATGTGTGTTTGTGTGTGTAAATTGTACACATTTTCAATTTCATCTGGAGCGCTTTTACAAGTTCTTTTTTTCTCCTGTTTTATTAATGGTCTAAATATTATCTGTTGGATTACTTACAGTTAGCGGAGGGAGTCGCCACTCTGAAAGCGTGACATCATACGATGAATTGGAGGAGATGATTCCACACCACTTGGTCCGAGTATTTGAGTGGTTAAACGAATCCGGGTACAAGATTAAAAGTTCAGAGAGTGGTCCAGCTAGTCATGACTCGGATAGCGGATTCATTGAAAGGGATGCGTTTTTAAATGAGATTATAGGCGAAAAACAAGAGAAGCGGATGCAGGATTTGATAGAGGAGACTGCTACAGAGGACAACAATGTAGCAAAAAATGAGTAAATTTTTGAATTCGGTTTTTGTTGCTTTTTTAGTCATTTTTGAAATGCAGGTCACTTATTCTTCAACGTTCCAACTCCAACAAGGATGCTTAAACGATTCTATGTAAATGGGATTTATTGCATGATGAAATCAAACTATACATGTTGAACAATATCTTTTTCCACAAGGTAATGTTTTCACATGTGTATATCAGATGTGGAGCAAAACAGGCATACAAGGACAGCACTTAAGGTACTGTAAGTTGAATACCAGTGGAGAACAATTGTATCATTTGGAAAAATTTTAAGCAGGACCTGAAGTGGAGCTCCTGAAAAAATGATTATGAATTCATTTTCTGATTATTATGATTTGTTATTCATAAATGTATCATTAATTCATGGACTAGCAGGGCTTTTCTTTTGACGTAATAAAGACCCAACTTTTCATTATCATGACAAAAAAATATGTTGTTCCAGGACACCAGAATTGCCTTTTTTCCAATATTTTGGATTTTCATGGTAAAATGCACAAATAAATTGGTAAGTAATGCTCAATATGTTTCATGGATCATGTACAAACTATCAGCCATCAGCTTTGGGCTTATTTCATTCATAAAGTTAGGCCCATCTTACCACGCACACTATTATTTACTCGGCACACTCCAGACTGTACATGTCTTTTGGATTTGTACATTTTTTAAGGTGGGAGATGGCTCTTATATATAATATTATATATATTATATAAGATTTGTAGATCTGTTGTCAGGTTGATTTTTTTATTTTTCAGACCTCTGTATCTTTATAATCATAGGTACTGTAAACACACTCCATTACATGGACTTGGTACACAGTCAAGAAAGTTATTTCTTTTCTTTAGTATTTGAACTATGTATTTTAAACAACAAAACTCTGGGAGGCAGCAGACTTTCAGGGAAAATACTCCAGGGTTTACAGTGAATATAACATCACAGAACTTCCACCAACCCGTACATAGTGTCTGTAATACTGTGTTGTTCAGAGGGTTTTTTTACTCACAGAAACTGAATATTGAACAGTACAGAACAGAACTACTGGGGAACATTTTTGGAATCAAGCAATGATTTGGTCTTCTCCTGATAAAAATATTTGTAAATTGATACATTTGCTTGTGATCAGGTAAAATACATTGCATAGCATTTCATACAAGCAACTTCTGTACTTTTGTTCATGAGTGTTTTCATGGGTACTAAACAACAGTTTTATTTGGTTTAGCTTACTCTGCCCCAAGTCATCTATTTACTATTAGCAAATCTGAATTATGGAGACTTTGTTATGATGTATACTGAAATAACAGAGTTTCAAAGTTATTGTCTTTATTGTCATTATGTGTCTTTAAGTTACATGGAGTTGGTGTGCCTCCATGTGAGGTAGAGTGAGGGCATTGTTTTTCACATATTCAAATGGAAAAGCTTCATTGTGTGTGTGCAAGCCCATTTTCTGGAAGGCACCAGTCCTTACTTCTGCTGACACAGGGAAATAACGGAGCCAGGATAGACCCAAAACCCCAGATAGAGTGGTTCGGTAAAGGTGGTCTGGAATGTGTGCAGGAGGGTTGCCGTGCCAGAGGAGATGCCAAAAAAGGACAACACGCCGGCTGACCAGTCCAGATGCACGCCCACCCTATCGACCGGAGGAGGCCGATTGGCCAGGAGGACGTCCCGGTTGTCATGGCAGACGAGGGAGAGGATGTCGCTGTAGATCAGACACCAGGAGTTTGGGTTCATTCCGATCTCGCAGCTGTCGCTGTTGTCCTTTCTGCCGATGCCTTTGTACGTCACCCCTAAGAAAACGTCGCTCCCGGTCCACTCAACCTCCCAGTAAGACTTGCCGCTCAGGCCCTCCCGGCACAGGACCTGGGGGAAGTGGACGAACCTCTCAGGGTGATCAGGATAGGGTTGCTCCACATCCCTCTGGCTTCGTGAGACTTTACCGCCCCCCTCAGGCAAGGTAAGCCAACTCTGAGCTGTGTTCGGATCCAGTGTGAGCTGACAGGCATCTGCAGATCATACAGAAGATAACATAAACTCTGTCAATTATATAGGGGAAAATAACCGCATACTAATTATTATACTTATTATTATTAATATTATTATTAGTAGTAGCAACTGCAGTAATACTAAAAGCTGCATTAGTATTATTATTGTTTGTTACGGTTATAATTATTAGAAAAAAATAACAGTGATACTGATCAATATATTTTTCTCTTATTATTATCAACAATATTAGTGAAGACGAAGTCTTAGTTCAGTTGTCTCTGTTCTCCACCCCTCTACCCAGGTTCTGAGTGAAGATTGCCACATGTTGCCTCACATTTCCACAGCTCTTCTCTGTCCCAGTCTTCACCATGGCTCTCACTATGGGAAGACCAGAGAGTACCTGAGTGACATTCAAACCTCAACCAAAAGGGCACTATGTACACTTACACATCGTATCTGACTCTCAGTCTGGTCACATGATCATGTTCCAGTAAGTTGGGCTTGGTATCCCTTTAATTGTCCATGAGGACTTTTAAAGGGATATGAGGAAATGCACTTTAGTAAATACAAAATGGGTTCTGTCCATGAGGCAGGAGAGGGAATATACATATTGCAATTTCAAACACATTGCATTACAATGTTGTCAAAGATGTGTAAATTAGACACTGTTTATTTGGAAGTCTAAACTAGGTAACTTAGAAATGAAAACAAAATAACCATAATTGGGGATTTATATTTTGTTTGGCAACCCCAACCTTATTTAACAGTCGAACAGAATTCTGTGCTTACCATATGACTTCAGGGTCAGAGGGTCCAGCATTGGTCTGGGCGTTGTCAGGGAGGCTCATCTCAGAGATGTGGTCTCTGTTCTCACCTATAACAGACAGACACAATTCAGAGTCCACTGCTGTGGAGCTGCGTTCAGACAGCTTTTCTCAATGCTGAAATTCGATTTGTTCTGTAAATCCGTTGTTTCATGGAGGTTTTTCCACAAAATACCTGGCAAGCAACGAGGTCAGGTTCTTGAGTTTGGCAGTAGCGATTGGAATGTGATATGGTGAAATTCCTATGCTAGCTGTCATTCATTTTGGCTTGGAGTGATGACGTTAGGTCAACAATGTACCGCGTGGAGATCTGTCACAACAATCGTATGTGCAAGATTCATGTTTGAATCTGATCTGAATATGTACCCTAGCTCGCTAGCAAACATTACCAACAGTACTCTTCATAAAACAGAGAGTAGTCTATACATGGGTTAGAAAGCAGATTCATAATATAATGCCTGAAAGATACGTACTGATATGGCAGTAAAATAATACTTTATTATGATGTGTATACTTTGTTTTTTCTAGGGTTGAGCCTTCGCAGACACCTACTCTCACCTTTAACAATCACTATGGTTGACTATACTGTCCCTGCAAAAACTCATTTAATATATTTATATATACTTCATATATACTTATTTAATTCATTCATTATGCTACCAATTTTTCTGGAAACTCAAACTTGCGATTTAAAAGGTGTAATAATTCGATAGTTTCCTCTGTTAACAAAATATGCTCGTTCCTGTGATTGGTGTAAAGTCTCAACGCAAAATGTACAAACCAATCACAGACGATAAGGTTTAGTGCACGCTTCCTTCAAACCAGAAACTACCTATTGCTTTGTAGGATATGTAGTTTTATCGTTTGAAATCCTGGGTATCATAAGTTACTATCCCCCATACAAGACTACATATCCCAGTAGTCTTTGACACAAAATCTCCATCGACAAAAGTTGGAATGGCTGAATCAAAATAGGATATATCCACCTCGAATGGTAAGTATATTGTTTGCCCGCTATTTGACGTGGTTAAAATGCTTTAAATGAATGTAAAAGCAAAACGGATTTCAACATGAGCAGATGGGTGTAAATAATGTCCCAATAGTTATGTAAGGCAGTTCTAACGGATGTGTACTGCTTTAGCCTTAACCAGAATTACGGCTGGAAACCACTGGCCATGGTCTCTTGTTTTGTGTTTGAAATGCTCACTTGCTTCTGTTGTTATTGTAAAACTGTCAATTTTATTTAGCCTGCAAAATGTTTTTGTACCTAATTGTTCATGGAATGGGCATCGAGTTCGGTTCTCGAAACGAATCTTGCCATTTGAGAACTCTGGAAACCTGTTTTTTGTACTTCATCGACAAGGAACCGAAAGCAGACAATCTTGCACTCGGTGCAACCTGGCCTTGTGCAATAACGCAACTGTCTTTGCAAGTTTCCACCCGGCGCATTTTATGGCAGGCGCCCACGTGGTTAAAATAGATAATGATCTTCCCACCTATCTGGGCTTGTCGGTCTCAACATGAGATGTGGTCAGGCACAATGGTGGTGCATTGCTATCTTGCATGCAACTGAAGCCGATTGCGATTTGACCAACAAAAACAACACTTAAAATTCTGTCTTAATTGTTTTGTTTAAAGGGCTCAATGTTTGCGTATGTAATTCGTGGATAATACCTATTGCATCATAATATTGATGGATTTAGGCGATCACAGTGATGAAGAATGAAATTGCCAAAGTAACTCTTTGACTAATCATGGCAATAAACATTGATATTTAAACAGGTTGATGAGGTTGGGCTGTCTGTCAAGATCCAGCAAAATCCCCTAAAGATCAAGGATCAAATTTTTGGGGGATATGTCCAAAAAAAAAAAACAACAACCTTGATGTTCCACATCACTACAAGGCCAGGGAAGGTGAACAAAGCATCACTTGTTGAACTTTTCCCTTAAATTTTGGTGTGTTTGCTCACACATTCTTGATCTGTACAGCACAATGGAATACTTGCTTGGTCAGAGGATTGAGAAACATCGGAGGCAGAGAGTGTATCGGCTAAGGACTACGTACCTGTCCCTCAGCGAAGAGGAGTGTCAATGCAAATTACGAGTATCCCGCCAGACTGTAACGGACATCTGTCACCTCCTGGCAGATGACCTGGAGAAGACTTCATACTGTCCCTATACACTCCCTGTTGCTGTGAGAGTCACAGCCGCGCTATATTTCTTCGCTAGCGGGTCGTTCCAACATCCCCTGAGTTCAGTTGGCGGCATATCCCAATCTGCTACAAGTTCGTCAATAAATGCAGTCACGTCAGGCCTGGTCCGACGTGCCAACCGATACATTCAGTTCCCCGCTACGCCTGCCAGCCAAGAACGGGTGAAACAGGAGTTCATAGCAAATTTTGCCTTCCCAGGGGTTCTGGGTGCCATTGACTGTACGCACGTGCAGTTACGTGCCCCTAAGGAGAACACTCTGGTATATGTAACCCGGAAGGGAACCTACTCCATCAAAATCCAGGTGATTTGTGATGCAAATTGTAAGGTTACGCATGTATTAGCGAATTATCCTGGAACAACCCATGACTCTTTTATCTTAACTAACTCTGCCATTCCTGCAGTCTTCCAGGGGGATTCACCCCCGGAAGGCTGGCTGTTAGGGGACAGTGACTATCCGTTAAAGACATGGCTGATGACACCGTATATCAAGCCTGCAAAAGCGCGTGAAAAGTCTTTCAATCAGCACCTCGCGAAAACACACGCCGTAATAGAGAGGACATTGGGAGCGTTGAAGACGCGCTTCCGGTGTTTGAGCAAGTCCTGCGGAGCGTTGCAGTACAGCCCTCAGAAGGTCGGCGCATTCTTTGTGGCGTGTTGTGTGCTACACAACATTGCCATACGTCACGGGTGTCACATGGACATGACTGAGGACGCGTTACAGGACCTTAGAAGGCGTGACGCCGAACTGCAAGTGCAGACGCCGTTGAACGCAGAAGCGTCAGCCGAAGCACGGGCGAGAAGGGATCAGCTGGCAGAGGAGCTTCTCCGTCTATAGCCTGGTAAGCAAACATAAGGGATTATTTGATTGAAATGGTCCAAAACTTTATCCAGCGAGGACTGCCTTTTTTGAAGATGAATAAACAATTTACAAATGTTTCTCAAAACAGTCCCAGGGATTCACTCCACATGATTTTTTAAATCTCAGTATGATTCCCAGGTTAATTTAAATTCATCAATAAATAATACAACCATATTCCTCATTATGCATTTTTTTAAGTACGATGCATAGGTTTTCATACTTTCAACAATTAAAATCCTGGTGAGTTTACATGTCACCAAATAACTGAAGAACAGGATTTTAAAGGCAAAATGTATTTAACAGAAATAAACCCTTTTCAGATAAACATGTGGAAGCAGATGTGTGTCTGACTGGTGGAATGCTTTCATCCTCCTCAGGTTTGCAGGCTAGGTGGCACCATGAAATGGTTGTCCACGGAGTGGTGCGGGGGCAGCAGGGGGACGGTGCGCGCCCTGGATCGGGTGGACCGAGGAGATGGAGTGGTCGGAAGAGGAACGTGTCGCAGGGACGAGGCCCTCAGCTGCCTCAGCTGGCCCTCTCTGATTACCTGCGATGCGTCCGAGAAGCTGCAGCAGCATGTTAACGCGGCACAGTCGAGCACTCACAGGCATAACAGTATGCCTGATTCCCTCCCCAGCTTACTGGAGCTCCAGTAATGAGCTGTCCCCCCGCCAGGCATAGTTCCCACATTGTGATCTTGGTCAGATTGACACTCCACTCAACCGTCATGTTCAGTCTTCCATCCTTTCCCTCCCCACAACAACTCCCGCTCCTGGCTATTGGCGCTACCTCTGGATCTTCAGCTAGTAGACTTGCATGACATTTGCGGTTCATTTATTGTATGGATTTGTTACAACTATGAATGTATAATAAACAAGTTTCTTACTAAACATGCGTGGTTTGTATACATTGTGCACAATAATTCTTTGATATCATTTCATTACCTTGGACACCCACCTCTAGCTCACCGAGGGTACAGACTGCAAAGTTCTTCACTGATGTCAGATCCTCATTTGCCGCCCGTTCTCACTTTGTCACCTGGCAGTGAGCTTTAGACGTTTTCCCCATCTCCTGACATCATCGTCCTGCTTTTGGTAATGCGCGGCTAATGTGGCGATGTCAATAAATGACGACACATCTCTTCCCCATCCTGTTTCACCTCAGTGTTTTGGAGGAACCCAGCTGGTTTCAGAAGTACTCTGCTTGTGTACTTGTGTACCCACCTTGTGTACGAGCTGGTCTGTTTCCTCAGCCTTGAAATTTTCGTTCCTCCTCCTTCAAAAGCCCATCATATCATATGAGCAATCAGGCTTCGGCAGTTTCCAAAAGCCAGTTAAACTGAAGCACTATGCTGCCTGCCACAAACTGGGCCAAAGCATGACTGAAATATTGTGATGGCAGATACGCCATCTACCAAATTACAGGCTGGCAGGAAATACCCTGTATCTAACTTCACTTTTGAAGGTCACCATCTCCTAATGACGATGACCGTAGATACTAAAGACTGTTGCCAGGCGACTCATTCAGCAAACACAGCCCTAAAGCAGTGATGTGTCCCCAGTCTCGTTCTGAATCCTACCTGTGCCAGTGTAGATTTCTGCCTTACAGGTTATATGTGTGACATGACATTGTGTTGCCATTGAAAACGAGTGTCAGTTTAGAGTTTATAGTTGACTCTTATAAGTGTCAGGGCACGTAGGTCAGACTGTACATTCAGAGCCTGCTCTGTACACAAAGTGGCCAACAGACCGGGGTCCAAATATCAGTGCCAGGATTGCACTGCAGAGTGCTGGCTACTCATAAAACTGATCTTGGATCAGTTCACAGTGTTTGTTCATCAGGTACTTGATTCAGGACCCTGAGTATTGCAGAGAAGAGTGGAACCTCATCATGGACCCTGAGAAGAATGGGACCTTACAGAAATCAATTGATGTTTTATATTTATTTTGAGACTCGCAAACTGACACTTGACTTTAGATTAGTTTGAGGATTAACCTTAATTTATGTTCATATGTTCATGAGAACAAAAACCATCAATCACAAGAATATTAGTAAGGCGTAATAATCGGAACAATGACTCACTAAAAATAATTTGCGTTTGGTGTACTACAGGGTGTTGTGGGTTTCATTTTCACTTTAAAACCTGTAATTCGGGTTCATGAAACCAGGTGAGGTAACTGGAACTGCATTTAAGTGCTCTGATTGATCACAAGTGCTGGGTAAAAACAAGGGCCAGCAGCCCCCTGGCTCAGACTACCTAAACTTAGTTTTGGATGTCACTGTACTTGCTGTATGTATCTTAGCCACTTCTGCCATTTATTCTGGTCACTGACAAACATGCATTATTCATGCTTCCCTGATTTTTGTCTTTGAACAGAAGCCAGATTTAACTCCTTTCCAGCAGTTTATTTAAGCCTTCCTTTCCCCCCTGGCGTATATCAGACCTCAATACCCAGGTGTCCTCTCGGTCAGACTTATGGGTCATGTGATTTTGGCAATGTGTTAATCCCTGCACTGACTATAGCCCCCGATGACTCTACAGTTCACCTGGCATCTCATTAGTCACTGAAATTGACTGTTTCAGCTGGAACAAAACCCAGCATGCACAGGAAGAAGCGCGGCATAACTGTACGATCATAGCCGCAGAAAACTGTTGATAATGGCCAGCATTCGGTCAACATTTGTTCATAACTTCTATTTATAATTTTCTGTTGTTTGGTGAGTTCTTTTTCATGATCGCTGAACTCGCCAAAATGTGTCATCGGAGATGAAAGTAAAGGCTAGCATTTAACCGTGAGCCAAAGTTACGGACAAATGTTGATTGAATCATGGCCAAGTGCATACATGAGTTAACTACCGAGTGGTACAGGTGCACCTTGGTGACTCGCGCTAACTCCTGGAGCAGTCCTTCCCGACTGTCAGGAGTTTTATTAATGTGGCCTATTTTCGGGCTAACCTGTCGACTCTCCTCATACGCGGCACATTGCCGATGATTAATGAAAACAAATTAGGCGTCTGTCACGCGCTGCCAAGCAGCGGAGCCCACTGACGTCACCCCGGCATGCGCTATTGTCACTGATGTATAAGCGCTAATACAGCACTCCACGGATGGATTGTGTTTATTTTAAAAAGTGGCTGCCTTTCAAAAAGATCATAATCTGCACATATGGGATGTGAATACGTCAGTGTTTCCATTCTGTGCTTGCAGTGGTATTGTAGTGGTATTGCAGAACTATTGTAGAGAAATTTGGTGTATTGTGTCTGACATTATGGTGGGTTTTTCTAACAATTTTTGACTCCGTTGTTCTCAACATTTTTCTCATTGATCAATCTAGGGGGGCACAAATATTTTCTATTGAATCAATTTTATATTGTTCTGAGAAATGTTGAACATGAGATAATTTGCACTAATAAATGTGTTTTCATTTATCATGTGGGAGGCTCTTAAAAACCCATATGATGCAGTTGGGCCAATCACAGAGGAGAATGCAGCATGTGTGTCTAATGAAACAAAATGGCAGTTCTCAGGGAACATGTCTAGCTAAAGCACATGTTTTGGAATCAAGCAATGACTGTGCTAGCCCTAAATAAGGCTGACACGCATTTGCTGTAGCATCACCCTTTGTTATATAGTAGCAACAGCGACACCTCTGGTCAGTCAGGTACCTGCGGTTTGTGTGCGCCTTCTGCATAAGCAGTGTAGTCCTTCTGTCAGTGTCTGTGTAGATCAGACAGTGGGCTGTAAAGCAAAAATAACCAGCTGATATCAGCATGAAGAATTGTTTCTTTTGAAGAATTCACATTCTTTGCTCTTTAAAATGTATGCAGGCTGTTGTAGAGATTGTAAAAGTGAGGAATTAAACTGCATTTTAAAAGCTTGCTCTCGGATATGTACATGTAGTTTACTTTCATTTACTTACAAACAACAATGTCCAATGCGTTTCTTTGTATTGTTCTCTTCAGATTGGTGGAACAGCCCAGCATTAAAACTCCCAAAGTACAGGACAGGATCGTTTGTGTACACACAACAATTTTTGAATACATGATTAAATCTCTTATCAAAACAAAGTAAAATGTTATACAAAACTATCACACATCTAATTTTGATTGTATCATTCTCTTAAACCCATCATTTGAGGCCAAACTGCATTTTTAAAGGTCTTGCTCACAAAACATAAGCCTTCGTGTTTTAATCAGTTTTCAGTTTTTCAAGTGAAGAGCTGGTTTTGAAAATTGAACCCAGAGGCATTACATGAATGTAACTGCAGTACTCTCCTTTGTTTGCATGCCTTCCTGAAGGTGTCCCCGGCCCATTAACTACCAGTAATGTGGGCCCAAGCGAAAGGAAGAAAAATAATGGATATTGATTGTGACAATGACGTTCCAATGAAAGAGGATTTCAATTTTTCATTTTGCTTGGCCAGAGGTCATAACGATTCTCATAACTCCTATTGTGTCACTCATTTCTCTCTCTCTCTCTCTCTCTCTCTCTCTCTCTCTCTCTCACACACACACACACACACACACTCACACACACACACACACACACACACACATCCATAAATGTGGGCATATTTGCAGTTAGAATGTTATATATTTTCGTTAAATTTGTAATGAACTTAATTTGTCAGATACTTGACATCTGCCACCACTTTAACTCACGACAGATTCAGAATATTTAGGGTATGTTTTCACTACACACGTTTGTATAACGAAATTTTACAATTCAAGTGCGTATTAATGGTCTGTGCTAGTGCTTGCTAGCATAGTTTGTACCTGCAACAGGGCCCTTACTGCGTTTAGTCTTACCCATTCTCTCTTTGTGTTTTTTTCATCATTTCTGAAACAGGACAGCCACTGAGTGAAATGACCAGCTAATGGGAACAGAGCCCAGCAGTGAACCACGCAGTGAAATTTCCTGTTTGCACTATAACTAGGTGAGCATTGGCAGAATTTGTTCTAAACTTTAGACCCCATTCCTCCTGAAATGTCAATGTCCATAGCAATGCTTTTGATTAGTGTGTGTTGTGTGTTCTTGTCAGGGAATGTTAAAATGCATTCTTCACACTTTTCTGTCACTCCATGTACTCTTATTGACACAAGCAGTGGTGGCCTGTTCATTTCCCCCTGTCTTTACCGCACTGCTGTAGCGTGAGAAAGCAGAATCCTGAGTCCATTCGTCTGTGAGATAATAAAGATTGATTAGACTTGAATTGATGTCCTGACGCAAAAGGGAGTCACCTGCAGAATGAAGTGATGCGAACGCTTCCTCTCCCTGCAGTTCCAAGTGCGTGCACCAGAGGGCGCCATGGTCCACTGCTTTCTGATCCACACTCTCTGCCCCGTTGCTGCGCTCCCGGACGGGGGGAGCCGAGTCCTGTTCTCCCGCGTATTTGGCCCTGAGGAAGCCGGGCCGGCCGGGTCGGACCGTGATCTCAGCCCAGAGGAGAGGCGCCTGCTTCAGAAGGAAAAGCTGGCTGTGGTGGCAAGGTTAGCGGACACAGAACTGGATATATTCATGTTAAACACCAATGCAGTCTGTGGTGCCTTAATGTTTGCAGCACAAGATACTGTAACATTCAACAAGTCAGCAATATCTGGATTAGGGCTAAGTACTGAGAGTCATACCGACCTCAAAAATGATTATGGTACCTGTTTGAGCAATATCCTGAATTTTTAAAGGCATGCTATTCCATGCCCTCAATTTAACAATCTGGTCCTAGTGAACTATACCCTCGTATTAATAATATATTAATTTAGTTTCCCTCTCTTTAAATAATGGGAAATGAGCAACGTAACTGAAAGTTTTATATTTAATGAGACTCGTGTGAATGTGACATTGTAACTGCTATGCTTTTCTCGCTAGAATTGTTTTTAAATGAGGATGGATTTTGAGGGGAGCATCTGACTTATAATGCTAATCCTTTGAGGGAATTGGTGCATATGGATTTTTGTTTCTCAGAGTTACCCCAAGCTCAAAGAGAGAATTGGTTATATATCAATGAGGGCCTGTGAGTAGATTAGCTAAAGGTTAAATGTTTCACAAGCAGAAAAGCAACAGCCAGCGGCCAACTGATTTCACCTGAGGAGTGGTCATAAAATGGAAGCAGATAGCGGTGACATAGCAATTAGCAAAACCAGTCTGCAAAGTAACGCTCCTCAGTTCCTTTCTGATTTTCTGAACAGGGTAGCTACATCAGATCTGTAACATATGAGAGAAAATACTTCATGAGATATGGGAAACAGGTCTAGGGGGATGTCAGGAAACTGACTTTTATGGTCGAATATCCCCTACTTCCACGGACGTGCCAATTTTCAAACATTTTGCAGCACCATTTTCAAAATACAGGAGGTAACATGCAATTTTAAAATGAGTCAGACTGACTCAAATGGGCCTGTAATGTTTGGTGCCAGTGTGGAGCAGCTCCCTAACCATTATGCTACGCTGCCCCTGAATTAATGTCTAGTGCCACCACAGCAGTGCATGTCTTTGCGTTTGGTACTAGTGTAGCAGCGAGAGCGCTAATTCAGGAACAAATACATCAATGCTTGGCGTTGTCAAACCTCCAGGCTCAAGCCTGTTTTTTTCCACATATACTTCACAACACCAGTTTGAGGTGCATTATTTTCTTGTTAAATGAATCATATTTGTGAGCATGCCGGAATGTAGGTAGGTGAACTGCATAGCGTGGATAATTTACTGTGATTACAGTTGGGAGCAAAAATCAATATGACAACATTTTTGTTTTCATACATTGACATCAGAAATGGTATCCTGAAACCATGAGTTCCCCTTGATTGCTCATACTCAAATTCAGTGGTGGACATGGAGGTTTATCAACGGGCTGGCTGGGTTTAGAAATTTGTAACCAGTAACTTTACATCAGTAATAGAAGTGCATTTTGTAACTGTTCTTCTCTGCACCTGAAGAACAGTTGTAGTTTGTTTAAACCTTTAAACAAACTACCTTGATGTACCTGATAAACTACTTTTTACTTGTTTCCGTATGGTTATCAAATGCATATTACATAACATTGCATCCATTGCTGTTCTTATCTCTGCAAAGTGACCTACAAAGCAAAATTCATGAATGAGTGTATTCAAATAGGGCCAGTTTGGGAAGCAGAAAATTAAGTGTTCCTAAAAAGTGAAACAATCCATTTGAGCACCGGACCTATAATGACTGAATCTTCTCTCTCCCTTCATAGTTTTTTGTAGTTCTTTCCTTTTACAAAAGAAAGTGAGTTGGTTTTATTTTGACTGACTGGTGTTGGGATTTTGTGCTAGGTGTAATGTCCTGCTCCGGTTAGGGCCAGACTAACTGGATCCCCCTCCCCCTCAGGCAGGTGCGGAGTGCGTGTGCTCTGTGGCGAGAGGCGGCGGGCCGGCCAGCGATGGAGCTGGCTCTGGGGGAGGAGTCGACGGCCCTGCAGGAGGCGGAGAGCGGGGTGCTGAGCCTGGCAGCGGGGGACCCTTTCCCTCGGGAGTGCTGTGTGCTGTGGCTGGCTGTGCAGGCCCTGGGCTTCACGCTGGTCTGCCAGCCCCACGAGAACCTGCTGCTGGCCGAGAGCACCCTGCGCAGCGTGGCACGACTCTGCCTGGACAACCTGAGACTGCTGGGGCCGGGCAGTGAGGTGAGGGGGCGGGGCCATGGGGACAGTCAGTGAGGTGAGAAGGTGGGGCCAGGGGCTGGTCATCGAGGAGAGAAGGTGGGGCCAGACACTGGGCAATGAGGTGAGGGGAGGGGTCTGAGGGGCAGCCATGGGGACAGGTGAGGGGGGTGGGGCCTGGGGCAGGGGCAGGAAGGTAGGGCCAGACACTGGGCAATGAGGTGAGATGAGGGGTTGGGGGCCAGGCAACAAGATGAGGGGCCAGGGCCAGGGCCAGGGGTCGGGGAGCAAGGTGAGGAGGCAGAGCTGGGGGCCAACAGGAGAGATGGATGAGGGAGTGTGCTGGCCTGGACAGCGAGGTCAGGGGGGCCTTGGCTGAGAGGGGGGTAGGGCCGAACGGGGGGCAAGGTGAGGGGGTGGGGCTCAGAGGCAAGGAGGGTAGGGGTGGGACCGGGCTTCTTGTCAGGGGGAGGGGAGGAGCAAGCCTCATCCAGAGCTAAGTGGTAAGGGTATGGGTCAGTTGGTTGATCGAATGATAGGCTGTGCACATAATTTAAAATTTTAAGCTCAGAAATAGCATATAGTTAAAAATTGACTATGTTGCCATACAGAGAAGAGTTATGTTCATACATAAAGAAACAAAACGATTGATACAACATCGTTGGGGGATGAACAGGTGGAGCAAGAAAGGGGATGGGGCAGATCTAGAGGGAGGGATGTAGCAAGGTGGGGTAACTTGGGTACCTCATACATACAGACTTTGTGTCAAAGTTATGACATATACATTTCTTGGTGTTTGCTTTGAAAGTTTGTTTCGTTTGAATTAGATATGCATTATTGATGCTTCCAGTGTTGTTCTACTGCTTGTTTGAGGAATCATGGGTCTTGTCTGGGTATAGGATTTACTGCTCGGAGTTTGCTTTCGACCAGATAATCCTGTTAGTTTTTATTCTCTCTGTAAGCCTAGGTAATTTTATTCATGTTTGTCTCTGCCAGTTCCTGGACTAGGGGTAGGATTATGGGTTCTGCACAGGCTCGCCGAGTGAGATTAATGCACAGATCTGAGTTCACCCGAGCCGAACCTCTCCTCCACAGGTGGTCCTGAGGAGCGACCGCATTGAGGCCGCCCTCCACCGCCTGCTGCCCCATGGGCAGCTGCTGTTTCTCAACCACCGCTTTGCCCAGAGCCTGGACAAGGAGCTGGCCGCCTATATGGCCAAGTGAGGGGAAACCGGACCCCAACGTCCGGAGAGGAAGCTGGCTCTGATTGGTGGACCCCGCCACCTTGCGTGTGTTCATTGGCTCCTTGGGGGAACCGGTGGCCCTGTCGCTGAGTGACAGTTGGGCCAACCTGTGAAACGTACCATGTTCCCACCAGATTTTGGACCAAAGGAAGTGTTGTCCATGATGATCCTGAAACAGCTCTCACACTGACTGTCCTCCCAGGCAAACAATAAAAGTCAAGGCTGTGTATTGACAATGAAGTATTGGGTTTTGCAGGTATGATAATGGGCCTGCTTTACTGATAAATGAATGAAATGCTTACAATAATAAAACAATCATTTTTTTCTGCAGTACTGCATTATCTTGCATCCCTTCTATACATTTTGTGTTGAAACTGCTATTTTTCTCTGTGTAGAAATAATAAATAATAATAATAATAATTGTAATTTTGATTAATGTGTCCTATACAAGTACATATAAATTACATCGTAGAGGGTTAAGAGCAATGCACACAGAAAAATGTTGACATTTCTAAGTGTAGAAATCTGGGGGGAAGTACCTATTCTATCCACTAGAGGCCAGTATTTGACCAAGCATGTTCCCCTCCATTGACGCTCAAGCTGAATGCACATTTCCTGCTTGAGGGGGAAAGATGGGATCGACGGAGAGCTGCTCCTGGTACGGCGGCCCTGGCTTCTCCTCCCACCCTGTAATTCGACGCTTTAATGAGCCTTTGAAATGCAGCAGGCCGGCTCTTAGCATTCCGTTCAGCGCGCTCCCACAGAACTTTGTTTTGCTGCATCTGATGTACTTTTCAGGCGGTATTAAGATTCAGCCATTCACGGTCATGTCATAGGATAAGCCCCGGAGACTGCAGGTGTTGGTAGTCTCCACACACTTCATAGCTGCATTGATTACTAATGAGGAGAGGGGAAAATGGTGGTCGATATATAGGCCCAACGGCCGGCCTGGGAGTATAACTGTAGCGTAGGGCTCGGTGCTGTGAGCTGTGTGCTCCATCTCGGATGTTTAGAGCGCGGTTTGGAACAGTTCATTAATTTAACAGGAATTCATTCAAACAGTAGTGGCCTCGAGAGCTTTTACCCTCTGGTGCCATTTGTAAAAATGGTTGCCATTTTTTGTTTGTTTTGTGTTTGGTTTGTTAGAGCCTGATACATGCTGATGGGTCTCTGTGTAACTGGGTCGTTTTGTTTAATCGATTTGCTTCATTCTGATTGGTTGTTACTTAATGGGTTTACCTTGATCTATAACACATACAACAGAAATATGCCGTTATTCAGGCTAAAGTCAAGGTTAGGTAAAGCCACAGAATTTGCTTTATACAGACCTTCAGTACCTGAAATGCATTCACTATCAAAAAAGCTGTTTTAAGTACTGGAGTGTACCAGCACAACTCAGCCCAGACCTTTCTTAGCAGCAGAACAGAGTGTGTTCTAGTGCATGCTGCTCTAAAGAGAGGGATTTTTGTATGAACTCTGTCTTCTAAGTTGTACTGTAAAACATAACCAAGCTCTAGAAGAGCTCTTACTGTCATCTGTTGGACTGATATAGTCTTCAGTACCCAAGGACATGTTCAGTACCTGAGCAGGTTGGTTCAGTGCTTAAGGAGATATGTTCAGTACCTGACAGGTGAGTTTATTACCTGAGCAGGTCAGTTCAGTACCTGAGCAGAAGAGTTCCTCACCTGTGAAGGTGTGTTCACAACCTGAGCAGGTGAATTCAGTACATTAAGAGTTGCATTCGCTTATCTGAGCAGGTGAATCCAGTACCTGAGGAGTCATGCTCACTACCTGAGCAGGTGAGTTAGGTACCTGAGGAGTTGTGTTTGCTATCTGAGGAGGTGAGCTCAGTACCTGAGGAGTGAGCCTGTTCAGTACAGTAAAGTGTTTTTGTATCAGCTGTCGAGTAGATTTATGCTTTATGGAGTTCTGCTTTTAGTGGAAAATCTGTCAGCTGGAGAGGATGAGGATCAGGATCTCCCAGTGTTACGCACAGCAGGGGGCCTTCGCCTCGGAGCCACGATGTTTAATTGCTAACACCCGTCCCTCTCCCTGTCACTTCAGCACATCATGTCATTGTTTCTCTGTCGCCCTCAAACCCTCGCCCAACCCATCCCATTCGCTCCGCTCCACGGGGACAGCCGTTTGAAGATTTTAATTTCGCTGCCCCGATCGCTGTAGATGAGACATCAAAGTACGCTCTCTGTATTAGAATCCCTTTTTTGTGTTTCGCTCTTTTTTTCGTTATTTCCAAGAAGGCGACTGCTCAGGTGACCTTCTCCAGCTGTGCGATCCCACAAATGACGACGTTCTTCTGTCACCGCTCAAAACAAGCGGTGGCATCCATCGCTCCCCCTGCGTCTGTCAGGTGAGTCACGCGCCGAGTGGGTCAGGCCGCCATTACGCCTGATGGAGGGAGCCGTCTCTCAAACCGTATTCCTTTTCACAGCGGGGCTGAACGCCCGAGGCGCGGACTTTTTTGAAAATGGCAGCTCATCATGGGTTCCAGCCGTGTGAAAAATGCCATTTCTCAATTTTACGGTCTAAACGGTGAGGGCCGAGGATCACCTTTGTTAACAAAGGAGAAACATTACACATGGAAGAGAGGTAGTCTCTATATGAATTAGTGCTGGACTTTTGATTAAAAAGGATATATACCACCTTTGAGATGGAAGCCTATTATTTATTTCATAGCTTATTACCCACTAGTCTCACCTTGAAATCCATTAAAATTCCATTTCTATTCCCTTTGACGCCTTTCTGAAATTCAAAGGGGCTGTCAGAGGGACAGGAGGCGAGAGCTATGCTGGAACAGTGGGGGAGAGCGCAGTGACTGGTCAAGAAGAGGAAGAGACAAGATGTGTGGGGGAGAGGAAATGATTGGCTGTTCTGAGCCTGGCCACATGCAGAGTCACATGGTACAGTGACACTTTGCAAGCATTAGGTGTCATAAGCCACCACCAGCTTTCTGCAGGTGTAGGGATATAGTGAGAGAAGCTCACAGTCGTACACATCACTCTCAAATTAGTTTTTTCCATGTGCGTGATGGTGATAATTGGGGGCGACATCTTCCGCTAAGTAGGAAATGGTTGATATTAGTTAAAGATGGTGTGGTGAGGTAATTGTGATAACCTGAGAGCGATTTTTGAACCATGCAGTATGACAGCAAAATATACCAATTCTATCAGTCTAATGATGCAACTTAATGAATTAACCAGCAATGATGTGATTGCTTTCTATCGATAGCTTCATTGATTATCATTATTTCTGAATCCCATATCTTCTCCCTCAGTCATCTCAGAGAGACAAATCTATTTAAACAGTACTTTTAAACAGTAAATTATTTTTTTCTCAGTCTGCATTTGTTTTTCTAATTGGTCAAACATCAGTTCTTATTCCTTTGTGCTACATTTTACACTTAAAGATTATAACCAATAGGCAGTACCATTTTGAAGTAATCTATCTACTTTGTATTATTTTGAGGAAGTTAGTTGCAAGTTTACAGTCAGTATTGATTTCTGTTTAGTTTGCTATCTATTATAATTGACAGTGAATTTAGCTAGCTAACTACCTAACTAGCTAACAAGATATCTGTTAGCTAATGATAAAAATGTTCAGCTTGCAATTTCTCCAATTTGATGTATCCAGTGAACCAACAGCTGGTTCATAAGAGTGCAAACGCTCAGAACTGGCCATCTTGCTTAGTTTTTATTCCCAGCTCGACTACTTTGGATGAAAACAGCTGGCTAGCTTCAGCTAATTTGGCATGTTTAGAGTTGGCTAAATAATGTTGAAATGCATTAGTGTTGAATGCAAACTGAACAGGTGTGAGTCAACACATATTTCATGGGGGAAAAAACACAGCCCTCCTGGGTTACTGTCACTATCCACCTCTTCAGCAGTCTCACCCAGCGAAACAGAACGCTGCGGCCGCCTCCCGTGAAGGAGTGGAACGGGGCAGATTCGGCTGCAGCCTGGGGCCGTCATTTGATTTGTTGGCCATTTTTTTTGCACGGATATGATGTAATGTTCAAATGCAGGCCTTGTAACCGTTAGTGTGTTTGTATCCTTTTCATGGCTCTAGGCTTTGCTAGTGATTTGTGTGCACTGCCAGGGGAAGCTTCTCTGGGGAAGCAAGCAAGTTTTCAGAGGAAAACATATTCCACTGACCACTTCATCGTCCCGAAAGAGAGCCGCCATTATCCTTTATTTACATGGTCATAAGTAAACATGACTGGAATTTTACAGCTGTGTCGGACATGTTGAAACAGGACCAAAAAACTCAGATATACTACACTTTTTTCATTTGAAATGTAGTATTTTTTGTGACAACACAGCCATGAAAAAGAAACATCCTTTCAGCAAGTACTTCCCAAAAAGTGCACAGGTATAACCTTTGCAACGTAACATTTGTTCCACCCAACCTGAGATGTTACATGCAATACTTCGAAAAGTTGCTTGTTATGTCGACAAAAAAAAAGTTGCCGTTTCAGAAAAGTTGCCATCATTTCATAATGAAAGAGTCTGTGGAGTGGAAAGTTTCTCCTGAGCTCATTTACCTCCCTGGAGAGCACTTTCTTGCTCATGAGAGGTAATCGGCAAAGGAGCCAGTGCATTAACAAACCCTCCAGCAGTCGGGCAGAATAGCCTACCAATTACAATAATTGGCTGTTTCGTCTGAAGCCAATTCATACATTATTACAGCAGAGATTACCGCATTCCTACTCCCTTGTGGCTTTACACCTCTCATACCAGGGAACGCCATATGAGCCCTGTTTGACATACCAATAAAAATGTATCAGCTCAATGCAGTAAATATAACCAATAAAGATAGAAATTACAATTACTACTTCTGTGTGAGATTAGAGGAGTGGTTCCAAAACTGTGTGACGGGAGCCAATGGGATTGCATTTCTGATTTTTTCGAGGCTGGGTTATATTCATTAAGTGGGTCATCCTTCATGAATGTATTCATTTAATATGTATACATGTTTAGGTTTTTTTTTTGTATGGTTAGTTTTTATTAAAAATGCTTTGACTGATCTCGGTTCATTTGTATGGCTACTTCCAAACGTTTCCCTGCTGAAGGGGAAGACCTGTAAGCTTTCGCCTCTCATGCAACAATGTGAGTGAACGGGCAAAGACTGACTTCTGTTGATGCTCTGTTTTTCTGTTTGATCAGTGATCACCGACTATCTTGTAGCAGTCGCACATTCTATGGTGCTGGCTCGTGATTTCCATTAAAAGTGTCCTTTTTCTTTTTTGCTTATCGTGAGAGTTTTTCCCCCAATTTCGATTTCAGTTTGTTCCAATTCCTTCAGCTCAGTATGGTGACTGGAGGATTATTGGGATCACCTGTGTGGTGATTGGCTCCTAATTAGTAATTAGAGCAGTTGTCAGTGCACTCCCCTCTAGCCAATCAGGGTTTGACCACACCCTTCCTGTTGGGCTTTTTATGTGGCAGCAGTTTGCAGCTCCAGTGATCATTTTGATCCGAACAGAAGCTTTGACAAGACTTCATGGTTGAGCCGTCTTTTAACTTATTGAACAGGTTTCTTAAAAAAAAAAAAAAAACTCTGGTCATTATAGGGATTGCTTAGTGATTTTCATTTGAAGAGGTTTGAAGACCAATTGAGGCAGGGCTTTTACCAGATTTCTGAGGGCCAGCATTTTGAGTGTTTTATTTCTGCCTCCCCTGTGTGTGGGCTGTAAAGTGGCAATTCTTTGCTAGCTGTTGGTTTGCCTCAATGTTGCCCTGGCCTCGTAGGCTTTGTTTTATTTTTCATTTTATATTTTGACAACCCCTCTAAATATTGTTTAACATTTGAGGAGGCATTTGTAAATATGAATATTCAATGAGGCCAAGTTGTCACCAGGCAACTTATTTTCCCTATTTTAATTTTATGTGGTTGGGAATTGATTTTTAAATCCTCCTTCCTGACTAGTGGAAGGCTGTGCTTCCCATACTGCCACAGTCTCCACCCCTTTTTCCCAGGCAAACAAACTGTGCCCCACCTCCAGTGACCTTTTCCTACAGTCTTTCATAGAATTCAGCATATAACTCCTCTGGTTCATGTTACAACAAGACTGCAGGGTTTCTTAGAATACCACACAAATCCCAGTCAGTCAGCATATGTTCTGTCCATGAACCTGTAGGTGCCTGGCTGGCCAGCAAAGGGAAAGGCCAATAGGTGAGAAATGAAGCATGATTATGACTGTCTTAACCCTTATTTGTTAGGTTGTTGAGGTTGAATCAATCTTTGCCCCACCAATGTGGCCAGCTGTGGGCCACAGAGCAGCACCATGCACATTTACCCATGACCTTGTGTGGGGGGGGGGGACTCAGATTGCAGCCAGCCATTAAAGACAAATTCAACTCTGACTATGACCCATCACATGCTACAACCAGTTCAACTGCAGGATTGATAGTGAATCTTGCTCCCAGTGTAGCAACTCTTGCAGTTTCTATAGAGGAACAGACTTGGGGTTGAATAAATGTATTAACATATGGAGGCCATGTTTTTCTGCCTAAAAGCACCAGAGCATTTTCAAAAATAAGAGAAATAATGGGCACTACATGTGGAAAATATTTAAGGGCATGGTACAAAAATGTACCCATAAGGAGTTTTATCCTTGTCATCCAAGCCCATGATCAGATACATTATATGTAAGTCTTTGCTGTCTTATACACTTGTACAGTCACATTGAATAGGAGCAAATGATAGGTGATGTAACAGCTGTGGAGAGGAGGTCTGCACCAGTAAAACAACTCTCTTTAGAGATGCGAGGGGAACCGTTGACAGGCTGTGTGTCCATGTTTGAAACCGCCTAATGATGGCTCAATCAAGGCGGAACATGCCGGGAAACCCGTACACTGCCTCCTGGGAGGATTTTGTGAAGGGGGTGGTGGTAGGGGGACGACGCCCTGCTGAGAACAGAACAGCGGCAGAGAGCCGACCGCCGAAGCTGCACCAATTAGAGGCTGTGCGGGGGAGCGGCGTGAGCCTAAGAGTCTTTGAAGGGGCCTTGAAATGTGCCGTTCCACTCCACCTTTGTGTTTTTGAACTTGTGTTCTTCCCGAAATCTCAACTTGATCATGTTGCAAACATGAGGAAACCAGTGTGTTGCCATCAGACACTGAAAAGCTGTTTATAATCTAGTTGTTTCCAGAAGGTGTCTTTTTCAATGTTCCAAAGTGTATGGATCCATTATGTAGTCCACCATGTTAATTTTCCGTAAACTTCCTCTGGAGACCTTTGTCTTTCATGACTGGCAGCTCTGCTCCCTATATCTTTTATAAATTTAGGAGATTATGGTGGGAAGCATTTGAATAGAATTTTGAAAACGTGGCTCTCCTATGTTGAGTAATACCAAATGTAAGTACAAACAATGACATATTAGCGTCAGTGGGATATCTTTCCCCTGTCGCGTGTTAAAAGGCTGCTCATTCTGTCAGACATACAGCAGAAGCTTCCAAGTGCCTCAGTCAATAAAGGCCGAGCCTGTAATCAATAACTCAAGCCAAGTCCTTGTCATTAGCCAATTAAAAATTTCAGGACTCCACTGACTTTGTCTAACTATGAATTGTGGGAACTTTCATACATCTTACCATCTCATATCCACCTTGAGAATATATGCAAAGTGTCCTTTGGTTAGTACTTCACCATGTGAGAAGTTTCTTCTCAGTGATGGCTCTCTTGCCATACTGTATTGCCTGTAAGGGAGTTATCAAATTGGCTGAGACACAAAATGCTTCACTAAAGGCACTGAGGGCTAAATCAAAGAAGCCATTTGTTTGTGGTGATCATATGATGCTATGAATGATACAGAAATGGGGGAAATGGTCAAAGCCAATAGCCAATGAACATACAATCAGTGAATATAGCTTCTTGAACTTGAGCATGGTCTGTAGTGTCACTGTATTTTAGCCAATCTGGTCACATTGTGGCAGTGTGAACTAGAATATATTGGTAGACTGGGGTAGTCTAGTGGCTAAGGTACATGACTGGGACCCCTGAAGATGGTGATTCAAGCCCCAGTCTAGCCACAGCAAGAGCACCATTGCTGTTGGGCCCTTGAGCAAGGCCCTTAACCCCACATTGCTCCTAGGGAGGATTAGCCCTTGGTTAGCCCAATCAACTGTAAGTCGCTTTACAGAAAAGCGTTAGCTAAACGACTGCACCGGTAGACAGAAAATCTCATTGTGGTAGGCCTAAAAGCATTACCCTCATAAATGGGTATGTTCTTCCCAGTGAAGCATGTGGTGTTGCATGTGAACAGCTCTCTGCAATCGTATGTCTTAATAACGTCCCAACGCGAGTACAAACCTCATCTCCGACATTATCCCCGAGCAGCCCAGGGTACGGGAGGCGTGATCCCCATTCAGCCGAACCCTGTTTCAGTTCTGCCCCCTTCATTTTCTCACCGGCTAAGAGGAGGATGAACGAGGCCGCAACGCGATCAAAGGTAATTATGTCATTTATCTCAAGAGGCGTTTGGCCTATCCTCTAATTAGAACTGATTCTCCTCCTGCAGTTCTGCTTCGGCAAAAAAAAGGGCCAGAGACGATTAAGGCTGCGAGTTCTTGCAACGACGAGGGTAACTGAGGTGTTTTAAGAGGGCCCACTGTCATTAGAGGGCGTGGGTTTTATTGAGGGTTTAAGGGGGGAAAGTGTTATTCTGTGAAAAAAAACGAATAAAGAGCAGGAATCGATGTTTTATTAGACTCCAGAGAAATGGGAATAAACCCACATCCTCGTGTTTTGGAGCAATTAAAGAAACCTTGTTTAAATTTTTCAGTTTCCATGGCCTTTTACAGCGCCTGCCAAAATGATAGCCGGGAGTTTGTTCATTCTGCTGACGGAACATGACTGTTCCTTTATTATGTATACGACCACAAGAAACCCAGATCCTTGCTGACTGGAGTGTAGTTGGACGTCAGTCACACAAGTGCAGAGCTGTTTTATTAGAAGCCAAGAACCAGAGAAACTGGACCAGAACTACGGATTCGGACTGCGGTCCAGTGAATTATTCAAAAGCCATCTGCTAAATTCTTCCCCTGAATAGTGGCTAATTTCTCTTCTCCTTTAGCACTGACACCTTACATATACTGCCCCTCCTCCCACCCCCCACAATTCAATCTCATCTTCTCAAGACCAAGTAGGAACATGTGCTCAACTCAATTTCATTAAGCTGTCTAGTTTTACTACCTCACTTCACAGAAGGCCTTATATAGGACATTAACTGGTGTCTAAGTGATATAACCTTAAAGCCCCAATTAAACCATATATCACGCTAATGTACAAGTGAAATGGACTCACTTCAGAGACTGCAGGTTATACCCCCACACCAAAACCTGAATCAATACTATCAGGAAAGAGGTTGAGAGAAGCTTGAATAATTTTTAGGATTTTGAATTCTGTTTGTTGTCATTATTAAGTCATTTATCAGTTGTCCTTATCTGGGACAGCTCACAGTCACACCAAGCAGTAATTGCCAAGACCAAACACAGTTCACTGAATTAGAAACGACCGTGCAAGCGAATACAAATCAAAGGCGAAATATTATATTCTTTAGAAGGGCATAGCAGTTGATGAAGTCCATTGAGGACAGTTGAAGTTTTAAAGCGAGCAGCGATCAAATGATTTTTTTTAAAAAACAAAAAAAGATAAATGGGTATGTAAATGCGTCCCCTCAGACATAACCTCAGCGTTCAGTCTCAGAGCCGCAGTAGGATGAAATGAGCTTGAGGCTTTCTTTGTCATCAGAAAAGTAACTAATCAAAAAGGAGGAGTTCCCTTCATAGCATGGGGCAAATTTGCATATTGAACCCGCCCCCTTTTTCAGTTTTGCCCCTTTTTTCAGCTGAAAAATGGAAATCACTCATCACATGGCTGTCATGTTGGATCTTATTGCCGCAGTCTCTTCTGATAATTAGGGAGCGTGCTGTCAGTCACTGCTTCTTTTCACTTTGCAATCCATTGGGTAAGCTGGCACAGACACTCAGCCAGGAAGCGACGCTGAATTGGTGGCCTTATATAGGCAGACTGTGCTAGACTGATTGACCAGAGGGGGCGCCAATGTGGAATGCGTCATGTCCCTACACTACAGCCAATCAAAAGCTACCCTGCAGAACTGCTGGCCGCAGTCACCAGATCAGTGCCTTAACAGAATGAGCCACCCAGCAACTCCTTGTTTGATGCCTTAAAGCTCCCATTTGCTCCACATCAGCAAAGCCTGTGTTCTAATCAAATTCACAGGCAACACAAACAAAGCTCTGTGCCACAGAAAACAAGGTTTTTCAGGGAGACGTTTGTCATTGAAGGCCTCAAATGCGGAAGGCTCAGCACCGAAGGCAGTTTTTCTCTTTTTCAATAATACAAATGAGGCTTGAAATGTGCCTAAAACACACTTTTGCTGAACGTCTGAGTTGAAAAATGGGTCGGACTGGGTGATCAAGCACTGGGGCTGGCTTCTGGAACCAAGCCGTTATCCTTCATGAAAAGGCATTGCATTTCGCAATTCATAAAAAGGGAGGAATCCAAAAAATAAGGACTCTAGTTTTTCATGAATGTCACAAATAAAATGTGCTCTACAAATACAAAGGTAATTGTTAGCCCTGATTTGGAGGCAAACTGGTTTATACGATAACTGTAGGAATTTGAGAGCAGTGAGTGCTATTGAAACAGCAGCTTGTATTCAGTCTTTTATCCCAGAGTGTTGTGACAAAACTCACACTGTGCAAAGCCTGCTTCGGCATCTGCTTGGCACCCTCTTGCTGTGTGGACAGTATTTCAAACCTCTGACTGAAGGGGTGGGGGGGGTGGGTCTGGGCAAGAGGTTGTTTTCTGTGAAGCCCAGCAGTCCAGATTTGCAGCTGGTGGGGGGGGGGGGGGGTCACTTGAAGCTCTGCTGCGACTAGAGTCATGTCTGCCCCCGAGTTAGCTCCAAGCACACAGCGGGGAGGAGACACAGTGTTTTTATTAGCCATTGGCAGTCCCAAAACCTCTATGACCCTTCCCAATCAGAAGCAGTTTCTCCATTTATCAAAATCACTCCTTTTGTTGTAAACTACGTACCTGGGGATATTCTGTGTGCAATCATAGTAATTAAGAAAGAATCGTTTTCTGACTCGTATTCAAAATTTTGTCCATCATGGAACAGAGTGAGAATCTGACTTGAAGCATGAAATCAGACTATGCACTTTCCAAAAATGAATAAGTTTTCGAATTAGCAGAGTGATCTAAACAAATGGATGTTGAAACATCTGGAATTATGGGTACTAAGTTGTCTGTTAACAACAAAAGCTGATGTCATGAATTCAAATTTAATTCAATTTCATCTAAATATTCTGATTGTTTATTTAACTGTATTTTGTGTTTTTGGATGATGGTCCGAGAGGAAATAAGAATCATCGCAAAACCGATTTGGGAATTCAAAAACGTCTTTGCAGCCTTTTAATGTTTTAATGTTTTATTGTTACATTTAATTTCTTTTTTATCTTCCCTCAGTTGAAAACTGCCTTAGCAGGCCAGTCTCTTCACAGATACATCCTTAAATAATTTTATTGCGCGCAAAAAAAGTGTCTTATCTGGAATATATCGTGTGGCGAGGCCTGCTCCTCTTTCTCTCTGCAGTCCATCATCTGAGGTAGGGCCAGCTGGTGCAGGCAGAGTTGACTGACCAATACATTTAGGAAAAGGTATTAAGGACAAGTTGTCAAACTGACTAATATTATTAATAAAATTTTATAGGTAATTTTTTATGATCTTATTATTTAGCACTATATTTGTCTGGAGTCTATTTGCCTGAATGAACAGCTCTATTGATTATGACCATAGCAGATAAACACTGAATGAATAATAAAGAGCGTTGCTCCGAAACGTGTTAGCTGTGATTCTCAATAAATGATGCAAAGGGGAGTTGCTCACCAGATTCTTTTTTTCAGCTGAACATTTCTGTGGATTAGCACCCCTTTCGTTCTTATGTTTGTAAAATAAAACTACTGGACTTCTGTTTTGTGCGCTGGTACCCTATTATTTTATGCTGAATGAATAACATTGAGATATTGTTCGATTAACATCCATATCTGCTACACAACTGAAGTGAAAGCAACAATATATAAATTATACATTACCCTAAATGGCTAAAGACTGTGGTCAGTTGGAATGGTCAGCAGTCAGATTTCACTGAGAACCAATGCAAGGCGATCCAGCTGACAATCTGCAAACTTTGGTCGTTTATGCCGTGAGAAACTTCAGACTGTTCTTGTACCATCGCATCAACCTGCCTCAAAATGCGTTTCCATCCCTGGCCTGCATCGATGCTTAATGCGTTGCAAATGAATATAGTTATTCTGCAGCATGTTCTCGATTGATTTTTGGCACAACATCAGAAGCGCCGCCATTCAATTTGTATGGCAATTCCAACTTAAACTGTAGCTTATGCATTGCATTATATTTCCAATAACATTGTATTTGAAAGAAGCCTGGGAAGCCGAGGAATCTTGAATTATTTATGCATTTGTTCATTTTCTTGGAAAAAAAAATCAAACACAAATTCATCGCTGGAAACCAAAAAATGGTAAAGGGGGAAGGGGGGAGAATAGCCTATCTTTAGGCATGGGCTATAGTGGGAAAAACTGGAGCTACAGAATCCAGTCATTTGTACCTTTAGCATGGATCTGTCAAGTTCACCTTGGTTTCTTTAAAACCATGCAGTGCGTCCCCGCTGTTACCTTCCAGGTTAATTGCTCGTTACGGCTCGTTCAGGCCAGAACTGACGAACATGAGGCAGTAAGTAGCACTAAGATCTCTTGTCAGGCACCATTTTTTACGGCCTATTCACGTTCTCAAACAAACCGCACTGAGCCCAGAGGAGCTGTCCGTAACACGGCCACCGTGAGGAGAGAAATCCCCCCTCCATTGCAACCCTTAATAATTTTCTTGACATTGGCACATCTTTTGGTTTTCCGCGCTGTTGAATTAACTTACAGTGGGTAAGCATTAGCACAGATTCTATAGGCCAGACTTAACCTGATTTGTCAGCTCTGGTGCATGATAGAACATTCTGGATGACAACAGTGGTCGAATGTATACCATAGTTTATGAATATTAATGACACGGTTGGCCCAAAGAATCCTTTTCCACAGTATTATATTCGGTCATGCCCCTTAATGAAAGTCGATATAATGTATCGTGTTAAAATTTCTACTCTTCAACAACAAAGATTCAGCATGGTTAAGAACACGGAGCTTCACAGTCTGGGAAGGCCAATAGAAACTGTGGCATAATTGCGGTGCTCACCCAAATTATGACATCATATCGATCGTTTTCTAGATTTACCAGTGGCTGCTCCTTTTTGTAAAGCAGTCTGATGTAGAAACAAGCTTAGAAAATGTATTTAAAAGCTTTTAATTAAAGCACATGTAGTAACAGGGCAATATATCCAGGTTCATGCTGTGTTGTAATTAGACTACAGATTAGCACTAGCAAAAACAGTATCCATTTAAGTCTCATATCCTATGAGTAGCAGAAACAGTAGAAGTGTATTGAAACCGCTCAGGTCAGGTTTAAAATAACACTAAATCATTCACCTTTGAACATTTTTCATTTTTCCACAGTCTGTTATTTTCTACCACTGTAACTCCACCCCTGAAACCAGGGTTGAATTATGACATTAAACAGGACAATAAATCCTGGTGCAAAGTGTGAGTTGAGCTTTTATCAGGGGGAGCCATGTTCCCAATGAAACCACAGCTATTAGCACCAGATAATCTACAGTGATGAGTTGGTTTAACTTAAATTCACCCTAGCTGTGAACTACAGTCCGATGATTGTATGCCTCCGGTATTGAAACCATCATTGACCTCATACACAGAAATTTGGAGTCATGGCTTCTCATTCGCTGTGGGTTCTCTAATGGACAAACCAGTCCATAACTAAATTTATGCCTGTGTTCCCAAGGCAACAATAGTGTGGGTGGAATTACATTTATATGCTTTTCACTATTGGTTGCTGATGAGGAGACATAGAGACCCTTGCCATTGTCCTAACCACAATATAGGTTTTGTAGACCAAGTAAATAGTTTGGATTTGGGGGTGGGATCACTCATTTAAAAAGGTGTCCTGAAGGGCAGTGCAGAGGCCATAAGGCTGCCTGTTATTGCTTGCATCAAATTTAAGCTTTGGTGCTAGCATACCAGACTGTTAAGGGGACAGCTCCAGCTTACCTCCAGAAGATCGTCAGACCCTACACCCCTGCCAGACCCCTCCCCTCTGCCGCCTCTGGTCGCCTGATGCCACCCCCTCTCCCCTCTCTCTTGGCCCCCCGGTGGTGGAATGATCTTCCCGTGGAGGTCAGAACAGCAGAGACATTGGCCACCTTCAAGCGCAGACTGAAGACTCACCTCTTCAGGCTGCACCTCTCCCCTCCCCTCCCTTGCTCTTTATAATACCCTTATTGCTCTTGTTCTAACTGTGATTTGTTTTTAATCTGGACTGTTGTTAACTTTCTCTTTAGATAGTTGGTGGGGGAGTCCTAATCTATTCAATCACCTTTGGCACTTGGGACTTTACCCCTCTCTAGGGTTATCTTTTCACTTTTTGTACCATTCTTATGCACTTTGCTTTGTTAAGTTGCTCTGGATAAGAGCGTCTAACAAATGTCCTTTAATGTAATGGAATGTAATGGAAGGGAGGGAGGGACGGAGGGAGGGGTCTCTCTGGATTGGCCTGGATTGGGTACATCACTGAAGAGCCACACCCATGGTCAAATGGGCCACTGTGGTCAGCTGTACAGTCCGCTAGCACAGTAACTGCAGAGCTCAGCTGGTGAACTACAGAGAGAAAAGAGCCACAGGCTTTGCCCTTGAAAGATAAGGGGTTGGGGGAGGAAGTGGGGCCGGGGAGTTCCTCCTACCCATCAACTACGCTTATGTCCTTAGGGGCAATGTTGATCTGATGGAACTTGGCATGTCACGTCTGAAATCCAAACATCTTTGTACATCTAAGAAAAATGTCAGAGGCACCCGATTCATCAAGAACAAGCCATTTTTAAATTTCAGAGTAGTTTTGCATGTAATGTACCGCAGGGCATTTTGGGAAGACTAAATCGGTGAAGGCAACTCAGGTATGGCTAATCCTACACCGAAAAACAAGAGGATGTTTACAGATGAAGGAACCGGGAGAAGGTAATGCAAGTCTAAATTTGAACCACAATTCACAAGACGAGCTATTGTTTTTCTAACTGGATTTCACATTTCTCCCCAACAAGTGGTACAATGACACTTAATTAAATGTAATTTAAAATTTATTCAAACTTAAAATTAGAAGTGTAGTTTTTACAGATAAATATTTAAAAAATACATAAAGAGCTAAAACATTACATGACTAAATGTGAACGTGTAGCTGTACAGATGTGCATGTTCACAAGTTAAAATATCCTAAGGAGAACACATGGTTTCTTTTCCCAGGCGGCATAGCAGAATTATGATGGGGGATGCTGTAGGCCGTATGAACATACAGAATATGCTGTGTTATTTATTGCTGAAGTGCATGTTCTTACCTATGGGATCCTGCAGTCATCGGCTTTTCTGAAATATGTATGGCCTGTCCATCACTTTCAAACAATCTGTCAATCAGCAGTTGTGGAAGTATGAATGTATTACAGAGCGAGCTTTTGTAAAAAAATAAAAATTACAGGCTGACACATCCCAGCTAATGTACAGTTCCTACAATGCAGGACCTTGACCTCTATGATGGATTCATTCATTTATGTTCATGATTTCATTTTTTAATTTTTGACTGACAGATACAAATACGCTGTAACATGCTGAATAACATACTGAATCTACAATTATGTTTTGCACTGAATTGCCTCTAACAACATCTGATCTTATATTTAATAAGAACAAAACAAGGAAATAAATTAAATGCATAAGAATTTTGGGATGTATACATGCAGGCTAAAGACATGTATTATGATAGCAGTACAAATCACGCTGCATTATCACGGATCCAGCAAAGGTAATCCCTTCCCCAATTTTGAGGTTTCATATAATGGTATGAATATGTGGGTTTGAAGTATCCTGAATCCAGTAAGTTTGAATTGGAATGGAGGTATCATATATACTAATGAAATATTTTGGTCTCAACAATTATAAAGCATTTATAGACTATTATTAAATATCTTACAAACAAATATTATTCCTTTTATTTCATGTTTACAAACTTTTATATACAACAAATAATATAAGCAGTTATAGGCAAGATTCTCAACTTGGATGATGATTCCATAATTTGTGAGAAAATCCATCTGATTTTTAATACTAGTGTGATTGTTATTTATAAAGTATTCGTAACTGACTATTCATATGTTTGTAAATGCGTTATTATTATCTATTAACAACGTATAGCATATAGAGCTCATTTGTACAACTTTAGTTCACAGTTGGATCATCATTTATGCATGCCTGTATACATGGATATGTATGTATTAAGATCAGGCTAATGTATTAATAAATTCATACTGATGCATTTAAAGATGCATTTAAACATACATGTACTGATATGTATGTTAATGATTACTTGATGCATTTATAGTATTTTTTACTCATCATTTGGAACGGTTAAGTGGACACTTTATCTAAAGTGGGCACCCTCTGTGTTATAAATGTTAATAAGCAATTCAATGTATTTTATATAGGTGTTGTAACCATGGGCCAGCTTTGGCCACACATATAGTGACTGGAGCAGTTCCAGCATTATGCAATATTCATAGTGACGTAGTGTTTTGAGTACATTTTCAATAAACATGTAAGAAATGTCCTCATTAAAGGCTTCAAACTTCAAGCACTGAAAAGCACCAATAACAAAAACAAACGCATAAATAAATAATTGAGGTTTCTTTTCATTAAATGTAACATTACAGCCCTTCTCTCCGAGTCGGAACGAGGAGGGAATTTGCCATGTAAACCTTACATTCCCTTGCGTCATTGAACTACTAATCCCCCAGCAGTGCAGTGTTTTTTTCAGTGATACATTTCTCAGTGGATACATCAAAAAGTTTTTTGGAAGATTAAATATTAATTAATTAATGTGTCTTAAATAAGCTGGGTTTATTTGCTGATTTGGGCTGCCAGTGGTCCTTGGGTCACAGACTCCTGACCCCCTGCTCTGAAGTAGTGTAGCTCAGCTGAGATACAGTCCTGTGTTTCAGAAATTTCTGTTCAAAACATACCTGGTGAGATTTCTGTGTTTGGCATGTCTGTTAGTTTACACTTATGGTGCCAAAATTCTAACCCTGTGCATAAAGGGCTGAAGTGATGTCATCACTTTGCATCATGGGTATTGCTTATGGGCTTACCCCAGGTGTGTTATGTTACCTGGTGGCCTCTTTCCTATGTGCCAAGTCATGGGAATTATAAAACGGTCAATAAATAATTTAACATCACGTATACATTATTCACCAAATGACCTATATATGCTTGTGCAGTAGATATGAATTTAGGAAACATATTCTTTTGCAAAGCTATTCTTTTGCGGTAGATGGAAATAAAATAATTCCACCAAATAAATTTTTTCCATTCAATTATTGTGTTTTGAAGGGGGGAATCTGCTATAAATTGCTATAAGTGAGCCAGCACTAATGTTCCCTTGAACCATGAATCTCAAGTGATCTACTTGCGCTAGAATTGAGGGAGGAGGTCTATGTAGGACAAATCAAACTTCAGTCTCATACCCTGTACCTTTTCAGTCTTGATCACTATATTGTTGAGTCTAATAATGAAATCTAAAGTCTCAGATAATACCATTATTAGCAGAACAACATTATCTTTCTGGTTCATGATTTCATTGAAGATGAACTCCTTCATTTTTCCATAGGAAAATTGGGCATGGCCACATAGTTTCTGCAACCAGTCTGCCCTCCAACTGTCACCAACTGTCACATCACTTGAATCGTCTCAACTTACCACTCTCCTTGAAAATGGGTTTTATTCAGTGTGTCTCCATATCACGGAATAGAGAGTAACATGATGAAACACTTGGAATAACCGTATAACAATTTGGATACTAGAGAACTTGACATCTGCAGCAATATGGCCATGACTTCTCTTCGTACTGGTAGAGTTACAAGGAAACACGCCCCACATTTCCCGAAGGCTGAACGTCGAAGCGTTCCTCAAAGCCAGACGTGGGAAGTTGAGAGTGACAGATCTTTTTACCGTGGCCCTATTTCCGATCAGCGTGCGGTAATCCCTCACACGATCTTCAGATCAATCACGCGGCCCCGCTCTGCCGGCCTTAATGAAAGCCGTCGTGACTGGAAGCGCGGCGCATCAGGGGTGATTATGCTGATCGCGGCTTTGGTGTGAGGACTCGGGCCTGACGTGTGCTGCTGCCTGAGGTTCACCCCGGTCCCAAAGAGACCTCGTACATCATAGGCCTGCCGTTTAAAGGAGATGCGAGGGTGCTGAAGCCAGAGGCTCAGCGGGGCCCGCTACTTCCAGGAAGCACGTACTGAAAAAATTAACACGACGAACAAGCTTGTTTTAGAAGAATTTCCTCTTTAAATATGGCGTCCAATCAAAGCATGGTATTTTACTGAGGGCGGGGTGTGATGTCCCCACACGTGAATTCACACAGCCATAACCCAATAGTAGTTTTGTGTAAACATTTAAATGGTGTTAATTTATGGAGCATGGCTGAACACTGATTTGGAGGCAAGCAAACCATCCCTGTGGCAGTCACCAGTCAGAAGCACTCATTCAGCAAGTTGCTCTTAATTAAAAACTTACTACAATCTACAATGTCCCAGGGCAGACAGTCTGCTTTAATTGCTATTGAAAATGGATTGGAGGTGGATTATAACAATGGCATCAGCCAGTTTACAGTGGACAATCTGTGCATCAAGTTCGAATAATGTAGAACGTAATTCCTTTACATTATAGCCTGTTTACTGCAAGGTTGAAATTAGGGTTATAATTAGTCTTGTGTTTCTTGCACATGTTGTGTGTCCTGGTAGATTAAAAAAAAATAAAAAATCATCAGTTATCACAAAACTATCAATCCTCCTTGTGAATTGAGTTGGGACCTGAGCCTATACAACTCTAGCATATGACCTTGGTAAGCCTGCATAGTCATAATTCTCTGTGCCAATCTCTGTGTGGTTTCTGCTACTCCCATTCAAATGTTCATTAGTTAGGGGTAGACCTCCTCCCCTGCTCTTAGAAACTCTGCCACCTACAGCCTCACCCATCGCCTGAGCGTCACGGAAACCGCAGGTCAACGCACCATTGAGCGCTAAAACTCCATGCAGGACCTCCTAACTGCGAGGTAAAGCTTTGTGACCTGGCAACTGATGTCCAGGTAACGCTGGGCACCAGCTGCTTCAGGGTACCAAGAGGCTTTTAAAAACACTGAACATGAAGCCTGGCCTGTCTGGATATGAGTTCTGGGCTGACTTAGCAATAGGGCACCAGAACAGACATCAAGAGAGTGTCTCCCAAGTGCAAGACCTCTTTAGGCTGGTGTCCCTGAAGTACTTTTAATTTCAACACAAGCACGACTTGTGTGTTCTGGGATACGCCTGTACTCCACTCCCTTTAGGTCTAACTTGAGAAAAAACTGCTCTTTTGTGCATAAGAGCATGATGCCATGTTCTGAATATAAAAATACATTTAAAAAAATGATGATCTGAGCCAATTAAAAATATATTTTACATTATTACTTCATATCATGGATTCACGGTAGTGGGGAAAATACCAATATTTTCGGTTTTAACAACCATGATATTCAAATTTCACTTTCAGATTTCACCTGAGATATCTCATCTATGTATGATATGCATAAACCCACAATGGATTATTAATTTAAACAGACCTTCAAAGGATACCTATTGACACAGAGTACTTTTATATAATATTATATGATAATACATAAAAATAGCAGAAGAATATAGTGTTTCTCTTAGACTACTCAAAGTGTTTTCCAAAATAAAATAAAAATACATATATACATAATTACATATTATTACAAGTATATATCAAAGTCGAATATGTTTTATATGAAAACCTACTTCAAATATTATTGTAATATAAATGTTTGTGGTTTGAAAATATGATAATATTCATGTGTTTTCCATCTCCAGCATCTAAATGTTTGACTTTTGTCAGATGCATATGAGAAGTTAGAGAGCTCAGAGTTAATGGATGTTAATTGTCTTTATTGACATTTTTTTGCCATAAAACCTTTTAAGCGATGTCTTCATGACCAGTTGCTTTTTGGGATGTTTATTTAATCTTAGTGCAGAGGAGCAGAAAATGTGAGTTCACCCATGGCAGTGTTTTAGCCATAGAGACATTCAGAACGGCGTGGTTCCAGCAGTCTGCACAGGCATTCAGAAGATGAAGAGGGGTCGCTGTAGCTCTCACTCATGGATCTTATACTATGGGCCGATAATTTGCAGTGCAGGCCTTAGTCATTAACAACACTGTTCAGACTACATTCCCGGGAAAAGATCACTGTGTTCTCCTCTCATTTTGCTTTACCTCACTTTCTTTAACATTATTATATCAATGGTAATGACTAGAACTACCAAGTATATTATCAGTAATTTCTTTGAATGACAATGTAGTGAAGGTTATTGCATATAGTTAATTCAGAAGATGAGATTATACACCTGTGAGAAAAAGGATTTTTTTCTGCGGTGACATCAAGGAAGAAGAATCCAATTATGAAACATTAGTTTTTAATTTATTCAAAACAACAAAAATGGAATGGTGAGGCACATACACAAATCTGTTCATAACAAGACCTCATTAAAATCTTCTGATACAGGTCTTTTTGTTTATTTCAGACGTCATTCTCGTATCGTATACTACATCTCTTAATGCCCTGTCTGTACAAAATACCAAGCAAAATGCAAAATGACCAGATAGCCCCCTAGCTTGTAATTAAACAAAATCACTCTTCACTCAGCCCACAGAAATGTTTCAACAAAAGAGAAAAGCCAATATGTCTGTAATTATCTCAACCTTATTTCATTTTCATTCTCTGTACCCAATTGTGTTTGTTGGCTGGAATTTCTTTGTATTAATTTGAGTCTGGTTTGAGATGGATATCTTCCATTGAGAACCAACAAACAAACAGACTAGAAAACAGCTCTCCTGCAGTGCTTTGGGATACCAGTATCAGCTTTTACGGCTTTGCAGTCCCAACCTTCACATGTATGATCATTATCACAGTCACGGTGGTTAAGAAAGAGCACAACAATGATTTTTTACTGTGTCTGACTGCGGCACGTAGATTTACTTTACCTTCGTTTATCCTCGGTTTTAAAAATCTTATCTCCAAGAGCCTCCTCAGGTGACGGTAATGGCTTTAGGCTATCAGCGGTAATCAAAACCCTGACTAGAGAGCGATGGCTCCCCTGCAGCTGAGGGAAGCCATTACAAAAAGTGACAATTAATTTCCGTTGAGATGCCATCCACGCCCCCATTCCCTCACCCCCCGCAATACCGTCATTCCAGGATTCCGGCGACTTTGGTTCCTGAATCCCGTGAAGTGGAGAGAAAGTACATTGGATCAGTGGAGGAATTATGCTCCGCCCCCTCCTCCACCTCCTGCAAACACGTCCAAAAATGGTCATAAATAAGACTTTAATGGACTCCGGTTTCCCCAGTTCTGAAATCCGTGACCTTTCCCACCACGGAGATTCATTGTCTCTTAATTGGTTCTCTCTCGTTCGGGAGGCCGGCCCTCCATTAGTCTCGGGCTCTGTTGATTACTTCACCGTGGTAACGGTGCTGTCTCCCTGCGGCCGTCTCGCCAGTGTAAATACTGGGATTTAGAGAAGGGCACAGTGACCTTTATTTATTGTGTTTTTTTTTATAAAGCAAAGCCTGTTGCGGAGAGTGAGAACGCTGGCACATATCGGGCCTCGAGGTGCCACTCCCTCTGCTCCAGCAGGGAGCTCTGCCGACGGCGGCCTCTCTGTGTCGGCCTGCGGTGAGTTATTCTCTGGGAGGGAACCTCATTACCGCAAATCAATCATGAGTCATGGACGAAAAAAAAGGCCGGGTGTCGACGTGCCCCTCTCGGGCCGAACACAAAGATCAGGACCGAAGACAGACACTGCCTTTCGGTGCCTCGCCAGTCAGTGTTGGCCCCCACGACCGGGAACCAATTAAACCCACAAAGGCAGAGTGACATGCTTTGGCTCCTGGTTATTGGATTATTCTGTGCCGGTTTGATATGGTGCAAGCAGATTGTGTGCCTGTGTCATTATAACCCTGTTCATTTCACAGTGAAGATTAATATTCGAATGTCGTTGCAGGGAAGCTGCCAATCAAGGGAATGTTTATTGCTAGGCTGTGAGCTGGTGCTGGTGGCACTAGTTTGGTAATA
The DNA here is from genome assembly GCA_022829145.1 of Albula goreensis. Classification (NCBI taxonomy): domain Eukaryota; kingdom Metazoa; phylum Chordata; class Actinopteri; order Albuliformes; family Albulidae; genus Albula; species Albula goreensis. Next base: position 7,114,871 of record CM040758.1, read on the forward strand.
AGCTATATTAATATCCAGATGGCATGTACATATATCACTGCCACTGGCCAATTACAAGACAGGAAATGTGACTGTGATGTCACAGGGAGGTTGAGAATAAGTTCAGGTCATGCACTCTCACACAACATACTGTACTGCAATCACATTTCTTGATTTGTGATTGGATGGCTGTTAATAACTGTGAATTTCATCAACTGATATTATCTCTAGAGGTTTTTGTCATGAGTCAACAACGTTTTTCCTCTCGCACTTCCTTATAATTCAAAAAGTATAAAAGTAGTTCTGGACTAAAACAGATTAAATATATTTCTTTTGATATTTCATCATAAGTTACAAGAATCTGGCTCTTCATGCATCATGGCCATGGTATTAATTTAGCATGTCTGAATACATGTTTTTTCTTGGTAAAGGGTATTTGAACTTCTCAGATAAGAAGACTTCAAGATCACTGGGCCAGCCTAACACGCCCAACTAACTAAACATTCCCAGAAAATTTAGGTAAACATTCTCAAAGCATAAATTTGTCTAGTTTCCTGGCTGTCTCCTGAATGTTTTTTTTTTAAGTCACAAGGGATGTTTCCCATAAGTCTTGCTGTGAGATGCTTGAGATGAATGTCGTGACGTAAAGTTTGTTTGGAACAATAATTCACTTGTAGGACTTCCCAGAGAACAATGAGGGGTTGTCTTTTTCACTCAGGTCCGGTATCCCGAGGAATGCAACGGGAAGCAGAGGTTCTGGTTCGGTATCACACAGATATCAGTGTTTACCCACCGTAGTTGTTAAGATGACCATTTTATCTAACACCAAGACTCTACCCCTGTAAAATGACTTGTGCATTTCTATTAAATTGGATTTTAATGATGAGAACTTGTCCGTTTAATTACGGCCTCTCGTCATATCCTATGTAGGGTAATTGTATGCTGTGGTAGCAACAAAAAACCACAGAGATTTGCTCTGCTAATATAAGAGCTACACACTTAACAACCCCCATCTTCCCACAGGCAACAAGGTTTAAAGGCTTCGTTAAGGCGTATAGCCTGATTTTTATCTAATTACTGCAATTATCTGGCTTTTGACTGCAGGTGAAAAATTAATTAGGCTAGTTTGATCACAGATAGGCGTTAGTGTGAAAAGCTGTAGGAGCATTTTGTATCTTCTTTTGAAAGTTTGTATTCCTAGTGGTCCATATTTAATAAATGTGGTGGTATTATCTTAATTTTCTGACATGCATCACATTACACAAACTGCGCATTGGATATGATATACATATATTAAAATTAAGTGGGTGCTCTCCAGTCTTTATGTAATGTGAGATAATGTGATTACCAAATGTGTGATTGCCTGTCTGTCTGTCTGTCTGTCTGTCTAGACAACCAAAAAAGATCCAGAATTATCAGGTGAAATGACTGGCTTCGCGATGGAATTATTCACTAGCAGGACAGCGCCTGAGGAGTCAACAAACATTCCATAGCAAAATCAGGTCCTTTCAATTTTAAGGGTCTGTTGACTCATCCTGATTTCTTTTTTAGCTGTTCCATCCTGTAGTTTGAAAACGATGTGGCACAAGGACGAAAATTGACATGTCAGTGAAAAGTATGAGTACTTAGACTGTAAAATACATTTTCGGACTTCTCCCTAAAATGACTTCTCATGTCCTGTAGTGCATGTGTTTGCTTCATTACAGAAATACCATTGCCATCCTGTCTGTAAAGTTACCAAGAAAATGAAGGGACATTACTTTTCCTAATAATTCAGCAAAGTTATGCGTCACTACTCTCCATTTTCTGTTTAAAGGGTCTCTCCAGCTGAATATATATGTATATTTTCATATATATTAGATACATATTAAAAATATATATTTCTTTGAGTTCAGCTGGAGAGACATTTTAAACTATGTGTAAGTGTCCAATCACAACAGCTGTTGAAAGGCAGCATCAATACAGTCACAAACCCACCAGTAACAGACCAACCAGATACTCTAATATTACAATTCACTGTATACAATGAATATTCATGAAAGAGGTGTGCCCAAGTGCAATACCATAGCAAATAGGGAAATTATTAGATAGCTAATATCTAATATCTCTGGCTGAGAATGTTCTCAACAGGAGTGTAGCAATGTAACTGAATGAATGCCGAAGCTGTCCATCTGTTTAGTCTGTAGAATCTGCCTTGTGCGATGCAGTCCAAGCAGAAATGCATACTGTATGCCTTATCCCTCCGGCAGGAAATTGGCTTTAATAGACTGGAATCAGACATCAGAGCTATTTGAGCTGAATCAAACAGCTTCAATTACTCCAGCTGTGGGTATGGAACTGCAGCTCATGAAGTACTCCTGTTTTTTTGTGATGGAGGGTCGCTCAAGGTTTTCGGCTCTTTGAGGTCACTTCTTTGCGGTTGCAGGGGACCCCCACCGCTGAGAGACCCTCTCACAATACACCAAACTGAATCAAACTGAGCCAATTACTACGACAATATGGACCTTCTTTTCTGTGAGGCAAGAGACACCCTAGTTTCCTCTGGTCTCATTACCACTTCTGTTGTAATTGGCCACACTTATTTTTGTGGCCAATTTCAGGGCTGACAAATGGTAGCATTATATTATGAGCAATTATCAAACCTATTATAGTAACCTTTAGTATTAGGGATCCTAACCATTGTCAGGGTTGTAATTTCCGATGCTTCTGAGAGAGACTGTAAGCCTTTTACACACGACATTTCCCTACTGCCTTTTATACCACTTTTGAAACAAGCAAGCCATATTTGTTTGTCGGCCATGACATCTGAAATAAGAATCTGTATGGCCATTTCATTTTGTCTCTTTTGCATATTAATAAGGCTCCATTTTGGGTGTATTCCAAATACAGTATGGATGAGGCCTCTAAACTGAGCATGCAGTATATTAGGGTGTGTTATGTAAACAATGAATGATCTCAGCCATCAGATTTATCAACCACCGAAGATATTTACGCTTATATTGTCGAGAAAAGACCATTTCATGAACACACATGAGAGTCTTAAGGTTAATGAGGGTTATTCGCTTTCATTTGTATAATTGTATTGTTTTCTGATCTTAAAATTGTACGTTTGTATAATTGTGTTTACAATTTGAAAGCTGTTACTCATATATATGATATTTATTTGTTTTTCTTTATTGTAAGACAAATAATTTACCTTAATCCTCAAAGACAAACCTGTAGAAGGAATTGTGTTTTAATGAACAATATCTTAGAAGCAAATTTTTCTCATTTAATATTTGTTTGGGGTGTCTGTGGGTCCGAAAACAAGATTTTTTTATATGTCCCCAAAAAAACTAGGGCAAAACCTACAAAGGACAATCCAAATCTACCTTGCACAGTTTCCGATTTTCCACCCCCCACCAACACCCCATAGCCCCCCGTTCCCATTGGAGATGAGAATGGGTCTAGGGGGACTGATGTCCTCTCTAGGGGAACACTGAGAGATCAGCCACACCTGGGGAATCTACATTACATCTTCATTTCAGGAAAAAATAATAAATAATACTTCATGTAAGTCCCAAGAAGCCACAAGCAATCACTGACAAAGCAGGAACAGTGCCTCCGATGGGAAAGGCGGAGTCTCCCATATAAATGTCTTCATTACGGAGTCTCCCCAAAGAAATTTCTCCTCTTTGGGTGTTTTTATCCTAAATAGAAAAAAATAAATGGGTAACAAATACAATTATTTTACTCGAACAAATATTTTATCTGTAACCTACCTGCTAAGGTTTTTATTGTGAAAAAATTGATAGATAACAAGAACAACCATTCAAATTAATATTACTAAATAATATTGCTTGTGTTGCGGTACATCACATACCTTGACTTGTGGACCCAGGGCCCATTTTATGAATCGAAATATTATATCTACATCAATGATGTGTATTCAGTGCAATGCACTGTCTATTGTTACAAACATGGCACTTTTTGCATTACATCGGCTAAATGAATGCTATAATTATATAAGATAAAATTAATTATGTTTTCTTCACTCCAGTAAAATAGACAATAGGAAAGTATATAAAGATAAGATAAGACATAATGACAGTTTACTGATTAAGACATTTTACATATAAATGTTTGACCCTTCAACCTCATTTTAACTGAAAAATTTTGAGTGTAAATTGGTATAGATCTTGTATGAATACGGCTGGTGATTTTGCACTTTTTTTTACACATGGACTGGCAGGGACTTGGAAGACATGGGGTGTGGGATGGATTTGTGTTGTTTTCTAGTGCAGCCACAACATTAAGCCCCACCATTAAGTCTGCAAGTTTCTCGGGGAAGAGAGATGGCAGAGAAGATGGGAATCAAAGCCGAGTCTGGACTCCATCTGACCAAGAATGTAGGAAATCCTTAGGCAGCCGGGAACACAATACAACACTGCTATCACTCATTAGTTACAGCAGACTACACCAACATACCCTTCCACAGACCGAAGGGAGAGGGATCTAGCTTTGGTGGTGTTTATGGAGTAATATATACCATGGGGGTGAGGAGGGTTAGTTTGACTTGCTGTAATGATCGCAGTAGCACGCAATACTAACAGCGCTGCAAGAAGGTTTTACAGTTTGGCAATATGCACATACACAGTACTTACACTTTACCTTTGTCTAAATTTACGTAACAGTGCCACCTCATGTGAAGTTGGGCCCATCGCTTCAGCAGATTGACGTCTTGCTTGTGTGCTCAAAGGAACCACTTTAGCACGTAGTAAAACTCTCATTGAGATGAATATCGGTGAATACTTTAGGAATCGTCCGAAATAAAAAGGGCCGCGCGTCACATTCCCGGCACAGGATAGGCTTTTAACTTAACCGTGGAAGAGGAGAACAAAAAGAAAGACCGGAAATAAAAAGTGAGGAATAGAAGAGAGGATAGTATTAGAAAGAAAAGAAAAGAAGAGAAAATGTAATGGATGCGAAACATCTTGCGGGGAAGCGGTGAGGCGCGTACTCGCCGGCGGAAAGCTCATTAAAGCCGGGGAATGAGCTCGGCTGTCTGACGGGGTCCCTTTATATTACTTTCTCATTCCGGGATATTGTATACAAGCAGAAGGCAAGAACGAGAGGTCGTGAGACAGCCAGCTCCCCCCTCCCTGCTTTCTGCCTCAGATGGTAATATTGATAATGCAATAAGTTTGTATATTAGTAGTAACAGTAGTGGTTACAGCAGTAGTTGTTGTAGTATTAGTAGAACAGTAGTCATTGTAGCAGTAGTTGTTGTAGTATTAGTAGAAGTAACAGTAGTGGTTACAGCAGTAGTTGTTGTAGTATTAGTAGAAGTAACAGTAGTGGTTACAGCAGTAGTTGTTGTAGTATTAGTAGAAGTAACAGTAGTGGTTACAGCAGTAGTTGTTGTAGTATTAGTAGAAGTAACAGTAGTGGTTACAGCAGTAGTTGTTGTAGTATTAGTAGAACAGTAGTCATTGTAGCAGTAGTTGTTGTAGTATTAGTAGAACAGTAGTCATTGTAGCAGTAGTTGTTGTAGTATTAGTAGAACAGTAGTCATTGTAGCAGTAGTTGTTGTAGTATTAGTAGAAGTAACAGTAGTGGTTACAGCAGTAGTTGTTGTAGTATTAGTAGAAGTAACAGTAGTGGTTACAGCAGTAGTTGTTGTAGTATTAGTAGAAGTAACAGTAGTGGTTACAGCAGTAGTTGTTGTAGTATTAGTAGAAGTAACAGTAGTGGTTACAGCAGTAGTTGTTGTAGTATTAGTAGAAGTAACAGTAGTGGTTACAGCAGTAGTTGTTGTAGTATTAGTAGAAGTAACAGTAGTGGTTACAGCAGTAGTTGTTGTAGTATTAGTAGAAGTAACAGTAGTGGTTACAGCAGTAGTTGTTGTAGTATTAGTAGAACAGTAGTCATTGTAGCAGTAGTTGTTGTAGTATTAGTAGAACAGTAGTCATTGTAGCAGTAGTTGTTGTAGTATTAGTAGAACAGTAGTCATTGTAGCAGTAGTTGTTGTAGTATTAGTAGCAGTAATAGTCGTGACTATAAGCAGTAGTTGTTGTAGTATTAGTAGAACAGTAGTCATTGTAGCAGTAGTTGTTTGTAGTATTAGTAGAAGTAGTCATTGTAGCAGTGGTTGTTTTAGTATTAGTAGAAGTAACAGTAGTGGTTACAGCAGTAGTTGTTGTAGTATTAGTAGAACAGTAGTCATTGTAGCAGTAGTTGTTGTAGTATTAGTAGAACAGTAGTCATTGTAGCAGTAGTTGTTGTAGTATTAGTAGAAGTAACAGTAGTGGTTACAGCAGTAGTTGTTGTAGTATTAGTAGAACAGTAGTCATTGTAGCAGTAGTTGTTGTAGTATTAGTAGAACAGTAGTCATTGTAGCAGTAGTTGTTGTAGTATTAGTAGAAGTAACAGTAGTGGTTACAGCAGTAGTTGTTGTAGTATTAGTAGAACAGTAGTCATTGTAGCAGTAGTTGTTGTAGTATTAGTAGAAGTAACAGTAGTGGTTACAGCAGTAGTTGTTGTAGTATTAGTAGAAGTAACAGTAGTGGTTACAGCAGTAGTTGTTGTAGTATTAGTAGAACAGTAGTCATTGTAGCAGTAGTTGTTGTAGTATTAGTAGAACAGTAGTCATTGTAGCAGTAGTTGTTGTAGTATTAGTAGAAGTAACAGTAGTGGTTACAGCAGTAGTTGTTGTAGTATTAGTAGAACAGTAGTCATTGTAGCAGTAGTTGTTGTAGTATTAGTAGAAGTAACAGTAGTGGTTACAGCAGTAGTTGTTGTAGTATTAGTAGAAGTAACAGTAGTGGTTACAGCAGTAGTTGTTGTAGTATTAGTAGAACAGTAGTCATTGTAGCAGTAGTTGTTGTAGTATTAGTAGAAGTAACAGTAGTGGTTACAGCAGTAGTTGTTGTAGTATTAGTAGAAGTAACAGTAGTGGTTACAGCAGTAGTTGTTGTAGTATTAGTAGAAGTAACAGTAGTGGTTACAGCAGTAGTTGTTGTAGTATTAGTAGAAGTAACAGTAGTGGTTACAGCAGTAGTTGTTGTAGTATTAGTAGAACAGTAGTCATTGTAGCAGTAGTTGTTGTAGTATTAGTAGAACAGTAGTCATTGTAGCAGTAGTTGTTGTAGTATTAGTAGAAGTAACAGTAGTGGTTACAGCAGTAGTTGTTGTAGTATTAGTAGAACAGTAGTCATTGTAGCAGTAGTTGTTGTAGTATTAGTAGAACAGTAGTCATTGTAGCAGTAGTTGTTGTAGTATTAGTAGAACAGTAGTCATTGTAGCAGTAGTTGTTGTAGTATTAGTAGAAGTAACAGTAGTGGTTACAGCAGTAGTTGTTGTAGTATTAGTAGAACAGTAGTCATTGTAGCAGTAGTTGTTGTAGTATTAGTAGAACAGTAGTCATTGTAGCAGTAGTTGTTGTAGTATTAGTAGAACAGTAGTCATTGTAGCAGTAGTTGTTGTAGTATTAGTAGAACAGTAGTCATTGTAGCAGTAGTTGTTGTAGTATTAGTAGAACAGTAGTCATTGTAGCAGTAGTTGTTGTAGTATTAGTAGAAGTAACAGTAGTGGTTACAGCAGTAGTTGTTGTAGTATTAGTAGAACAGTAGTCATTGTAGCAGTAGTTGTTGTAGTATTAGTAGAACAGTAGTCATTGTAGCAGTAGTTGTTGTAGTATTAGTAGAACAGTAGTCAAGTCGTCACTGTAGCAGTAGTTGTTGTAGTATTAGTAGAACAGTAGTCATTGTAGCAGTAGTTGTTGTAGTATTAGTAGAAGTAACAGTAGTGGTTACAGCAGTAGTTGTTGTAGTAGTACTAGTAGCAGTAGTATATAAATTACTGCACTGTGTGCTAAGGTTTACAGAGCTGAGCCCTATGTCCAGAGTACCACCATCAGACCCTGAATGTCTACTAAAGCTCAGACACTGTTGGCTGTTGTAAGCGCAGGTACATAACAAATGAGCCGTTGGACAGGAGTTCGACTCTGATAGACGGCAGGGCATTCTGCTTCCACACAGGAAGCGCTGTTGCATCGTGGGAGCTTCTTCCTCCCCCTCCTCCACCACGCCATAATACTGCAGCCGCCTCGGAGACAAATGCGTGTCCTCTTCCACTCCGCTGAAGGTGAGTGATCACTCTTACCTGCCAGCCGCCAGGGGCACGAGAAGGGGGAGAGCGGGGATTTGAGAGAGGGGCAGGGGGGCGGGGGGACAGGGTGAAGAGAGAGAATGATTTGTATGGTAGAGGAATCTACAGCTCACAGCTTTCTCTTTCCAATGGGCTTTCAAAGAGTGGGATGTCAAAGATCAATTATATGTTAGAATACAGAGTGTGAAAGTCAATACTGTACTCTTGCTGTATTATTGATCACATTGACAATTTATCCCAGGTCTGAGTTTTAATTTCTGTCTTCTTTCTGTCTGTCAAAATATGCATAAAATATTTTGCTGGAAAAGCTCCTCTCTCCGATACACACCACACGTTGTGCTCTTTTTCAGACAGCTAGGTTAAATGCAAAACTCTACCAACATTAAACCAGCTCCTATATGGAACTACAATACCCAGTGCTCTTCACTGCTGAGGCACAGCAGGAGTTGTTAATCCTTTAATGTGAGACCGTCTTGAAAAACTATTACTAGTGGAATGGGTTTTAGTCGATTAGAGGTGAACCAGTACAGTATTAGGTGAACTGTGATGTAAAAGGTGTCATATTTCCAGTGAGACATTAAATTACTGTCTTGATTCTAAATGATGATTAAAGTTACAATGGCACTTTTCAAAAGAGCAGGGATTCACATTCCCAAGCCACTTCTAACACTTTATTAGAAGCATTTGGGAATTATGTACATTAAGAGAGAAATGAGTTTAAACAGAGAGGGAAGCCTTAACCAGGACAAGAGAACAGCAGTGTCATTGAACACAGCCATCCTAACATGCTCTGTCACAGCTCAAGGTTAATGATGTTGCTATGGATATCTGCCTGTTGCATTGTGGGTCATCAAGACAAGTTGACCCTCCTGAGCTGGATGTGGTGGAGACCTTCTCTTTTTTTTCTCCTCCAGCCTGGCAGGATGAAAGCACTTACCGGGGGCGGTTACCAGGGCATGCGCTAAGTGTTCCTAAGGGTCAGCCTAAAGTTGATTTAATGGCTTTTCTAGCGTTTGACCTGTAACATCCGTGGCGGCTTTGGGGAATAACTATTTGCACACTGAAGAGTCCATCTTCACTCAAGAACGTTTCCGAGCATCGGGATGGAGGGAAAGACTCTCGGGAACTGGGAGAAAGCACTCAGAGCTGAGAAATTGACAGCCTCCCCCCCCCATTACTGGTCCGGCCTGGCCGGTGACTCACACTCAACCTGCCCTTGGCTCACACCGGCGGCGTTCACTTTTGCCCTTGGAGAGCGGACTGGAGTGCAGGCGGCCGTTGTCACACAGAGCTTAACTGACCAATTACAGCAGGCCATTATACAATGACCGTACCCCACCTCACCTTTCTGGGGTCAAACCGATCGCTTCACATTTTCAGATGTTGAAAAACAACCTGTCTGTAATTATACTGATACAGGAATGAATACCACTGACATATACAGATACCATCTTACCCTTGGTCAGTTTGTATGTCTCTGGACCAGGCCTCTTTCATACAAAGATAATCACACTGCAATTGCCCTTTGTCAATGACAGAATTTTCTTTCATAGTGCAACATCAATGAATATATCATATATGAACATATTATATATTATATCATACTTTTAACATGTCTGTACTTGGAGAAAAATAAAAAGGGTTGATAATAATAAATTCAATGCTCAAACAGGAGGATGAATACAAACAGGTTTTAACGGATATTACTTTCGTTTTAAATTTATTTTAATTCTTCCACATGATCTGATTTGTGGGGCTGTCACTCAGAAGGTACGTATAGGTAGCGATGTCACGCATTCGGTCATCATTTAATCAATAGCTTACATCCGGAACAATAATGGCACTTGTCTTCAGCGGAGACATACGATAAAGCAATATGCTTCCACCCATGGGAAATATATTTTATATTAGCACCTGATCGTGGGTGCTACTCCCTGAATCCCCCTGCATAAAAGCACCTGCTGAAGCAGTACATGTAAATGTATAAAGACGTATTGCTTATCATGAAGAAATATATATATATATATCCGCTAGGGTGACAGTAGGACATGAACCAGATTTCTACACAGACTTCTCACTCACTGAAATTGAAACATGCTCATAGCTGCCAGACAGCTGTCAAAGTATACCCAACAGTCACAATGAGTCCCAGGGGGAAATATTCAAATCAAACTATGCAAATGTAAAATCCCTTTCAGAATATATAATAAAGTGCTTAGAAGAAATGAAGAAAAATATACATGTTTGTTAAATGTTTATTAAAAGCATATGAGATGGATATTACACATAATCTTGGTTTTTCATCCATTCAGCTGCTATGAAATGAAATTTGCAAAGGAAATGATTTGGGTGCAGAATAACAGAATACATATGACAAACATAGGGTTCCATCTTCACATAAAAACTATGTATCCAAAAATAAACTATCTGAGTACACGATAGCTGTGTGAGACTCAGTTTTACTTGGAGCTTCTGCTCAGTCTGCATAAAACATTTTAAAAACCGCAGGAGAGAAAGCAGAGCAACAAAATAAATACAGATTTTCATGAATAAAAACAACCACCCTGGAAGGAAATCAACTTGTTTTTGTCAGTGAAAGTAATCAGTCTTATCTAGAGGAATGTAACATAAGAGTTAATTTAGCCATTGAGAAATGGGTGGAGGAGTATTATATTGCCAGTATAATGGTAATATATTTCCTCCCTGCCAATAAAGCAAGGTTGACATAGACTCGGTACTTGCTACAAGGATCTGAATTAATTGTCTCATGTAGACACAAATGTGGTTACAAAGAAAGAAGCATCAAGTCTGTGTGAAATCGTATCCATTACATATTAAGTCAAGAGGGGGTCAGTAAGGGACAAGACCAGAAGGGACATTTTATTGTCATCTCTTTCATTCTCTGCCTTCTCAGTCTAAACAGACATAGTCCCTCAGCATTTGAGCGAAAGAGAGGAACGATTTACAATGAACAGATTATTTACAAGGGGTGAGATATCTCGCTGTAGCTATACATTCTTTTACCTTAGAACAGTGTAAATATGTCAATATTAACACTGAACAGAATGGCAAACAAACAAATCTCCCTTCATACAAGATTGTGTTTCCATACTGTTTATTTTCCAGACTGTCAGATTCTGTTACGTATGTATTAGTCAAATAAATGTACAGTTATCTGTCAGTTTTAAAAAAAGTGTTGGTTTCCTGAGACACCATTAATATGTCATTAAATGTTATCCAAACTCTTAATTCAACTGTATTGCCACAGGTAGCAACAGTGATGAGACTGGGGAAAGCTAGGCTACAGAGATAATATAATGGCCTGTCTCTTTTATTGGATGACCTCCAATATTCAAGAACTACTTGTTTTGTAAATTCAGAATTGATTGATGAGGAGAGGGGAGACTGAAAATGAACTGATCAATAAAGTAATTTTCGAATATGTCTCTTTGGCCCCCTTTTCAATTTATATTGGTAAAATTGGAAATTTCGGCCAAATCTGTTAGCCATTTTCTACAATGGCTCAAAACAATGCAGACTAACATGGCAAGCGACTGATACTTCTCACTTTTCAGTTTATGCTGGAGATAACTGGAGGACTGCAAGGGTAAAAGCAGCAAAGAAAATGAACCTTGAATACTAAATCATAATCTAAAAATGCATCTTTTTTATCAGAATGTAAAACATGAATTTTAGATGTTGTTTAGACTATGACTTTTCAATGGGAGCAATACCTTTTCACAAACCTATACTGTAAAAAAAAACAAGGTCACATAGCACAATATGAGGTGGCTTGAATTAAAATAATAAATCTTATAATAAGAATAAAGAGCCGTTTTCTGCATTAGCCTTGACTTTCATCGCAAATTATATGAAAGGAGAAAAAAAATCTTGTGAAGATTTTATCCAGCATTATTTCAATTCTCAAGGCAAAGTTCATATGAAAGTAATTACTTTGACTCGTTCAGGTGACTCTTGGGAAATAATTTTCAAATTGACTTCAGAATGAAGCATGTCAGATAAACAAACCAAACTTACTGTATCTGTATAAGCCAACAGTATGGCAAATGTAAAAATCAATACGCTGCTCTTAGCATGCTTTTATTCTTCTCCTGCAGAGCATGCTGTAATAGAGGTTTTATTATTGAGCATTCTCAAGCCTATCATATCCATGTATCATTTATTGTTCTCAAAAAAGATGTTTCATGTTGGGTGGGAGTCTGAGAGAAACTGAATTATGATTGGTCTTTGTTCTTTGGAAAATTATGTACAGTATTGGGTCTCTGCCTCTTTTCAAAAGGGCATTTTATAACAAAAGTTACATAATAATTATAATTTCAAAAAACCTCATCTTAAGGCCAACTTGCCCAAATGGAACCCAAATTTATTCGCTGTCATAAAAATGTGGGTGCTGAATGTGAAAATGACGTCACAGTGAGTGGCATGTTTAATAGGTGGAGTGAGTATAGATGGGCGTGTGTCTATGTGTTCATGGACCAATCAGCTGGTAGGGGACCCAAGCCCCTGAGAATCGTGACCGAGTCAATGACCAATCCAAACATTATTTCCTTATGATATTCAATTAGCCATAGGTTCAGTATGACTTTACTTAATGCTATTGTGATCAGACACTACATCATGTATCCTTAACTGTTCCTTTGTGTGTTTTTGTGACTCTAAGATGTTGACTTGCATTGCTGCAATAGTTGCATCAAATGGAACAGGCTCTGAGGATATTGATGAGTTTTGTACAAACTTAAGCTTTTCTTTAGTCATGGAAACAAGCCTGTGATTCAACATTGTGTTCCCTTACATAACAGGTCACCCTGCCCCCCCTGTCAAGCCACCTCCAGATTTGGCAGGCGCACCAGCACCTTCCAGAAGACCGGCGTTTGCTGCCTTCACTCCCTCGAGTGTGCATAAATGTGGTTCCCAGGGCTGTTTACCGATGCGTCTTGTCAAAAACACGACGGGTGCCATATTTTAGTAATGTGCCTGACCCAGTAACACCGGCCATTGGGCCAATCATTTGCAATAATTCTAATGCTTATGTGCATCTGACAGGCCGCGGTTGAAGGCTGTGACGATAAATCACAGGACTGCGTTGGACTGTGACACGCTCTCAGAATGAGCTTCGTCTGGCTGATACGTCACCCAGACAGATTCTCGCCGCACTAAAGTGAGTCCTGAATTTGTCCTGAAGGATTCATGATGAAAACCAATCAGAAAGGTCATGGCTAATTTATTCAGTTTCCTGATTGGTTAAACTGCTGGCCACACCCCTCATCAGGAGTCAATGTCTTCAACTGGAGTCAAGGACGTCTTTGTAGTTCAACGAATGCCCAATGTCTGGGCTAAAGACCGTGTAAATGACGGTTGCAAATGTGACACAGGGTTCGCTAAGCAGATATGAGTCTAATTCAAGTCGTAAAGGTGCCCATTACTTTTTGCCTGCAAGGGGTGAGGTCCAAGTCAGATGAGGAATGTAAATTTTGTCCATACGGGGGAACAGTGCCAAAGTTCACACTAGAATTTATTTGCCTTTTTTTCTTTTTATATCAAGACAGAACTGCACATATTTCATACCCAGAATGTTTTTTTTAGGTTGTGACACTTTCAATCAGGCCTACGATGGCTCTGTTTGAATGTATCAACATCAGAAACTTTCTGAGTATGAAATATGTGCATAGGAGAGCTCCAAAGTAGACCTAGGAAATTGCATTCCGTCTCCTCTTAAGGCAGACACAGAAGTGCATGCTTTCTGAATATTTTATTGCTGATACATTTATACCGAGCCACCCACTGTATGTATAATTGCTACAGCAATACTCATCATTCTAAATAACACTGGCACTAGATGAAAATAACTTGCTATTGATTGATTAATAAATGACTGACTGAATAATGGATGTATTTATTAGATTGCTCATTGGTTAAATGGCACTTAACACATGTGAATTACAGCAGTAAAAAAAACCCTACCAAGGCTTGGTAGTGATATTAGAATTAGGTTTGCTGAACCCCAAAACAACATTGATCCTAAAGTCAAATGTAAGATGGATTTAGCATGAGATATATATCTGCAGTTGCACAAGTGTAAAGTACAATTTCTTTGCGCACTTTCTGTGGTGGTCAAAGTAGAGAAAAGGTGAAGTCTGACCGAGACCCAGATTGAATCAACATTTGTCTTCTGCTCTTCTTTCATATCAAGCACAATTCTTTTTCTTATGTTTTGCAGTTTTGAACATACCAAAGTGTGAAAAAAGTCACAAAAATGGGAAGCAAAAATTATGGAACGAATGTCTCTGCAGGTCCATGGATGTCTCCCGATCATTATTTAACAGTAACTTTTTTGTCTTCGACCGAATCTGTTCCGAACATGTTTGGAGAACATACATTCATTTCGCAACCAGATGAGAACCTTGAAAAGTATGTGTTATCTGGGTAGAGTGTTCAGCTCCTCCTTATCAAGTCACCTGATTACGTATCAGGAAATCCTCCACCAGTGATTCAGACGAGTTCATGAATGGACAGCTCTGAAATAAATCGCCCACACAAACACTTCAAGTATCACCTTCACCCATGCTTATGGAAAGATCTCGCCCTCGTCTGACTCCCATACTGTCAGGGTATTTTTTATTTACCCCATTGAATAAAACATCCTGTGCAAAGTTTTTGTATTAGAGCCATTTGTTCAATGCCAAGTTTCTCATGAATTTCTCTGGAGCGTATATCCTGCAAGGCTGGAGGCAACCAAGCAAGACAAGCAGAAACCTTCAGGAGGCCCTTTTTAATAATAATAATGGGTTAAGGTCAAAGGCATTCGGAAAGCCACTTTAAGGTGTTTAATAATCAAAAGCATGAATAATGTCTGGGCTTTTAGAAAGAAATTGTATTTTTGAATAATATATCCTCGGTTAAGTCTCAAGTACATGAGTAATTAATGGCACCGTTAATTCTTAATGTGTGCATTTTGGCTCCAATGACATTCTGTGCCATCAGCCTTGAAGTGCTACCTTCACCGCGATCGCACAATTTTATGTTTCGGGGCATATATCTTTCCCTACTTATTCATAAAACTAATTCAAACATCAACATCTATCTGAAAGTTTTGTTGTCAGTGTATTCTTTTGTTACAATTTGATCATTATTCTGTAGTAAAGTGTTGTGAAACTGTCATGTTTTTATGAACATTATCGCAATAGCAATTATACAACATTATGAGTGTTTGAAGCGTCACTAAAATATTCACATATCTATTTTGATAAAAATAACTAACATAAACAACACAAATATCCTTGTTTGCAATGTAATAAATATTATGGAAATGAAAATTTGATATTTATATTGTGTTGGAGCGCAATCATTTTTATGGGACAGTCATACAGGAAAAATGCCATATTCATAAACCAATTACAATACAAAGGTAAAAATAAAACGTGTAAACTGGTACATGGACCAGGTACAAGATGGACATTTTCTTAAATAACCCCAGTACGACTTTGGCTATTATAAACAAATTAAAATGTTAGAGCGAGTAAACGTTCTGCATCATGACATTCCTGCTTAATGAAAACCGGAGTCTCCCATTTCCTTGGGGTGCAGTCTGTTTTCGTACTTGTCTGTTCCCAATCTCCTTTAATGCTCTTTGTATCTCATTCCGCCTTGCCAATTTGAAGAGAAAGGGCTAAATACTTTCGGAGATAACTTTCTGTTGCTGGAAGTCCCTCGAGGGGCATCTAGAGGAAGAATAATCTGATTTAAGAGCGATACTTGGCTGCTCGCGTCTACTGCTTGGTTTTTTAGAAATCTGCTGTCAATGGAAGGGTGTGGCAAATGACATTTTGACTTCAGTCAAAAAACCAGCTAATAGAGTATGTTATCGCAATGTTTTCACAACATTGCATTAAGGTTGTGGCTATGTCTTCTCTTAGCTCCTTCAAACCACAACTTTCTATCGACAGTATGCATTGTAAATGGCGATGGTGTTCGCTCAAATTCTTTGTACAAGGAAAAGGTTTTAAAGTAAGCATCCACAATCCTGGTGTTTTTTCAGAACACAACAGATCTCAGCTTGAGCTGAACAAATTTAGTCATGAATAATTCATTTGCAAAAGCAATATAGGATGCATTTCATGAGAGTGTCCTTATTTCATGTATAGATAAAACACAGAGGTCACTTTTTACTTGTATTCCAGTATATTATTAATCAAGTTATCCTTTATTTGCATAGATATAATTGACATTAGTGTTCATATTATTGTATGAAAATCAAAGCAAGATTCAACATTGAAAAAAGTGATGCTCTTTTTAACAACTGTAATTATCAATTTTCTAGCTACCTAAAGTAATTTAGGGCAAATACAAAATATGAAAACAGGGAACTTCCTCATCTCTACATATATATACACATGTTTGGTGTTTCATTAATTATTTATATGCAAAACAGTCTCCACAATTTTGAATTATTTTCAACACATTTGGAGGACCACATTCTGAGTTTTTGTATAAACTGATATTTCTCATACAAATTGAATACTTTTCCACAGAAAGATTCACTTGCAGCTGTCATTCAAGTCTAAACTCAGCTGGGCCAACGGCGATGTCAGGATATCACAGTTATTTTGCCCAAAGCAAGGCACATGACACACAGAAATAAAAAGGCCCCAACCCGTATCCAAGACTGGAACCCCCAGCAATTCCTGCTCTTCGGCTGAGCACCTTTATTAATTTAGCATTTCAGAAAGCCCTGAAGGAGAGTTTAAACACTGAAACACTCATTTACAATACACCCTGTTAATAATCAGTTAACAAAAGCAGCATTGAAATGCCAACAGTTTACTGCTCCTCACCTTGGAACTAGAAATACATTATTTGGATGAGGCAGTCCCTCTCACGCCAAACTTTCCGTGAAGCTGTCAATTACTGAGATTCAATAGATTGATACACCTTGTCAGAAAATTCAATTCATTGTAATAGTCATTCAGCTGTGTTACCGCTCCTGGCAGCACAAAGCTAGCTCCTAAAAAATGTTCTGATTTTGTCATGGTTTTCTCCTCGGACACTCCCAAACCACAACTTTCAAGCTATTGTGTGGATAGGTCCAGAGCAACACTAGTACTTGTCTTTTAAAGACATGTTAGCAACCTGACAAACACCTGTGTAAAACATTTTGATGGGTTCCTACTATCTAACAAAGTTTAAAGATTGTTATCTGGTCAGTTTTTATAATTGTGATATTTAATGTGATGAGAAGGTAGCAGTAGTTTATACTGGTAAAGCAGTGCTTTATATTAGGATATACAGGTATCATTATTAATAAGTAAAACTCACAGTCATTACCAATGAAGAAAACCTCTTCTTTCCTATACAAAGCTGTCTAGTCCCCAGCAAAGTGAAAAGTTAAAAAAAAAAACACTGCGTACGTTTCACAAGACTCGCCTACAAATTCTCATTCCAAGGACCGGCACACACCTACGGTTACAATTAAGGCTTTCAAATTGCAGAAGTAGAACAATGTTTTAAATGTAAAAAAAAGGCATAGGGTTTTATTATTCATTGTGATCTTGAGCCAGTTTAACAGTGATGCATTGAAAGACAAGGATTAGCCAAAGGCAATGGGGGGATTATTTAAATGTAGGCCAGAGGAGGAGATAGCGTGTTTAAGGATGGATCACATGAAGTGCACAGAGCTGTGCGGAGTAATTATCACGGTCAGGGCACTGGATGTCTTTGTGGGGCACCTCTGTTCAAAGACAGGGTCAAATTAATTTCAATAAATATTTGGACTTAATTTCTCCCCAGAAGAGTGATTTTTTTTTAAGAAAGTCCACAGTGTTTTATCATTTGCATGATAAAAGGCACAATACTGTTTGATAGTGAGTGTTGAAGACCTCAAGCACAATGGCTGTAACGAGTCATCGTATCACTGCAGGCAAGTTCAGGAGAGCTATCAGATAAAGGTCAGTACTCTGACCCTGTCACTCAACAGCTTTGAACAGCTGTTCAGGGTGGGGATAGTAGGGTAGAGGCTAAATGTTAAATGTTAAACGGCTTGTTCTTGGGGTACTATGACACCAAATGCCCAGGAACTAAATCGGCTGTACCAAACCAAACCAAACCAAACCAAAATGATTGGCTGTAGCAGGATGGCTGTGTCAGGAATCTGTTGCAGGAAAGGCTGTTAGCGTGCCGTTTCCTCAGGTGAGCGTGGGAGACCGGTGGCGGGCGCGTCAATCGTTCATTCATTCAATGACTGCCGGTGGTGTTTGCCGGTGTGTGCTTCGCACCTGCTTTCCATCTGCCCATCCTGATTACCGGGGCTATTTAAGCTGGTAGGTAAAGGCGGCAGGACTACAGACGCCAACTGAAATTTGCATGGGAATTTTAAACCGTTTTGTTTTGTTTTTTGAATTTTGGTTTCGTTTGCCGGCCGGGTTTTTGCGGTTTGGTTTTTTTCCATTTTGTATTTTGGCTTTGGAGGCTCTGGAAGTCACAACCCGGAACCCACTTATGTTTATTGGGTTTGTTTAATTACATTTCTGTTGTTTTCTTGTGTGTGTGTGTGTGTGCGAGGGTTGTCTCTTAGTGTGTTTTTAAGTGGCGTCTTGAGGGCGCCAGCAGAAGAGAAGCTCCGTGAGGATCCCTGGGGGAAAAAGGATGAACATCTGAGTGGCAGCCAGCCTTTGGAATCATCTGCCCCGAGGGAGTGAGTGCTGGGGAGAAGGAGTCGCTGCCAGGAGTCGCCTCCAGGGGGTTGATAGGGCCCCCTGCCCAGCCACGTTTGGTGTGCAGTGGATTGCTTTCCTGTGGCCTGGGTCCGGGCAGAGGGAGGACTAGGACACAGGAAGTGGGTGGGGGAGGAAAGCCTGTGGGAGGGAAAAGGTAGAATCATTAGCGTCTTGCTTTGTGTTTTATAAATTTGTGTTTTCCTTTGGTTAAATTTAATACAGAGGTGTTGCTTTTACCTACCTTGTCCTGGTGTCCTTGTGGCAGGCGGATCACAAAGGGTGTTGACCTGGTCTGGTGGGCTGCGTCCACTTCTGACACCTGATTTCCAAAAAAAGAAGCAGGGACTTGAAAGAAGCACTCTTCTAGACTCGACACACATGCATTGCTCTCCTGAACTGATGTAGAATATTCCAGCAGTGGGACAACCTGTTTTAGATGCATTTTTATTACTATTATATAAACAGGTCATACAATGAATATAATATAAGCATAAAGTCTGACAAGTTTGGAATTAAATCATTTTAAACATCCAAGATAGTGAACATCTACTGAGATCATACAATACTGTGATTATTTAATCAAAGATTATTCAAATGGATATAACAATTTTTTTTTTGGTCAAGGTTGTGAAATGGCTGCATTGTTCACCAGGTAATTCAAATTAAATAATCCTCATTACTTCTAGCTAAATCACATTTCAAGGGCATAAGAGAGAGAAATACCATAGGCAGGGAGAGCTGGTCCAATTGGGATTGGATCCATCCAGGGTTCTTTCACCAAGGTTGATTATAGAGGGTATTGAATCAGCTTTGCGGTTTATGAATATTAATACAGTTTCTTGCTCAAGGACAGAATATGGCCAGCAGTATATTCAGAGTTGACAGAGGACAGAGTACAGAGTTGACCATCTGGCTTGAATATAGTATCTGTCCAGTCAGAGATAACATGTTGAGAACTATGACTTCCACCAATAGCCCATTTCACGCTCGGTGCACCTAGGCAATGGAGTCAATTGATGTGGTTCGCTGGTTGTGGTGACTGATATCAACCCAACTGCAACCAATATTCAGTACAATATTATTTGCAAATTAAAAATTGTAGTCTCTTCTCCTATGCCCGATATGGCCACCCCGACCCTCACACAATTTCAGTTCGCAGTGAAAAATGCTTTTCTACATAAACTGTAAAAAAAACCTCTTTAAATTAAAAAGTTCAGTTTCCATCATAATATAGATTTTATGCATATTCAATTTCATACCCATGAATGCAAAGTACTGAAAACCAAAACCAAGAGTAAAACTAATTGCATTTTACCTGAAGAAAACAACAATCTTAAAAAAGAAAAAAAAAACATGAACATATTCTTTTATATGCACAGAAGAAAGTTTTGCATTGGTAGACAAAGCTTACATATTTTCCCTTTCAATTTTGACTTATAAAATATTTACTTCTTAGCATTTCATCTTCAATTTAAACTGTTAATTCTCAGCAAAATACAATGGCCTGAAAAATATCATGAATTTGAATGTTTAATATCAAATTCATTGGTGCACTGCCAGCTGATACCTGCTACCGATACCTTTGAGGCAGAAAGTTACAGCATGAACTTTTTAGCTCTACTGCAAACTGAGCTAATTAACTGCCATGACCACTGAGTGAGACCAGAGCTATTCTTTCTCATAAATATAGAGTAGAACAGAATAACTTCATTTCCCAAGGGGATACATCAGGACTACAAGTACCAAAAGGGAAATATGATCAATCTAGATTAGTATGTGTGTATGTGTGTGTGAAGTGTATGCATACACATATGCACCTACATATGTACAGTGCGTACATACAGTAGAATTTCCAAAAGGTAGAGGAATTCATACAGACCTCTGAAAAGTTTAATGTTTGAAAGTGAGTACAAAGCAGTTTTAAGCATTGGAATTCTTCAGTGGTCAGATTGCCATAATTACATTTTCCTACCCTGTTTAAATAGAATCGAATCCCAGCCCCTCTATTACCGGCCAAGGCTGGAGGTCTGTATCGTCAAGGCAACAATTGAATTATTTAACTTGTGTCATGACAGCATATGCAAAACAAGGGAAAAAAAACTGTGTTGGTAAAGATGAACAGTTCACAATTCAAAGCTCAATGGCAGAGACGAGTTACTGTAAACTTAACAGTACATTTTTTTGGAAACAATGAAACGATTCCTCAAAAGTGGAGTCATAACTGAACATACATTTCTATGACCCAGTTTCAACAACAAAAAAAAATGTATGTTGTGAGCTTCACAAGTCTGGTATCTATAGGAGGGCTCTCCTTGGGTAACAACTTGTAAACAAGGCTAATCCACATCAGTACATAGTCTTGTGTAATAAGTACTGAAGTCATCATCTACTTTTCTGTGTTAACAGAAAGTCAAAGGAAGCCATTAATTCACATTTTCTATTCCTAACTGGTAAATTTGTTTAGAAAAATATTATTATCATTGAAAATACAATCTGGAAGCTGGAGACCATTATTATATTTATTAAGACAGCATAAATGACACTGTTATTTTTCTCATTCCTGGCTGGATAACTTACCAACTTAATTGTGACCCAAACCAATCACTGATCATATTGTTTAATGTTTGTGAATGTATGCTGAGGAACCTGTTTCACTTTGATCTTAAGCATCCAAAGACATACAGACCGGTGAAAAAAAATCTTGTCTCTTCCTCAAAAAATCCTCCTCTTCATAAAAAAATTCAAGGTTGTCTCATCTCCTCCTCCACAAAAAAAAAAAAAGCTCTTCGTAGCAAATCCAAAAACTTCAGCCTTGTCTATACCTCAACTTCAAAGAGCATTTTTGTTCAGAAACTGATCTGGAAAAATACTGTGTATTTCTTTGTGGAAAAAACAGGTTATATCCCACCTGAGCTACTTCAATGTAGTGCTGAAAGCCCAGCAGAATAGGGTAGAGCCACATGGCTTATCATGGCATTTCAGAATAGCTGCCCCGTAAATTGTTAAGATCACTTTGTTTGGAGGATAGAGCAACAAATATGGCTCTGATTTTCATCTATTGCAATCAAAAGAACGGTAGAGAAGACAGGATTGCCACCCCAGACTCTCCCCCTCCCTGCCCCCAAACACCCCACCTCTTCAAACAGAGAGAGGCTAACTTTCATGACTTTATTAGCAAAATAAAAAAGACATACAAAATGTAACCCCTTGTCAAACTCTGGCAAAACTCTTTTTTTCCATAAGAATTTTAGATGTGTTATTGAAATTAATGACTGTAAATAGTAAAAAGTGCATGATAGTGATTATAAAAAGTACATTTAGACCATAATTTGGAATGTTGCATATTTTTTCATTTACTAGAGGCAGACAACTCTGTACCATGTTATGTTTTTTTTGGCCTGAGACCACAACTAATGCCTCTTTCCCAGTGCACTGAATCTACATTTCAGGTTCAATTCATACAATATTTGTTTTGCAGGCAAGCATTTCGCATTTTTTCAAAATCACCGGGCAAAATGCAAAATCGGTTTAGCATTAAAAAGGTAGCACTGTATGCAGAGTAAATGTTAATCTGATTGAATCCAGCCCCCACCGTCAATATGTCACATAAACATGGCTATCATATTCCCAGCCCAGGGGTAGGGAAAGAGTTGCTGTTTCAGGCCTTAAGTACCGTATAGGCAAAGATAGTCTAAGATGGAGTTGAAATCATATTTCTCTTTTTCAATAAATGAGTGACTGCGTGGCACCATCAGGAAAATTGGAAAGCACTTGTTCATTTCCTTCTGGAGTATTATTCCACCATCTTTCTGAAACACAGGGTATCTATCCGGTATGAATCATTCCGCTCCACTTTAAGCTGTGCCTGTCAAAGTCACCTAACACCATCTACAGTCAAACTGGCGTTGTGTTAAAAACAACAAACAAAACAGAGAGGGGAAAAAAAACACCATCTGGCTTCTCTAGAATCCCCGGGAGACTAAATGCCACAAAACGTTGTGTGCTTCTATTTGTAAACCTTCTACCACTGTCCTCACTGGGAGTATCGCGTCCAGCTACAGTCCAATAGAAAAGCAGAAACGGTGAGGGCCTACAGTTAAATAAGGCAGAGGTCTCAGAAGGACATGCTCTGATCTGTGGCCGTCCTAAAGCCTCCACAGGGCGTGAGTGTGTGAAAGGACACTCAGCGAGAATCATGTCTGGCGAATTGTGAGTAAGGCCTTGGGCCGAAGCTTTATTCGAGACCGCCACTATATTTAATACATCGCTGGATTACAAAATTGTATACAGAGGGACACTGAGAGGATCGATCGGGAAAAGTGTTACTATTAGATAAATAATACAGAGTATTCTCACCCTCTGGAGGAAGTCACATTTTTTTTCAAACAGATAACAAATTTTACAATGAAAAGGAACAAAATGATGGCAGCCATTTGTTTTCTATTTTTAAGTTATGAAGCTTCCTGGGAAGTTAAATATTTTAGTTGGTAAATATGCTCTTTACATTCAAGATGATAACTCTGTTTAGTCTATCATGTGTATGACAAGTTTTTGTCCGTCACTAAATGCTGATGATACCATATGTCTTTTGTTGAGACTCGAATGTCACTTATTTAATAAATACTTTTCATTTTTGCTGCAAAAGAAAAATGAAAGGCCAACTTCACCTTTAGCTTTTTCAGATTGTATCGGTATGTATTTTGAAAGTTAGCTTGTCATCAAGCCATATGCCCAGGTATATAAAAGAAGAGTTTGTTTCAGCTGGTGTTCTGCCAGATGTAACATCACTGAGGTCAAGAAGCTGGGAGCAAGCTTTGGTAAAAAAATCATGTATTTTTAAATATTTTAAAAGTAACTGAAGAGACTGAAAAGAAGACTGAAGAGCTTTCATAGACTGGCCTTAGAGAAGTTGTAGGTGATGACATCATCTGCAAAGGGGTGGAATTAATCTGACTTGAAGGGTGTCATGTCATTTATGAAAATAGAAAATTCGGCAGGAGCCAATATGGACCCTTGAGGTACACCTTTATTGATCTCATGAAAACTTGACTGATGACCGTCTACACTGATGCTCTACATCTATTACTAAGGTGGTCCCTGAACCAGCACACTCCTATGGCTGAGACCGACGTTGGAGAGTCCAAATAAACGGACTTATGGTCTATCGAGCCAGATGCTTTAGATAGATCAATAAACAGGGCAGCCCAATGCTGTTTCGTATCAAGGGCATTTAAAATATCATTTGTCACTGAAATTGCTGTAGATATGATGCTACGCCCATTACCCACCCAATCCATTCTCAACTGCTTATAACCGTTTATGGAAATTGCTTCGTGTGACACAGATTTCTTCAGCCATGTTTCGGACAAAACAATAATGTCTACAACTCTGGTATTCACCCAGGCTTTAATAATATTTGAATTACAGATAAGGCTTCTGACATTAAAATGTGTAAGGCCTTGGCCTGTTCTGCAATTTGAAGTCTGAGCGTGTAGGTAAACATTGTAAAGGTGAAACGGGCCCAAAATTTGCCTGATCATTGCTACAGAGTAAAAGTAAGTATCATTATTAACTATTATGAGAACATTTCAGATTTTCATTTACCCTGATTATTCTCTAAGTTAAAACCACTCCTGGATATAGCACGTCAAATAGACACCACTGTTGTCAGGTCTGCTCAGGTTGCCAGGTTTTTTCTCAGCTAATAGATCAAAGGCCTATCATTGCAGTGCTGTCACCAGTCACTGAGAAGTCAGTAATCTGGCAACCAATATACTCACTCCTCAAAACCCAGCGGTTCCTATGGTAGAAACTCCATTACAACTTTAAATTTACAGCTTTTAAATTACTGATCAAAAATATATGTTTACCTGGCAACATAATGTCTGACTGAAAACATAAGGAATTATTACACTTTCAGCTTGAATGTTTACTATATTGATCTATTATGTTATTACATTATCAAGGTTAATTATGTCATTATGGAAACAATGTTACATTATGATGAGTGATAATGTGATCAGTCAGTCATTATGTCATTGGTATGTACATGCTATCTGAAATGGTCCTGACCTTAGCTCTGTTGAGTTTTCTCTGGGGTGAAGCCTAGCACAGGCTTGTGTCCCAGGCCAGTGAGGAGCACAGGGTACATGTAGGGACAAAGCCCAGGATGTCACCGCAGCTGTCCTGGCACAACCCCGCCGTTCCGCCTGCATCATCAGCGCGCTGACAGCGGCGTGACGGGCGGCCATTGTCCTCCCTGACTGATAAACACAATGTTATTTGAATGAGACAGGGTGAGGCTCACATAGGACTGCAGTGGGGGGAGGGAACGGACCTGGTCCAACTTTGTTCTGAATCAATTCCCGTGACAACAAATGTTGGCTTTAACATTGTATGATGTTCCCGGAATTTCACGAGTGTATACAATTATTTTTTTAAAGGTGAGTAGGCAGACCAGTTTCAATGCCTCAAGACAGACAGCTGAGAGGGAGACAGAGGAATAGGGAATCAGCTCAGAAACAGAGGTCAGACAAGAGATTCAATCCTACTTCACGCTAAGAAATCATAACATGTGTGTTGTGTGGTGGCAGACTTGACCACAAGAGTACCTGCCTCTGGTACTGGCTTTAAAAGAATCATTATTTAGCCTTAGAATGGGAGGCTCTCTTTTTTATTTCTTGGTCCATCCCCAACCTTTGTCAGTCATGACTGGGTGTAATGATGGAGGACTGGGGTTTCACTGTCCCAAAAGTGGGAGGAGCCATATAGTGTCAGTGGGTCAGTGTTTGGACCAATGACGACACTGAAATGTATTTTGATTGGTCAAAACCAGTAAATGATTGATAGCTGACAGTAGTACCTCTCTGACATCATTCATGAATCCTCATTTCAGCTGTATCTATAGGGTTAAGAAAAACCTGAGCTGAAGAGTTCAGTGTTTTGATGGTAATGATCGATAATCGATCGCTGCCTGGCCCCACACTGTGCCTTTCATCAATGCATTGAACAGTGACCTGGAGAAGCCTCGACCAGCTTAGCCACCAGCAAACACACTTATTCCTCCTCCTATTCCTCCCACATCTGAGCAATAAGCTGGGGAGCTCGGGGGGTTTGGGGGGGCTGTCAGATTGGCCTGAGGTGCTGGTCTCCTTGCTTGCCATCGCTTCAAGTCAATAACCCAACTGTGGGCAGCCTGTAGTTGGTGGATGCTTGAGGTTGTTGGTTCACGCCCCAGTCCAGCCACAGCAAGACCACAACTGTTGCTGGGCCCTTGAGCAAGGCCCTTAACCCCACATTGCACCCAGGGGGGACTGGTGCTTAGTTAGCATAATTATCTGTAAGTCCCTTTGGATAGACGTGCCAGCCAAATGAATGCAATGTGCTGGTATTTATAAGGGCTGGAGTCCCCAAGCCCAGAACCTGGAGAACCATAGAGTCCACCCAGCTTTCTCATCAGCATCAAATCAACAACCAGTTCAGGCAAAGAAAATACAAACAACGATGATGATCATGTTGTTTTTCTAAATTGCTTTACACTGAAGGTGGGAATTGCATTACCAGCTGTGTGATGCACGACATGTCGCTTTGCACTAGAATGCTCCTCACAACCCTTATTATTTACAAAGACAATCACAATACTCAACACTACTAATGATAACAGTGCTTCTATGATTACTCTACAATATAAAACATGAGAAAGAATCAGAGATTTTTTTTTTTATTTCTGAAACAAATTTTTGGGTCTTTGTATATTAGCTGGTTAATAGAGGCTACCCTTCTGTTTTATCTCTGTTTCTTTGTGGAGAGATGCATGGTGAGCCAGAGTGATAAGGTTAATCCGGACTTCGCCTCCACTTTTCCTGATACGAGGATATCAAAGAGACCATGGAGTCTGAGCCTGGGGAGGGCAATTGGCCCTGAACGCTATCAAAACAACCGAGCCAAGTAATAGTGCGATTAATCCAAAAGAAGCAAAACTTTTTCACAAGCACCTGAATGCCGGTGGACAGCAAGTAAGGAGCACCGTCAGGAAATAAATCGTTATTTTTATATTTAAACAGCGGAGAGTGAGCTGGTCCTGTCTTTGGGTTCCCGGTCCTGGAAGCCCAAGGGCAGACATTGTCTTAACCGTGGCTGTGCTTTTAAAATCCTGCCTCTTCATTAGCAGTACCTGTTTTATCCTTGTCTGGTCTGGATCACGGTTCCTGGCCCAATCATCCAAAACAAAACCTGGTACCTGTGAGATGCATTCCCATAAATAAACACAAGACTCTCGATTACACTCCTTGCAGTTTATACATGTGGGTGGATGGCAATTACCATGAGTTTGGTGTTGAGGTGAACACGCAAATCATTCATATATAGACACTGGAATTAATTTCAGCCTGGTGTATACGAGCAGATCTAGCATACATGCTACACGCTCACACCTCACTCACCTCTGGTTTGCAAAATGATTAAGTGACACGCTGTCTTTCTATGCAAGCAACACGTGTATGGGAAAGTGCAGGTTTTTGGGATCGTTTCATCAAAGGAAGCATTCTCTTAATTACAGTGTCATTTAATGTCCATGGGAAATCTATTCAAATCATTTGGCGTTCAGATTGTGTACATCGAGCTCAACGTTTATCTGACAGCTGTTGCGGTACAGGTTCAACATTTACAATAAAACCAATAATATTTCATAGTGTCCAACAAAACATAATGCATTTCGATTTCTTCACCTTGCATTTAATATAGTTAAATTCAGAGTAGCGTTTGCTCAAGATCAAAGTGGCTTCATTATTTCAGAAATAATTAGGACGTGGGTCTATGGTCGGAACGCTTAATAAGAAATGCAATCATCGCCCACAAGGTCAGCCTCCTGCACAGCTCTGTCTACGGGAAGAAAGCGGTTGATTGTAATATTGTAATATGGTGTCATATTAATAAGGGTTTTTTGATTGAATAGAAAGCATTTTCCCTTCAGATAACTTGGTCTTGACTGTGAAGGCTTGGGGAAAAAAAAACATCTGGCTAGAGACCATCATGCCATGAGTTAAAGGTCAATTATCTCAGGAAGCTAATAATAACATTGTTAATTAACCCCACAACCATCTCCTATAAGTCCACAGGGGCATCCAGTTATCTGTAGTTAATTTTCTTTACTGTCACGCAATTGGATGAGGGATTGTGACAATTAAACCCAACGAGCTTCGTAAACACAGGCCCCGAGATACGCGGCACCGCCTTGAAAGCCCTCGGCTGTTGGCTTTCCGCTCAGCGATGATAAGAACGTAACAATTTTCGATGAGAACAGGTCGTTTACTCCGTGTAGTTTTTGGACATTTTTACCAACTGTTTAGAGACCATCTGGCAGTGCGGAGACTGGTTTTGAAACCCCACAAGGTACCTGCCTCTACTACACTCCCTGGCAAACTATTCTACATGCTTAATGCCCTGGGTAAGAGAACATTTCCTTCTATCAGTGAGAAATTTGCCATTAATTTCCACCTATACCTCCTTGTTCCTTAGACAGAACTGAAATTGATCCCCCTTTTTATCTCCTCTTGAAAAATGCTTTGTGGAAATCTGGGCAAGACCGGAAATGCGCGTTGTGCAAGAGCTCCTGGGACATCCATCAAGGAGACGGGAGTATTAGGGAAAGCACAAACCGTCTCTGTCTCCAGACATCCTGGAACTCAGAAGAATACTAAACCAAATTGAGATACCTGTCTTTGTGTACATACGATGGCTGTATCCTGTGGACATATGCCTGCCGCTGCTTTAAGAGGGTGCGGTGTTTGCGGTACAGGAGCCGCTGTGAAATGTCCAGCCCACAAACAAAACTTTCTTTGTATTTTTAACTCCTTCAAAAAGCAGTGGGTGTTTAACAGAGCTTCTCAGTGTGAGTGGTGTTGGTTTGCTGTAGCTGCTCCATTCTGAAGGAGGTAGGATTCTGACATCATGATAACTCATCCATTTTTACTGTTATTTCGGCTCTAGTTCTCTCTGAGTTCTTCACCAACAGACACCAAAACACAGAATCACATTTATTGTTTAATTCATGTTGCCGCATTGCTGTCCACCACAGAGTCCATGACCCAATGCCCAAAAAGAAAAATAAGACTCTACAGTCCAGGCAATCTATGCCCTTTTGTTTTCCTGAAGCAACACAAACTAAACTATGTATTCTGTTCACCTAGTTAGACCGTTTTATGAAATGAGACACGTTTGTCTCATGTCTGCTAAACTGAGCCTGAGTAGATTAAGGGTTCTGTCTTTCATTATAACTTTTCAATTTCAAACCTGGAAACAATTTAGTTGTGCTTTTTGTATTTTTTCAGTAGCTTCTATGTCTTCCTTACAGGGTATTGCCCAGAATTGCATACTGTTATTTAAGTGTAGCCTGACTAAAACAATGTATATCTTTAATATAACCCCGTTTGATTTATATTCAGTACTTTTTGCTATCTATCTTGCTGGTCTTCTTTACTGCTACAGTACAATGCCTAGATACTGATAAACTTTGATTAAGTATGAGTCCCGAGAAAATTGAACACATTACAATTTTGGTCCTCCCATGAAATATTCTTGTCTTAATTCCTTCCCTCTATGATGTAGAACATAGCTATAATTAATGTTACTTGGCAGGTTTCCTCTAACTCCAGGATTTCATCCACTTCTTAAACAGTATTTATTATCTTAAAAGATTCAAGACTGTTTTTGTGTTCCAGAGTATTGTATCACATGCAGATTTAACTACTAGGCTTTTGACATGCATAACATTTATGGTCATTTATGTCATTAACGATAAGGTCTAACACCAAATCCTGAGGGGCTCAATGTGATATAGTTACTCTTTATCTTCTATGGTCCACCCAATTTCATATCCACTGTCTGATTCCTGCTGATTACAGTTTTACTATGAGCTTGTCATATGGCACTTCGACAAATGCTACTTTAAAGTACAAATATATAATATTATTAGTCTGATTCAAGTCAAAACACAAATTCCCCCTGCCAAACCTGTTTTGGCTATCTCTTAAGATTATTTTAAGGGAATAATTCCAATGTGTCCCTAATGACAGATTTCGTAATTTCATGAGTCAGTGTAGATCTCGTATATTTAAGAGACTGCCTAAAATACCAGTCAAAGGTTTATAAATAGTTCTTTGTAGTTTCTGAAATGTTCTTAGATTTATCAGAAACTGCTGCTTCATTTGTCTTAAGTTTTTATTAAATCTTTTCTATCCCTTATCTCAATTTCATCTATAATAAACTGAATATTGGATGGATTTGGAAGCAAATCTATCACTAGTTCTCCACTAAAGCTCTCAACGTTGTAAGCATGGAATGTATTAGCAATGACTATATTATAATAAAACATAACTCCTTTATTTCTCATACCCCCAACCTAGGGCCCTGTAGACTTACTACGCCCCTGCCCCCACCTCTTCCATAGCTTTCATTTTTAAACGGGACTATTGAAAAAACAACAATTAGGATTATGCTTCCTATAAGAATTAGCAATTAAAATCCTTTAGCTGATTTAGAAATTAAAGACACACCTTGAACTAATTAACAAATTAATTAACTAATGTGAATTAATTCACCTTCGCTGAAAAGTGCAGTCTCATCAATCTCAGCTTTCTCCATATTTTCTCATCAGTAAAAATCAATACTACAAGAACACTACTGACAAGACAATGCTAAAGTAAAATCTATTAATAAAAGGGGGTCTGTGAAATGGTGAATAATTCTACTGAAGTGCTTGAGGCTCCAGACCAATTAAGTGGAAATTACTGAAATTGCCTCAGCTGAATTTAATAGACCATTAGTGCAATGAGCAGACCCCATTACTGTTCTCTGTGTCTGCCACGGTCAGTCCAGCGCTCCTCATCCCCCTTATATAATCGACTTGACAGCGATTATCCCTTGAGTGACAATTTGGAATGCAATGTCACACTGTTTTTACTGGTGAGCTCTCCCCAGCTAGCACAAAACAGTATTGTGTTTTTCTCTCTGCGGTAAGATTGTTCAGTACTGTTGATGCTTGAAGCTGATATTTGAAATGGGTCCACTTCATATTTGTTTTTCCTTTTCCCTACAGGAACACAATCTAAAAAATTCAAGAGGTGCTTGTACCCTAAAAATATTACCTTGGTCTTCCTTTGTAAGACACAGAAGGAGTTTTCTCGAAAGTTTCTGGAGGTGCAGACTGAAAGACGCTCATTACTCTAATCAGGCTATTAATTGAAGTGCACTTTACAGAATTTCACGTCCCTTTGGGACCTGCTAATGACTTCTGGGAGGTTGTCACTGTTTGTGGTTTATCACAGAGTCATCACCTGTTTGATACAGTAATAGTTCATGCATTATGTGCAGAAGGTGTATAATAATCAGTGTCTTTTTATTTTCTCCATGTGTACGGCTGTAATTGTGACTACTTAAAATGGTGTTGGGCTGCATAATTATTCCCGCATGCATTTGATCACCTGCTGTAGTGAGGTGGTCTCCTGGGCCCTGACCCTTGTATAAACTACTATTTCTACATTTGAGCATGCACAGGTGTACCTCAGAAAGTACTGGCAAAAATCCAGTGGCCAGTCTTTATGTACATGAATCTTAGACCTGTTCATTCAGAACCAAATTGGATTGAGTTCTAAGCTGTTTTTGTGTGTGGGACCTGATTTGGAATTACCAATTGTGGATTATGGAGTGTAGTTATGGAAACAGATTATTGTCTAATTTACTGGTTGTTTTTTTTTTTTTTTTTTTCTCCCCTCCTGTGTTTTATATCCCCTAAATAATAACCTTGGGTGGGTGGCATTTCTCCTTTGTATGCTTGGTTTTGTAATTGATCATAGCCAACAAACCCCTGATCCTACCACAGCAGACTATAAAAAAGATCTTTTCATGAAATATTAATGGACAAGTTTTGCAAAGCTACATTACAATGTAAATCTGAATCAAATAATGATGTAAGATTTATGCTGACACACAAACAATATTTTTGTACCGCTAACAAGCTTGGAGGGTTTGAAATGTTTTGTAAAAGTATTTGATATCATTAATAAGACACAACGTGAGACAACTCAAAGGTGTAAGCTCCCATAGATAGGCATTGTGTCGTTTCATGTGAACTGTGTTCTGTGTTTTCTAACTTGGTCTGAGGGACAAAGGGACTGCTGATGCAAGAGGGAATCACTCTTTTATCTTCACAGTTTCCCTGGCACACAATCTCTTTACCCAGCGTAGGCCATAGAGTACACACACTCACGTATACACACTGGTGTACACATGCACACATAAATGTATACATAGTATGCTCAAACATAAACACACACACACACACATGCTTGTGGAGGTTGTGGAGAACTTCCTGGGCCCCACTATATCTGACACCCTTAAGTGGGAAGTCAAATCTGCCACCGTTGTCAAGGAAGCTAACCAAAGGCTGTGATTCTTGGAGCGCATCCTACCACACACTGGGCAAAAGGCAGGGAGACAACCTGGACAAGTTGCCAGTGCCAGAGACACATACACACAGGGAAATTGGCAATTGTTTTTAATGTTAAGCTCGCCGAGTCAAATTCTATGCATTGGTTGCTATGGCAATAAGGCATTAGATTATGCAAACATGTGCACATATGCAACACCCCTCCCCCCACACGCACACACATATATAAGAACACATGTGCGCAAATACCCGCACACACATATTCATGAGCATCACAGTCAATTGCATGAAAAAGAAAATCAACAGATGGCCAACTGATTACATATTTACCCCACTCAAATGTACCATTTTTAACAATTAAAATAAACGATGACCTCGAGAGTAATCCGGGGCAGCCATTTAACACTTTATGTCTGGCACTTTTGTTGCACGCATTGGCAGAAGATGAGACGTGCGGAACCAGCCTCGCCGTAGATCCACTGTACTTACAGTATCGGTGTACAGAGTTTAACATCTACAACAAAGAGAGTCTTTAAGACTGGCACTTCCCACCCTGCAGTCTTACTTAAACCTGATCCTGAGCTGCTTTGACTCGATTTCCCAGCAAGATACTTTGTTAGTGTCAGACTTATAGGAAATACATTAGCACTGATGCCAAGATACGAAGAAAACCAATGGACTTTTAACTATAGCTGTCAGGGCAGTTTTAAGAAGTACTTTGAGAAAGACAGGTATTTGCCTTAAGTAGACTATGGAAGC
Organism: Albula goreensis; assembly: GCA_022829145.1. Taxonomy (NCBI): domain Eukaryota; kingdom Metazoa; phylum Chordata; class Actinopteri; order Albuliformes; family Albulidae; genus Albula; species Albula goreensis. Next base: position 7,147,931 of record CM040758.1, read on the forward strand.
GTGATGCCCACAGCTTAACTGCAAAAAAGACAATACTTTGAAAAGAAACACATTTGTAAGCCAAGCGTTTGCACCATTGAAACCCCATGTTTCCTGTCGCAGCATGATGTTTGCTCTGAGATAAGTAGGAATGAAGTAGAAGGGCACGCGAATGTCACTGAGAATCTTTCAATCTCTCCTGTAGGTAGACAGTTGTAAACTGAATCCACAGCTTATGAACCCACCAAATATTTACCCACATGGTCAGAACATAAAAAGTCCCGTATCTTTACTGCTCAAGCTGAAAAAATCAGTGTTCATGGTCATTATGAATATTCATGAATGGGCATGTACAATGGTAATGTAATAACACTGTTAACTCCTGTTATCAGCTGTGGCCTCCTGTACTTAGGAAGCAGACAGAAGGAAAGCATGAGCTGACCATCTGGTTTGTCTACACAATCTGCGCTTGTTACCATTGGCCACGGGGGCCCCGCACTCATGTTCTTGGCTCGCTTGTGGGGCGAGGGATGGAGGACGAGTGAGTGGCCATGTTGGTTCTCTGTCACTCCTGTTTGGAAGGGCACAAATGGAGCTTTGGCAAACAGAAGCTGAAATTCACCCTTAGTTTTTGCTGACAATATTTTGAGAAAGAACTCACATGGCCTATAGCAGTTCTGTTAATGTCTGTGTAAATTCATATTTCACACACGTACATATCTCCGGCTTAAAACTGAAAGTGGCAGAAAGAAAAAGGCACCCCTGCTGTCAAGACTATCTGGTCTCAATTATTTCATGTACTACATTACAAACATAATACACACAATATACATTACAGACACATTTAATATACACAGTTTTATAATTACTGTAATTACTTCATATTGTTAGCCAGCTCAGTCATTTGAATCAGTGTAAATCTGTAGCACGTAAAAGTGGAACTTCACTGCTTAACCCTTTTTTCAAGCACCATGTATGTAGTGGGTGAATGCCCTATCTTTCAGAATTCTAGAACATTCTAAAACAACTTTTAGAATTTCATAACAAGTCATGTCCAATCACATGTGGTAATTGTGATTCTAACATGTGAAACTGAATTTTTCATGTAGTTTTTGTATCAGTATTCTATTTCATGTTCTGTGAAAATAATGATGTCTGCCTGGGTTTCATAAGGGTTTTCAGCCTCCAGTTTGACGATCCCAGCCTTAGGGGAGGTTTAAGTCTCAGTGCTACTGTTTCCCTGAGAAAAGCAGCCCTGAATTTGAATTGCTTCAGCATTTTCAATGGAAAACCTGCAAACAGTGAGCTGTGCACCATCACTTACTCTAAGTATGCTTATCTATAAAGATAATAAGCAGTGCAATGGTGCAATGTCCATATTGGTAACATTCTGCTGGTTTTCGGCAATTGGCAAAATAAGTACGATGCCAAGTAATGTGCTTGACGTACGTCTGTTGTGATTACATTGACAATGAAACACCCTGGTACATATTCGGCATTTCCTCTCCCAAATCTAGCTGCCTTCATGTGTTGCAGTGATGTTCTGTCCTCATTGGTTGCTGCAGTGTCTGTTTGTCTTAGCTAAGGACTGTTACTATCGTTTGAACATTTTGTGATTAGGTTCAACGAGATGCTCCTTTTCAGCTGCATTGAAGGACACATGGAAGTGTACACATGGAAGCGCCTGAGATTAGAAGAATCTAAGTTCACAACTGCAATTGGGAAGGTAATGGGGCTGAGCTCAATTTAGGCAGTACTTCAATTGACCAAATATGAGTGCACTGGATCTCTGCAACAGTGGTGACCGCAGCATAACGATTTCCCTTCATCCTAATAGAAAATTGGGCGCAAGGTTCATTTCCATTTGGGCTTCATGAGCTGATCTTTATCTATGGTTTTTCTTGGTATTTGTTCCTATTAATACTCACGTTCCCAAACGATCTCCCACAATTAATCAACGGTGCCATTCCCTTCGCTGCCTGTCAGTCAGAGCCCCGAGTCCCTTTCCCGCCAACCCGCTGTATCCACAGTGCCCATCTCTCCTCCCGTCGTTAGAAATTAATCCTCCGTGACACCATCTGGCTCCGTCCCCACAGGCCTTTCATTAATTACGTACCACTACCGCAGATTCTCACCGCGCTTCCATTTTTATCCGCCGCTATCACAGTGCGGTCCACGGCGGCCGTCGTTCTCACCGGAGCCCTCGCTGTCACGAGCGAAGCGAGGCACGGCACGGCTCCCTTATCACATCGGGTGCTCAGAGACCTCCCGCAAAGATCAAGGTGCCGTTTTTTTAACGTTGGCATTCATTTGATGGTTCAATCTACCATCGGGGGAGACAGGTGAGGGTTTCTAGGATGCAACTGAGAGAGGCTATCCATTTTATTGGCAGGATACTTCCTACTATTCAAATCTCTTTAAATATCTGTCAAAATTATTTTTCTCAAGCGTATTTTACTTTCATTTCCTATTCTGAATGTTCTATCACAGAGCTCAGTTAATAAATTGATAATTGTCACTGAAATGAAATGTATGAAAAGGATTTCTCATGAGAAAAAATTACTGCATGGCTGGCCATGAATGTCCTCCACCATTTTTCTTTATTATGTATTGGCTATTATGAGAAGGTAAGTTCTGCTTCAGATTTAGTAAATTAGTTTTCACAGAATCATTTTATTAATAGATCATCAAGTAAAACCTTGTTACTGCCCCAAAAGAGAAATCTTTGCACTGGAGGTAAAAAAAATAGCACTTCAGGTTGATCACAGATGGTCTATTTTATGTTTTGGTATCACATACAAGTAAGCATAACTTTGGCTAAAGCTAAACCCTCTGGCATTAGCATAACCTGCGTGCCTGTGGTGTCCTTCTGCAGTGTCTAATGAAAGACCACAGTGCTGTATGGCCTATATTTTAACCATATTTTAGACTGAAGTCCTGTTAGTGTCAATTAATGGTCAACCAGATTAATAGAATCACCTCAAAAAATAAAGACAGTCTCAAATTATTTATTGAACACAATGATCCAGCATTAATTATTCTCATATGTCAAACTTTATGTTCAGTAATTGGTAGCAGCTCATTGAGCTGCAATGACTTCAGTTAAACATTATTTATAGCTGTCATGGAGAGTCTTGCATCTGCTTTCAGCAATTTTAGCCTTTTCCGGCTTACAGAACCGCTTCAACTCTGTGAGATTTAAGGTCTCTAATTCATGAGCAGCTTGTTTTAAGTATAGAGGCCAAGGGACTCACATTATATATAGCCACCTGCAACACCCCCTGTGTCTAGCCTCAGATGGCTGGAAATTAATTCTCCTCCTAAAATTTAAGGGCAAATGTGGACTGAATCCAGCACTTTATCTTGTTGTGTCTGCAGAGGGAAATAAAGTAGCCCCTCTAGCTAATTACCCATTCTTTTTGGCTTCTGTCTTATCCTCTCAGCACCAGACACTGTGACTGTGCCTCTTGTAGTGTTTTAGATCCTAATTAAAGCCATATAACTGTACAATAAAATTTAGAATTTGTAGCTAATCATGATATACCTTAAGTTGCCAGTAATGTAGACAAGATTCTGTGACCACATAATTAAAATTATGACCGACACATGGCTGACATACACCTGATATACAGAGCCATATATATATATATATATATATATATACAATATCTAAATATATATTTAACTCTGTATGGGTCAGTCATAATTTTAATTATGTGGACACAGAATCATGTCTACAGCTAGACATGATGATTCTGCTAGCCTATAAAATGATAAACTACTTGCATATTTGTGTAAAGCCTGCAAAGGTTTTGCCTAGCACAGTGTGATCGGTGTAATACCAGCTATTTGCTGACCGAAGGCTACAGCTCGCTTTTCAGTTCTGGTGTTTCACGGGCATGTTTGATGTTGTTTGATGTACAGGAAGCTTACAGCAGCAGGCCATTAGCCATTAGATGCATGTGGTGCACACTGTAGGTAGGTAGGATGGTTTTTAACCGTAAGAAGGGCTAAAGGCATGGGAGATGATGAGACCGCATCATACCAAACATAGGGGGCCAAAAGCGATGCCATTTTGGTCCGTCTCACATAAACACAGCTGCTATTCGGCCAGGTCCTAGAGACCCATAAGGTCTGGTTTTTGTTTACACCATAGATTCAGTTTCCGATTTATATCCAAGAAAACTGACGCAGTGAGATAAATCTATTATTTACTCTGTTAACTGATTAGACCAGCTCTCCAAGAACAGGGTTGATAAATTTTATCTCCAATGCTCTACTCAATTTTGGATTAGAATTTAGAATGACCTATTTGGTTTTTAGCAGACGCTTTTGAATTAAAGTGGTCCGCAGTAAGTATGCTCAATGTACAAAGAAAATATCGCTAGAGCAGGAACTCAGCAAAGCTACTCATTGAAGTAGTGTGCACTGCAGGTCCGTCCAATCAAAAGGTAGAAAAACCCAGCATAATAAATGAGGAGTTTAATACGGGGCTTAGAGAGAAGTTTTTGCGCTTCTTTAAGTAGCATTTAGGTTAGGTGTAGCCTGAAAAGGTGGGAGGATGACCAGTGAGCCTGCCATCCTGTAAGGGTTGTGGGGTGGGGGTTGGGTGGTCAGGCAACCCAGGAAAATGACTGGGCCATATGAAGAAACTGTCAAATGTTGGGATGGTCAGAGTGGATATCTGACCACAGCATGCCAAGGGCAAGCCAGCACTGGCTCGGAAGCCAACTAGTTAAAGGTGTGAAAGTAGCTGAGCAACAATAAGGAACTGAGCTAGTGGTTGTGTAGTCTCTTTGATTCGGAAAAGACACATTCTGCTGATGCGATGGAGGGAGGTCCAGGTGATGAGTCCACAGAAGCTCGATTGAATATCCAAGGTTCTTGCCTGACCTAAAAGAAGCTCCTAATGAAAAATGCATTTCGCCTCTTGAGTCTATGATGCACAGAGCACTGCATCTGCACAGGGGTCCAGGGGTTATTGGTACAGTCGAGCGGTAGATGAAAGACTTATCTCTCACAGATGATAACTGATAACATGCAGGATTCTGGGATTGGGGGAACTCAGGGAAAGTAACCTGTAGCCCGATGGAACCATGGCTGACTTTAAGCCACCCTCCCTTTAATGAAACTCCGGTAACTGTGCTCTACTGCTATGGAGAAGCACATAATAAAGCAGACTACCTTTGTATGATTTTTATTGAGTGTTGGAAAAAAAGGAATCTCAGCCAAAATCTTAAAATGCATGTCATTTTCTGGTCTGAGCGGGAGGCATTATGGTCAGAATCTGGTAGACAATAATTGCGGGGTGTGATGCACAGGTTCAGGTTCATAATGCGAGTGCATGGTGTGATGTCATTGATATGATGTCCATGCGTTCGCAGCACAGCGCAGTGACATTCGCTCGAGCGGGTACGCGTTCTGCCACCGCGAGAGCGAGCATTTCAGCACGCGCCGCCAAAACGACCGTACGAGGTCCTTACCGCGGGAGCAGCAGCTGAGCGTTTGATTGACATCCCGGTTACCCCCCCAGTGTCACAGGCTCAGTATTACAATCAGGTCGGTGGGGGGTGACAGACCACATCGCACACTTGCACCCCCAGCAGAATGACAATCGCAGTAACGGGGCACCGAAGGTGAGAACCCGTCCCAGAACGGCAGAAACAAGACAGCCGCCATGCTGCCGCACCCCCAACCCCCTCCCCCCAGGTCTCGCCACTTACCCCAGAGTGAGAGACAACAAGCCTTATCTGTAATTACACTCTCAGCCTCAATGCCACCAAATCATTCACCATAATTAACCGGGAAACGGGGAATACAAATCAATATTTCTGCGTGCGATTGAGTTGAATAATTAATCCCACGCCTTCCTCCTCCGCTCTTGTTCTCCGTGGTTAACACAGACATTAGTATGCGCCCGTTGCCTGGAATCGTTAACGAAGGTGGAGGGTGTTTGCAGGTTGGGCAGGGGGGCGGGGCCGTGGGGTTTCTCTTCAAGGCGCACCCGGAGCAGAAGGCATTGTGATGCTCCTCAGAGCTACCGGGAGCACCACAGATTATTCCGCATCAGAGGAAAATTAACTTAATTCGCTGGCTTTTCTTTGTGGAGTGATATGAGAGCCATGACGTTAATTGGTGTTCATCCACCATGTAAAAAAAACTCTGATAGCTCTTGCAAACCAACATATTGTGCCCAAACTCTGAACAATTCTCTTCGCTGATGCTGTTTTGTCACCCTCCTGAAAAAAGGTGTTGCAGATATAGACTGTAAATGCTTTAAAGTACAAATTAAACACATTGCCAAAGGACAAAGACTGAATAATATAGCTGACCACTGAACTTAAAAAGTGACATTTTTCTAGTAAATGTGACTTTTATAGCACTATTTCGCGGAAATCAGGGTTTGCAATATTATTTTACGAAGGAGTCTGTCTTGGTTGGCATGTGAAGATCAAAAAGTCTTTGAAAGTAGGCAAGGTACCCTGGTCCCATTCCCTGTGTATGGTAAGGTTTACCAGGCCTGAGAGAAAGCGGAAATGCAGAACACAGGACTTGCTGAGTGTACGTTGAAAGGTCTGCTGTTCTGGGCCCAGCCTTTTTTCTGTGGCTTGAGGCTGTTCATTTGAGACTCACGCACTTGTTTCTGTAGACCTCAGCAATGCAGCAGGTTTGACAGCCCTGGCGTTCGCACGTGAGCCAACAACTGGGGTGGGGGGATGTTTGGCACACGTGCACATGTGTGGCCTTGCAGGGGGTGCCTTACGAGCGGGGGCTTCGGCCTGACTTTTTTGGAGAGAATAGCCGAAAGGGGGGTGGGGGTGGAGCGGGCGGGAGGGGGTTTGGTGGGGGCAGTGTTTGGAGATTTGAGAGGGGCTTTCAAAGGAAAGTTCAAAGCAGTCACGATCACCGGGTTCGCGGCGCTCACCTCATTCAGAGCTGCTGCTCTCTCACATGCTCGCGCGGAGCCGAGATCCCCTCTGAGATAAAACGGCCCGCAGCTCCGCTGTGTTGATATAAACGCGAGTCCGTACTGTAACACGGCACACTGTGTTCTACATGTCAGGAGTCTGGATTAAGACTTCACATATGAATAACCACCCAGACTGAGAGATCATATCACAGGGAAGCCTGAGTGGGCGGTCAAGGGCTACAACCATGCAGGGAACGTTTCCAATATCAAAGCATTTCTGTTGCTTTTGGCTTTTGCTTTATTTCCCTCTGTTTTCATGCATTAAGAGCGTCAGTACATGAGTCACCCTTAGAGCACATGTCATTCAAATGTAGCTAAACTGAATGACTCTTACCTGAATGCAATGGCTTAGTGCTGGTAATAATAACCGATAAACCCTGCAAAGGGTTGTCCATATCCATCGCTGGTAATAAAAAATGAGGCGTGACTTGTGGCCATGAATCTGATTGGTCAGCGTGTCTCTTGATCCTGGACTGATTGGTCAGCATGTCTTTTGATCCTGGAATGACTGGTCAGCGTGTCTGTTGATCCTGGATAAATACTGTTTTAGGGGTGCTGACTTGTTAATCTGTCTGATATCAATATAGGAAGTGCAGGTGATACCATCATCTGCAAAAACTGTCACCACATCGGTTACTATTATTATTTTGCGCATGGAATGATTATGCAAGTTTACACTGCGTTGTGTGTATAAAAAAAAAAAAAACCTATAATAAATCAGACACAAGTTGCATGGGCCAGAATCAGGTTGGAACAATGCATAAATGTGGTTCAAACCAGATTTAAAAAAAAAAAAACTGATTTTATGAGACTACTTTCTGTTAAAATCTCAAGAAAAAGTCAAGACATAAATAGAATATGTGAGGAAAAAGATCAGATTTTAATCACTTCAAGATGCCAGTGTTAATGTAGCCAAATCGCAGCTTCAGAGTCTGTTTGATATGTCAGTAAATACTCCACACTTTGAACAGCAGGTTCATCTTCATTTCCCCTCCTTTTCTCTTATGACTGTAGTGAAGCACACATTGAAAGCATATTGTACCTCTTTATTCTTTATTAATAAAGAGAACAGCAACAACAATCCTGAGGCAAATTTCCCCTGAAGATGGCTTCTTTACCGTCAGAAGATCAAGTCATTTATTAATTTCTTATCAATCTAATTATTATGTCAACAATTTCATTAAGTCTAGTCAGTAGCCTGTTCACCTGGGTAACTGTTATCTCACTGATTGTTGAAAGAACAAAGGTAATTTGCTCTTAGATGAAGGTATTGATAAATATATTAATCGCAGCACAACAACATGAATTTGATCAAAAAGGGTATCTGGCTAGTCTCTAACACTTAACCCATGTTGTGTGAAATTGGGCTTCAATGCTAATTTGGACAGAGGGCACAATGATAGCATTGGTCTTCCCACTCCAAAGCAAAGCATTTCTGGTTGCTATCTGCCCATTGTAAGTGTGCATTTCTGACCTGCAAATCTCATTAGCAGCTATTCTTGCAAAGACAATCAGGTGATACACTCTTTCAATTCATGTTTTTTTATGATAAACATTGGAGACTCTCGACTGGGGACCCCGTTTTGCTGTTTATATTTCACTGATATGCACAATATGAAATGAGATGTAGACTATAAAAAGGCATACTCCAGCCCTAATTCCACATCATTATTTAGAAAAGACCATCTCTGTTTTCATATACGGATTTTACAAACACAAAGGAGACAGGGGCGGCCAACCCGAGCAGGGTCAGCAAGTCCCTACGGAGACTACACCTGCCCTCATTAAAAGATCCACCCTGACTTCTCAAGCCAAACCAAAAAGAAAAAGGCCAGTCTTCTAAGGAACTCGCTTACATGCTCCCGTCTAGGCATGTTAACGTGAGAGGTGCAGAAAAAGAAAAACGAAAAAAGCGAAACGATAAACCGAGCGCGTAACACAGGAACACAGCCATCGGCGTGCATCAGATGGGGGGGGTCTGAGGAAGAAAGCCGGCATCCGCCATGTTCATATCCATCATTTTTAAAGGGCCAGGAACCAGAATGGCGAATTAGAACCAGCACAGGTGCAACAATCACTCGTGAACGAAAAGAGAACGCGCTAGCAGACAGCCATATGTAACCGTAACTACTATAAAAGGCTGCATGAAGCAAAATGATTGACTGACTGATTATTTGATTGACTCATAAGACATTACATTTGAGACAGACTCCATTAAAACAACAACTACACTTATTCACAATATTGAAAGACAAAAAACACCAGCTTTGTTTCTGAGTTCTCAATATTATTATTTTCAAAATTATAACCTATTTTCTGGTTTAATTATTGAGTACTGCATAACTGTAGTGTTCAGAAAAAACATTTTCAGCCTGTCTATGGCCCTTTTTCTCATTAAATCGAGTAGTTCCAAAAACTAAATCCTGAAAGTAGGGACGCTCAGTTACTGAGGGCTATGGGAAATGAGGCTTAAAAACGACAATGGGCCAAACCTTACTTCCTTAGCTATCAAAATTCATGGAAGAGCATAATTGCTTGTTCAATTACCCTTTAACTAACCACAGGATTGGCTGCACAAAAACCAGAATACAAAAGGGGTCTCGAGAGTTTTGGAAACCCTGATTCATGATATGAAACAGGGCCATTTAAATACAGAGTGTGCCTTGCATTCATGTGCTATCTTCATGTAAGAGAGCTGCAATGTGCTTCTTATAGAAGTAAGCTGTTTATGTCAGTAACTTCAAAACAGCCTGGTTAAATAAAGGTTAATAATTATTATTAATAATAATAATAAAAATAATTCATTGATATACTTCCTCTTGGGAAACTTGGAGGATAAAGGCAATTGGAAAATCTCTTTTCTTTGGAACAAGAGTCAATATGAAAAAATACCAAATTAAAAGCCTTTAACTGAATATGATTAGAGAAAGATTAGCTCATAAAACAAATTTAATACCAAATGAACCATGAGATTAATTTAATTGAAATTACTTTACAGAAGTAGACATCAGAGACAAAATCAAAAGAATGTGAGTTCTTGAAAATGAAGCTCACTCTGCACAGCACACCGTAACTGTTTGTCCATCAGCCCGTTCCAATACATGTACAACAACAAAGAAAACCTGGCCATCATTTTTAAAACAATAAAATGTTACTTTGATGGGAGAGACAGTACACTAAAGATTTAAAATGTCATTGAAAAGACCATGGACTTTGTTCTTGGTTGGGAGAGAATAAGAAATTATTTCTGCTTTGGCAGCTACAGCAAAGTGTTTACTGTATTTCATAATGTTATGGATAGGGTTTAAACCCACAACCATGGAGTTTATGGCACAATGCCCTAACACAGTGTACCACAGGTCTGTCAGCTTTGTCTTTTACTGGGTGTGATGTATTCCTTGGTGAGACTGGTGAGACTGCTGCAGAGTGGAGAAATGGGTTTCCATTAAAGACAATCCATGTCTGGTTTTTGTGCAGATGCTCATGGGTGGAGCACCTTGATTGACAGGCGGGGCCTGTGTGAATTGGGTCACCTGTGGCTAATCAGCTACAGGGTTTATATACAGGCCAGGGTGCAATGGGAACTCAGTTGGGAACTGAAAAGGTTAGGGTGGGAGCTCTGCTCCTGGTAAGGTTTGGTTTAGTTAAGTCCCAACTTAGTCAGGGTGGGAGCTTGGCTCCTGGTAAAGGTTTGTATAGTTAGTCTGACCAAGTGAATTGAGACTTGTGTCAGTTTCTTTTGTTTTCTCTCCTGTTAAAGTTCATGAGGGAACTGACCCAAAGCGGGTTCATTTTTGTTTTCAGTTGCACAAGACAACCCCAGCAGGAGGTATCTTTTTAAGTTTCTTGAACCCTGAGTGATGGGCTTTTGAGTTAAATTTTACCCCTCCTTACACACTCCTTTTTTCAGTTTGTGTTGGAGAGTTGGTTCTTTTCAGTTATTCTCCCTGAATTCTCCATCTTGGTTGACACCAATGGTGTCTTTTAGAACCCCTTTTCCCCAAGTTCAAATATAGTGATTATTTGTTAGTTTTTAGTTCCCAGTAGAATGTGAAGAGAAGTGGGAACAAAACCATTCATAATCATTAATTCAAATTTCTTTGGCTGTTGTGTTTTTCTCTTCTCTCCTCCCCACGTACTTGTATCTGACCTTCCATGAACATCTGGTCTAATAATGCTCAGATATGTGGGCTTACATGAGATCTCTCTATCTGTTTGTCAGTTCAGCCCCTGCATCTTGAGACCTGGCCCCCTTCAGTCTCCTCTCTCCCATAATTCAGTGAGGCAGCGCACGGAGCGCTGAAAACAAGACTGTCAAAAGCCAAGTAACCCTATTTCTTACCCATCATAATCTTATTTACTCGACAAATTCAATTATCGGGATTTCTCTCTCAGCTCCGCTGCCATACAGTTGGCATCCTTGGGACTGCCTGATTGATTTAATGAGAAGTAAATCTCATCTGGAGTATTGCTTTTGCCAGAGCATCAGTGGAAACACAGGCCTCCAAGGTATTGAGGAGCAAAATGGCACTGCCTGAAGAAACTTGCAGATGGCGATTCAGAAAACAACACGGAAGTAGTGGGACTTTAGAGAACAATAATGTAGCAGCTGTAAATATTTCACATGCCAATGTCATGTTTCTGCATTGTGTCTCTAATATTCCTTGATTGTTTTGCTATGAGCTCATTATTTCAACTATACAAAATGCCGTTAATGTGGATTTCCCTCCTTATCTGTCACATGGAACCTTTAAACATTATGATGTCATCAAAAGAGGTGTTTGTCAAAGGGGGCTGGTGATCATGACCAAAACAAAACAAATAAAAAAATCAGAGGCTATTTTAATATTATAATTTTATAGGATGGAGATCAAAGCATTAAGATGAATGCACTTTTTATATGCAGTCTTGTGCATAATCCATAACATGAACAAATGCAATTTAAATAAAGCCATATTTCCTGCCTTGCCAATGTGCAGTAATGTGTTTATTATCTCAGTGCATGTATCCACTGTCATGCAGCCAAAATGTACAGGAAATGGTCCAATTACCTTATGTGGATTAATGCACTTTGGTGTGATCTTTTATTTGCTTTATCTTCTTAACACTGCTAATGTTTTAGTGGCAGTAACCTTTGCAACATGGAAACAGATTTGATAGGTATATTTTATGGGCTTACACCCTTTCGACACAATTTTCCAAACCTGGTCTCAGAGTTGTGTGTGTATATCTATAATAATTTTTTTTTTTTACTAATCTTATATGCTTACATACAGTTTCAACAGTTCATATATAACTACCAAGTAGTTTGTGATTTCAGATCAGCTAGCTATGCCTTATCGTATACAGTAATTGAACATAGTGTAAAAAAAAAATCATGATGGACTGAATATCCTCGTATATTCAACCTACACCTGCGGCTTTTTATTTTGTGTGAAAATCGTATGTGAGGAAAAAAATGGGGGTACGAATAGAACATTGTACTCGGTTGTTCTGATTGTATTTATTTTTAATGGTAATCTATGCAATCTTGGCTGACTAGTGCCCCTTCTGTTCTGTACCTGGCGGGCTGGTAATGTCACCGCTGTGAGTCTGACGGGTGATGCTGAAATTTTAGCTCACGCTGTGCTTTCAGACTTCACATCGCTGTCTCGGCTGCTGTGGAATCGCGCCATCTTGTTCAAATAAGTTCTGTGTTAAATGCAAATGTGTTTACAGTAGTAACAGGGAAAACATACAAGCTCAGGGAAGCCTTTAAATAATTTCTATAGGTGCGTTGATCCCAGAAGTCAAAAGTTTACAAGTGCTGAGATTCACATTCAACATTATTCATTCAAAATTTTTGCATTACAAAAAGAATCACAAACTGCTGTAGATGCAAATTAATTATTAATTCCAGAATGAATTATTAATGAATACTTTTAATTCATCAGCATGGATTTCATGATTCCTCCTCTGTTTTTGTCATATTTGAATGGAACCATTTCTTCTAATTCATGGACTCAAGTGAATATCTTCAACACATGTGACCTCTGCTGCCATGGTGACATGGTCATAAGTGGACTGCAGATGCAACACCAATAAGATAATGTCTTATGCCATCGGAGGGATAAATATATGCTCAGTTAATGAAACTGGCCAGGGGATGGCACAATAGTGATCACTAATCTTTAACTGGTTTGCCTTTTATTTTTCAAAACCAGCTGTTGTTCTAGAGGTGAGGACCTCCAGCCATGGCTGGCAGAAAGGTGTAGGAAAGTCAATTGACTGATGTGTCAATAAGTACAGCAACAATCATTATTTTTAGTTTCCTGTGACCATCATGCCTGTGGGCACAAAATGGCCGCCGCTTGGCAAGATCCCCAGCGTTAAAGCCCAGTGTTCACGGCACTGTCTTTGGCATGTTGCATCTGCCTCCCTGACCCCGTCCCCTTTTTCCCATTCACCCCCAGTATGCAGAAATCCCTCGGTGTGTAAGTAGAACAAGCTTCTCCCCCCCCTTAAAGCAGAGCAGGGGCTTCAGGTTAATCTCATTATCCATCTCCCCCGTCCATTCAAACGTGATTGATTGCACACCTCCGGGTTCCCCCTGAGACGTAATCAACCAATATGAATGTAACACCAAAAAGAATGCAAACATTAATCATTTCTAAACTGTCATCCCACTTTGTCTCCCCGCCAAGCATCAACACTCCATAGCGGTCTCTTTCATATGGTACTGAAGTCGTACACAGACTTGCTTTAGTGGCCAGGTCAAAATAACCCATTTATATTCTCAGAGGCGAGACAGACCTCTTAAAGGTGTACTTTAGGCAACATAAGCTTCGCTACTGAATAAAATCCCCAAACTGCCATCGAGGTAAATGCATATCTCTGGGAACAGACTCTGTAAGTCAAAATTAAGAGCGTTCCAGACACTGATCTCGGTCATTAAAGCTGTTTTGAATTGCAAATCCAGACTTATTTCCTCACAGTAATTCTTGTTCTTGTTGTTATTAGGAGTAATGATGCTCGATCTCACTGCCATTATAAAATAGAACCTGTCTCTTTTCCCCGGGTTTTATAGCCTTTTTAATGTGCTGTTTCTGGACGTGTCTTTCTCAGTTTGTGTGTGTGTTTGTGTGGTTACTGCATCTGATTGCTTGCAACCCTTTGACAACAACAAAACCAATTATTTTTTTTATTTTGTAAAATCAAAATATTAAATGGAACAATTGAAACAAAGCTGTATCATAACGTAATCATGGACTCTTTTGTAATGGTTGAATGGTTTTTTTTAACGTTTGGATGAGCTTGTGATCCTGGTAACATATCCTGTAATGCAATATAAAAAAATAGGCCTACACCACTGTGAAACTTTGCTTTCCCCCTCCCCATACAGTTTAGGACATTTTAAAATTCCTTCAATAACCGTTGACAAGATGCATGGAGACAGTTTACCACTCTGGAGCAGAATGTATGTACAAACAGAATCCTGATTTAGCTCATACTAAAATCACTGATAAAAAACCTGGGCAGGGATTCAGTCTTTAACTTTTAGAAGTCAATGTAAGCCTTTCGTTGGCATTAGAATTCACAACCAGTTTAATTTAAATAAAATAACCAATTTACTAAATTAGACAGAAAAGTATTAATAAGAATTATTATAATTATAATTTTTTAGTGAAATTAAAACAGAGTGCTGTCATTTTTTGTTAATTTTTTAATCACTTTGACTTCATTTTTTTTTTCACGTTTTATCATCTGTGAATCTCAAACTCCAGTATTCTGGGCATCCAGAAAAAGCAAAGGCTTGTATGTGCTACAAGTGAACTGATAAAACTTTTCCTATATACATTTGAATTGATATTGGTATTGCAATGGTACAATTTTCAGCTGTGACAATATTGAGCTTATTATTCTCCTGTTTTCGTTATTTTTTTTGTTCCTACTCTTTTCTTATCTAAGTAATGAGAGTGTTCTTTTTCATGGGCACTGAGAGAAAGTCATACAATCGCCTCGGCCCTCGTGAAATAAAATTGCGCTAAGCGCTAAGCAGTGGAGCATTCATCACTAAGCCAGCCTGCTTTGACAGCCCACCTCTATTGCAGGGGGAAATCATAAGCACAGAGTTTAACGTACTGAAACATATAAAAATCGCAGGTTTGTTCACCCAATCTGGGTGTGTCAAATGGCATTTAGGGGCAGTTGAGGAAGGTGGGAAAGGTTGAGGACTCTGGAGAAAATAACAAGCACTTACAAGTGTGTGGGAGTTTGCATTTCATTTATTTGGCATTTTCAGTGCAGAAAGGTGTTAAGTACGTTTTATGGGCAAAGTCATAATGAATAATTTGATGGCGTTGATTTCTGGCCAAAAGGGATATGTCAGGCATCATAATGTATATACTCTGGGAATACCCCTACGGGGTTATAGGGGATGAAGGTGGTGTTATTTCCCCCTTTAATTTTACTTGTTTACGTTTTTACATTTTATCATTATGTTGTTTAATCTTGCATTATGAGTATTGAGGATTTTATTGTAAGGGGGAGGAGTATGCATGAAAAAGCAGCCTCTAAAAGAGGGTGTGGAGGCTTTGGCACTGAGAGGCTGAGACCAATTTCTCCTCCATTCCACGGATGGATGAAGCCAACTGTATCCCTCTGCTGTACAACTCCTGCTGTTGTTGGGTACTGGCATAGCCTAGAGCCAGACCGTCTATGTCCAGTCTACAGGGCTAGGCTGCATACTGAGCTGGTACAGTCAGAGATGGGGGAGGGGGTGAGGGTAGGGTGCAGGGGCATCACCAGACCCTATTTACTGGGGCATGTGCCCCAGTAATAATTTGTTGTACCCCAGTAACTGATCATAGAAAAACAACTAATTTTTAAAAATGTATCATAAATTGTAAGTGTGAGGATGTGGGCAATGGGGGCCTGTAGTGGGTCCCAGTCGTGCTAAAAATCGAGCAACATCCCGGGTGGGGTGGGAAGACTGATGGAAGGTAGAAGACTGATGGAGGCGTCCTCCTTACACCCCTCCCCACCCAAGGTCTTTCGGCAGACTCTGTCCCACTTGCGAGGAAACGGTAGCGTTTACCTGTTGTCCCCGTTCCAGGATCTCCTCTCCCCCCCCCTCCTGCATCTGTCACGCTCGCAGGCAGTATTTACTTCCCCATCCCGACAGCTCTCTCGCGCCCGCGTCGAGCCCTGCTGAGAGAGAGATGGAGGGAGGATGAGTGCAGTGATTACAGAGCCCGTGCCAGAACTCGGCCACCCCATTACCGCCACGGAGCTCACGCCGCCCCTGCCTCGCGCTGCGCCACCAAACGAGTGGCTCCGTGCTCTGGATCGCTTCCAAATATTAAACTGTTGCCTGCTCAAATATTAATACTCCAAAGCGGAACCCAGCTGAAGCTTAATGAGCAGATTGAGGAGGTGTGTGTGGGCTTTGGAACGGAAGCACATTTTCCACTGTTTTTTCAGACCTATCTGATATTACATTGGCCAAAATATGTAAGTCATGACAATGTAACTACAAACATGTTCATGTGCTTCCCTGCCCTAAAATTCATATTTATTTATTCATATTTAGATATATATATTTTTTTTGTGTAGTCACATATTAACCATAATATAACCTCAAATTACAAACTTCAAATGCCTTTAAAGTTCTGCAAAAGTTCCACTTTCCTGTTCTGAATTAGGATTCAAGTTTGAAACGCTCCATTACTAGGAAACCAAACAGTAGCCTCTTTAGCCAAACCTGATTTCCAGTGTGTCCCGCCCCTCCTCCTTCAAACAGATACATCCAACGCCTGGGTAGCAGACCAGGCGCAATGATGAACGGACATTTGCAGTCCCGCGCATTTCCCAGGCCTGTGGCCGTTCTCCCAGATCACCAGCGATGCTACTCGTCCCGTCCGCCTGAGGCCTCTCATTCCCATTCACCGCGCATCCGCCAACCGCCGTGCCCCTGCCGCATTACAATCGCACAGCGGGCCTGTGAATCTCTCTTCTTCTAATGGACGACAGGCCCGATGTCTGGACTTCTTACATTTTCAAACTGTGCCTCTCATTGACAACATTACATTAGTCGTTTAGCAGACGTTCTTATCCAGAGCGACTTACAATGTGGGTGGAAAGAAGTGAATTCACCTGATTAATATGAACAATATAAACAGCCTGGGGAGCTCCTGCACCAGAGAGTATAACATCAGAGATGTATAACATCATCAAAGCGCTAATGTGAACCAGAACCAATACCAAACAATACATTCATAATAAGTCCGAGTAAGAAAATCATAAGCATAAGAATTTAACCCCAAAAGAAAAAAAACAAACATTTACATCAGTTGTCATCAAGATGCAGTCTGAAGAGATGGGTCTTTAGTCTGTACTGGAAGATGGCCAATGATTCTGCTATCATGACCTCATGAAAGAATAAATATGTTAGCGCATATAATATTTGTCATTATCTGTTTAGTTTATTTTATGCAGCCTTTTTATTCATCTTCATCAAGGATGGCAATATGTATTCAGCTGATATACAATGCTGTAAAAAAAGTTGTCTTTTTTTAAAAAACAATTCTTGGTATTATATATATATATATATATATATATATATATATATATATATATATATATATATACATGCATACATGCATACGTGCTGATGTCGTATGTATGCAATGAATTGTTATGTATATACGCAAGCTTGGATGAGGGAAAGCAACTTCAGTTCTAATTATGTATTGGAATTTATTGTATTTTCTATTTATGAGATCACAATGTGTTCTGTGGTGATTAAACCATCACGTTGTCCTGGGAGACAGCGTTGCTGGGTTGCCGAGCAACTGCCGGTGTCCTTCGCAGGGAGCTTGAGCATGGACGAGACAGAGGCCTTCCTCAGAGCTCAAGTTTCTCTCTGAGCCGTCGTACGTCATTTTAGCTCCTGGCTGCGCAGGTATATTTTCTATGACCTTTTTGCTTTGCAGAAAAGTAGTGGAAGAAAATTAAAACTCTTCTCAGTCAGCTTTGTGTTCCCCAGATTGATTTTACATTCCTCAGAGCCCCACGGTCAAGGAATTCACCCCAAAGCAAAATGCAGCTACATAATTTTATGTAGCACTGTTGTCCACGTTCAAAACGTTCATATACAGGCACAACACGCTTAAGTTTTTAAGGACTGAAATTGATAACAATACCAGATAAAACTCAAAGCATAATTTTACAGTCAATATGCCCAAACATTTCAAATAAAATGAAATTCATTTCATTGGAACGATTTATGACTTTATCCAAAACATTTAAAACATTTGAACAAATATCAGTCGGCGTAAATAGCTGATTACATAAATATGAGTCCAGGGGATAATACTCATGTTCTCTCCACTTTATATGAAGCATCATCTATACCATCAAAAATGTGATGTAAACCTGTACAAATATTGTTTAATAGCTAATTGTAATGATTTTATCGCTCCAGAGCGGTGGCACTGGACATACTGCGCTAAAACAGAGCGCAAATTACTATCCAAAGTCCTCCTTTTAGCCACACCTAAGACCTGAGAGGACTCGCTTTGGATCCTGGTTTTCATTCCAACTACAATCACGATCTCTGAATCCTATCAAGCTGTTAATGTTTCGTAATTGGACATATTTAATTTAAGGGAGACTTGCTCTAAGGGAGGCTACATGATGTCAGAAATAGCTATGCATACCATGAAAAATAAATGCGCCTTATTCAAATCCCAGGACATGAACTCAAGCTAATGTATCCGCCAGCTAACGTGTTGCAGGGAAAATGATTCCATAGAAAGAGGTAATATGTACATATATTTGAAATCATTCATTGATAGACTGGCAGGTGAAATCAGTGGGGTCCTAATTGTTGACAGTGTGCACACTGGGCCTCATTTATAGATAATGTTCGTATGCGCAGGTTTCATCAAAAATTGAGCGTTTGCTGAAAACCATGGCAATGTTTTGATTTATAACCTCACAAATTTATAACCTCTACACCACTACGCAAACTCCAGGACACGCATACAAATAATTTATTGCGGCTGATCAGCTGTTTTGAGGGAGTAAGTAAGCATTTTCCTGAAGAGATATTGGTAGAGAATGAATGTATGGAAGAAGCAATTTAAAAGCATCACCTTTAAATTAAGCATTAAACTTTTAAAAGTGATTTAAATGAATGGATACTTGTTGCAAATATTAGACAAAAAATTCCATTAGTACCTACATGCCATTGTGTTCTAAATACAGTAGTAAAAAAGCTACCCTAAACACAGTACAGAAATACAGCTACCATTCATATTAAGAACAGAGCCATAGAAGTAAAATATTATTTGAAAAGCAAAATGAGAATGCGTGATATATCAAAATAAGAAACTTGATTGAAATTGCCTGTATGCAATAACATGAATAAATACAACAGTGTCTGTCCTCTTTAACGTAATCTATGTACATGGAAACTATGACTACAGAACACATTTTATTGCTTTGTTTAAATTAAACTAGAAGTTTCTGTATGGAGTCATGGCTATTTCGAATTTTCTTGTCATTGTGGTGTGTGAGGATCAGGTGATAGAAACACTCAGCTCCAGGGCTTCTACTTGTCTTGACAGATGTTCTGATAGACAGACCGCTTATTACAGAAATGTTTGGCAGGAAAACAATCATAACTGTTAGTCTCAATACTTCCCATAAAGAACACGCGCGATTTCTGAGAAACCTTCACTTTGTATAGACGTTATATTGTTGCCTTTACCTGAGCTGATGCTGTTCTATTCGGTCGCAACTGGAATCTTCAATAATGTCGAATGATTATGTGTATTCGTTTTGAATGTCAACAGGGCCACTTTCGCTGGAAGTTCATGGCCAGTCATTATCCTGTTAAAACCATGCAGGTTATGGAAAAATAATGCATGCCCTGGAGCCAATCAGAAGCGAGTACTTAACCCAGTTGTGGAATAACAAGTGCATAAATAATGAGTCTCAACAGGTGAAAAATGTGCTGCATACTGTGCGCACACCAGGGTTTAGAAAGCCGATCTTCAGTTTCTAATTTATCAAGTAGGATTAGTTAATACTATCAGTGCTCTTTCAACCAGAGCAAAGCCTGCAGCTTATTCACCTTGGCCCATTCAATTACTATTCAACTTCAACTTAAACATGTTGTTGTTTAAATGTTTTCTAATGAAAAGTTGAGAGAGCTTTGTATTGCCACATGCATTTTGTATTATACGCAAGCCTTGTCCTGGCAAAGCGGTCACAGAGAGAAGTGTATATTTTTATACTCCTATAGCCTTAACTCAGATTTATACTGTCCAGGAAATATACAAGGGACAAGGAGCAGGCGCGAATACCCCCAATGGTATTCCGGATGTTTCCTGAGACCTCTGTGTTGGCAGGAGTTTCGCTTTGGGGAACTTTGGGGCGCAGATTTGTGGGGTGCCCTGTCATGCCAGACATAGAAGGTGTTCTCTGGGTCCAGCACCCCACCTCCATAGAGCCCCCCCCCCATTGCTGTGGTGCTGATTTATTACCCACAACCCAATTGCGGGGGTTGTCTCCCCTCAACTGGACCCGTCTAAATGACTTGTACTTCCTAGAAAAATAGCTGTGGCAATAAATCAAGCAAGGCCCCCGATAAGAATTTGGGACAGTGAAATATGACTAGGCTATTTGGATGAGTATTGTTATGAATAAAATTCATAGAGAGAGGAGAACAGATGCAAATCTGTCGTATATTTACTCAATGGTCTCTGAATCTCTTTAAACTGATTAAAATGAAACTGATTATTTTCTTTGGCGGAAACTCATCGATACATCACATGACCATCATTATGGTGAGTTATGGCACGGGGAGACGTAACGGTACAGCGCTTAACGGTGATGAGAGAATTGGCACTCTGACATAAACTACACAATCAGGCAGTGGTTTCCACACTGCTGGGAGACTGGCTGACACACGAAACAGAGAAGAGAGAAACTTGACTGCATATAATACCCTCACTGCAGTGCAGTAGATTCAAAGCAGGGATGCAACAAACTTCAGAAACTTGTACTATGGTAGACTCAAAAAAAGTTGAAACCTAATATCTCCATATTAGCCAAGAAAAAAGTTATTATCTTCCACCGTTGCTAGTTTTACCATGTGGGAGGATCAATACAAAAGCACATTTCAGCAGGAGGGGTGGGCACATGGAGTCTTGGAGGTGGGGAATAATGAAATGCCCCTGCCAACGTAATCTGCCCACAGAAACGAAACGGCAATACTCAGATTGCAGGAGGCCCAGAGAAAGTTAGAGCTATACATATCAAAGAGCAACCATTTACAGTTAAGACTAATTTATAAGACCAAAATAAATCAAAAGCAAAGGATTTATGTCACAACAATATGTGACTGGGGAAACAAACAAATGTTCATCTATCCAGATTTGGAATTGTTACATATGGACAGATGTCAATGAAGATCATGAGTCTAAGTTGCTTTTTGCACTTACAATATTACAATATAGCTTGGGATGAGACTTGAAAATAATTTGTTATCTTTCCATCATGAATACATTCCATTTCTAATCTTACATTGAATTAACATTGTACTTTAAATGAATAGCATTGATGCAAAAACATATGAATTTGTATGTGTAAGTGATAGATAAATAAGGTCCAGAGTAATTACAGCTATGCCCCCGTTTCCCAATGGCCGTTTGAGCAATTTGGGCCAGTACATGTGCTGGTTACTAGAAAGTACATATTGTTACCCTGTATCTTCAGACACTGTCACTTCAGTACATCTGTTGTGACAAACGTCATAGATCATTCCAGTGATTTACAGTTTGTATGTTACTTATGAATTAGTCAAGTGCAGTCACGCCACTTGAAAGCAATTTCAGGGAAGTGCCACAATTCACTGAGAAACAGCTTAGTGAAATTCGCACGCTGGGGGAAACTTCAATTTCCATGCAACAGCTTGTCTTCTTCCTCCATTCCTGCAGCCCAGAATTGACTCGTATGTACCTGAATCCTGCTTTCCTTTTCATTTCCTCCACTCACTCCTATTGTGTGTTAACCGCACACCTACCTTTTGTAATTTCTCATGTAAGCAGTCTTTTTTCTTTTTTTGCTTAATTATAGTCATAGCATGTTGTGTTGTATTGTAAGCCTCTGAACGGCTTCAGACAGAGCTGGAGAAAAAAACCTCTCTGTCCTACGCGTTTCCTTGCGTGGCGCTTGCAATTTGCGAACCTTTGTTCTCGCTTAATATCTCTCCTCACCCAGCCAGCGCAAGCGGCCTGAATGAATATAATAATTAGCAGTGCAATGCGCGGCTTTGTTTGCTTATTGTTTACAGAGCTGTTGAAACAGGACGTGACAGACCATTACTCCGCGGCTAGGAAAACGTCTGCAGAAATGAGGAGTCCAAGTCTATGGATGATGCAGTGCAAATCTATGGGCTGAAGAGAATGTATACCTGGAGAGATATGGGGAATCTACGGTTACACGAAGACATCGACATAATTGGGCGTTAACTGTATACTCATATACAGAGGATGCAGGGAGCTAAGGGGAGCTGTCAAATGAACAGGCCTGAAACGGGACATAACACACAATGGACCAGTTCCTGCACATCATACTGCTGTCATTTGGGCCTGGTCCAAGGCCAGAGAAGGTCTTGGCCCACCCTGAACTGACAAGAACGTCCATACCACCTCTCCCTGTATGTACCCTGTAAATCCAAACATCCCATGGCACAAAGATCACAGGACATATTACATAGATATATAGGGTAAACAGAATGTAGGTTTTCACACAGGTTTACTTATCCTTCAATATGCTATAATTGTACAAGCCGCCATCTGAAGTGAATCTATTATTCTGTTTTGTCCGGTTCATAACAAGAACCGGATTCAACAGTTAAATCGTACATTCACTTCCTTGCTATTTCAATTTTCAAAAGCACCATCATCAAATTTTATTGTCTTTCATTCACTAGTGTGGCTTGGCTCATTCTGAGGATAATTAAAGACCGCAATCGTCATCAATAGTGGAGTGGGAAACTTCTCCACTTCAGCTGATTTCAGATCCTGTTACTTACCAGAAGATGAGATGGAGGCCTGCAGGACCTTGATGGTAGCCTCACCTGGGACATGCAGTTCTGAGGTTGATTAGTAATCAGTTTGAGTGTGGCTCATTGTTATAATGGCAGGGCCTACAGTGCCTTGAAGAGAGAGGCCTTCACATACGCAGCCCCTGTGAATACCGACTCTCCCACCCTGCAGTAAGGTCTGCTCTCCGTTTAATTTATTTTGGTGTGTCACGGTATCATAACTGCACTTTCTGTAACCAAGAGAAAAAATCTCTTCTTTTGATTTCTATTGAAGTCACACAACTGAACAGTTTCTGAAACCATTTGAAGGAGTGACCTAAAAATAAAAGGTCGTTGCTGTGTTTCCATTCCGCTGGCTGATTAAATGTTTCACCACAGCGAAGGTCACCATAATTCATTAGGCTCTTTCATTTCACCAAGTCACTGTTTTTGAAATTTTTCTTCTTTTTTTATCCATAACGTGTCTGAAACACAACACCCAGGAGATTTGTAGGTCTCCTTCTATAACACTCGCTCATGCTAGCAGATGGGAGCTGTGCTTATAGCACTTCTGTTCACAAAAAAAGCGCGGTCAGGAAGGCAACAATAAACTGGCCCATGCTGCAGTTCCATACAAATACTCATTACCATGAGAGGACAGACATGTTACACATTCCTGGACCTGGAAGGGAACTCTTACTTGCACTGGGCTGTGCTTAACATCACTCTGTGGGACTGATTTTTAAATGGAGTTTGTTAAAACGAAAGTTCAGGTGAAGTATTTTCAGACAACCCCTCATTCAAATACCTCTATCCATCCAATCTGGTTTTCTCCGCAGGTATTAAATTTCCACGTACCTTATCTCCCATCATGCACACTGTTTCCGGCATTCCTCTCCCTCCCCACCTCCACCTTCATGTCTACTTCCTTCTTTCTGTATTCTCTATTTCTGTATTTCATTTCTCTTCTAGTGGTCCGCGGAGGAGGGGGGTTCACCTCACCCAAAATTGTGAGGTATGACACTGCCCCCATGCACCCAAAGCCCACGATCAAATGACTGTACCGTTATACAACTTGCCACATCACAATAAACTCAAAGTGCATTCAATGATGTCTGAAAATTCATTCTACTGAAACAGAATGCAAACAGAGGCTGCGGAGAGTGTGCCAAGCTCACTACGCCCATCGAATAGTGGTGAAGGCAAGCATACCCCTGATGCAAATGTATTCCTGAGGCAAATTTGACTCAAGTGACTTGAATGGGAAATATGTCAGCCATTTTACAGTCCACATAAATAAATCTGCGGTAATTGTACTTTAACAAGATATTACTTTGTGTATAGGAACCAAAACATGTATCACCAAAAAAATGGTCCTACAATGAACTGTTCTAGTGGTTACGCTTAACATCATGAGCCTCATTTTCAACGGTGTTTAGCATGTGCAAAACCGTTTTGCTGGTTCAACAAACTAAGAGAGCATGTGACTGGTTGAGGTACTTTGTTTGCTCCAATCACAAATCATGACACAGAAATTTCACATGCAAAACTTTAAACATGTGCAATCTGTCAAACTGTATTTGTTACTGTGTGAGAGCAGCTAATATATACACACGTCATGTAAATGAAAAACAATTGGATAATTACATCATAATTGCATTGTGACTGAAAATGTAAACTTAAGTTTTTTCTCTCATGTTACTTGTGTTTAAGAATGTGTAAAGGCAATTTCTTTTCATAATGGAAAATGTATTTGAGTACAAATCAATTTCAGTCCTCTTGCACCCCGCCAGTACAACCAGTGGATTCATACTGGAGTATCCAATTCATCATTTTTGTCTGGACACAGTAATAAAAGCAAACTGCCAGCCTGATTAGAAAATAATAGTAAGTAATCATTTGCTTTTGTCAGAATCACCTTTGCTTGTTTCTTAGGTCTGACAGTACCCTGCTTGATTTATGTGCACCAAAATCATCCCAGCATTCAGTTGCTGACAGTTAGGATCATCTATCTGTTTGGTTGGCACTAATGCACTTCCTCCACTTAAAATCGCAGCAGCCCCCGAGATACAGCTGGCAAATTAATTAGTCATTTTTAACAATTTACTTTCAATAATTTAGTTTGCCCTCTTGCTGGAGGATTTATCTTCTTTTCTCGTCACTGTTGGCAGTGGTGCAAAGCCATCTCCCGAATGAAGGATCAAAACAGAAAGACACACGTTTCATTTCATTTGAAATGCGAAGTAAATTACGCAATTATTCATTTCCGCTTGTCCCATGTTTTTCAGATGGTGGAATGATTTATCACGGAGTAAGGGCCAGCAGTTGTCACAGAAACCAGGTCCAAGCTCTCTCTGAGAACAGCGAGGTGTTAAAAAACTAGGAAAACTACAAAATGGCCACATTCTCTGACTGAATAAGGACCTTAAAGTCCTCAAGACTTTTGGGATGTAACCAATTTCACCCTCCACCTTCTTACTTTACTTGCTGACTTCATGATACTCAGGTAATCATTACTGTATTCATAGTTTATTCTCTTCTAATAATTGCACCAAGCTAAACACACTCCTCCACCCCATACAGTCTTTAAAGTAGAAGGGGAAATGTTTCACATATCTTTATTTTCAGAACAAATGTGGACATTTTAAAGACCTTGAGCTGCTCTGTAGATAAAGGGTAAGGTAACGCATTTTCAAATAAACCTTGTGAGGTTCAATTAATTTTCAAGCACTTTGCACAAAACAGTTATCCTGCCATCCTTCATTTTTCAAAGGAGTCTTCACTTTTTTCATTGGACTGATGAATTACATGTCGTGGATGCTCATGAAATTCCATCAGAGCTGGAAGGGGAATCTGGTAATCGCAGTTCAGTGCTTGGTGGTGCCACATTTTTTTTAGCAGTGTGGAATACATTTGCACCCAAACACATGGATCTTTTTTAATAGCCTGACTCTATGGCCTGCTGAGTGGCTCATCCTGTTAACACACTGCTCTAGTGTAGATTTGCTCCATGTTTTGGTATGGAATTGGCATCATCCAGTGAGGGAGGGATTTAGTTGGTGGGATGACTGTGCTTTATTGCACTTTGGCGACCTCTTTTGGTCAACCTGAGCAACTGCGGTCTATCTGTATAAGCTACACATGCTGCATATTCATCCAACATAATGACTGTGAGTCCATTAACCCCTCCTACTAATATTATATTCAATTACAAAGCCATTAATTTTTTTGGAACTGCTATGTCACACCATAGTCCTGAAGCAATTCCAAATTGTCTTTACTGATAAAGACAAAAAAGCATGCTGTTCCTGTCACCTGAAACGCAGCACCATAAATAGTTACAATTTGTAACATGTCACATGATGCTGCATTCGTGTAGTTCTGTTAAGGCCGCAAACTAAAGCACAGCTGCTGCTTTTTTTTCGATATGCCTGATGCTGTGCATCTCTGCAGTGCGATTGATAGTCTGTGTGCGTTCAGTGAAGCCGTACGGCCAAGTGTATTCATGAGCATACAGTCAGTTCAAACCACGTTTATCCTTAAGCGAAACACATGCTTTCATGGGAGAATACAATTATGGCGTGCACTGCATGGCTCCAACAATTTGAATACATTGCACATTGTAGAACCCCCTCCGAGGCCTGCGTATGGAATAGAGGATTGTGGGAACTGTGGCGATCTAGGATCGTTACAGAAGACATGTGCCAGATCATCTCTCTCTTTTAGACTAGAAGTCTTATGCTTTCCTTAATGCAGAAATTGGATAAAGTACATATACAGATGCACGCTCCTACATTCAAATTCGAAGGGATGGCCTAAATGGTTACCTAGAAAGATAAAAATGCAAAGTCAAATGCGAACATGAATGAGAAAAGTGCCATGGGTACATGTTCTTCAAAAAGGCAAACAAATACGTAGAGCACATAATGTAAAAATGGTGGAATCCTCATGAAAAGTTGAAAGTCGTTGCCAGCAATTTTAGCCATATGAAAGCTAACAGTTTGAAAATTCAGCCAAGTCAACTGAAATGGATCACACAGGCCGTAAGCTGCTCTCCCTCCAAAAGGCTGTGGTAACAGAATTACGGGCAAAGACAATATTATGTTTGGATTTGTGTTTGGGAAACGGCTCTCCTTTTATTTTGAATTCAATCGTAGGCCAACATCTGCTTCATGCCGATGTATTTCATTGCAAGGAAATAACCCCCAGATCTCACGGCCGACTGGCAGAGCATGTGAACGTCTTGAGCCGTCCCTCTGGTTCCTGCGCTGTTGTGATTTGAGGCCTCTCGTTTTGCCCTTCAGATTGGCTCAGAATTTCTTTCCACCCTTGAGAAATGGAAAAGTGAAACAATTTTCATTTCGGTTTTTTTTGTTGTTGTTGCAGTGATTCTTTCAGCACTAAGAGAGGGGCCTGGGTTCAATTCATATCTGTCCTAACTATTAACAAACATATACATTACTCTGTTTTCTTGTCAAAAGTGAGTTAGTTTTGGTTATTCCTTATGTCCTTGCACTGTATTTGTGAATTATATAGGAAACTACAATTTATTTGGATGGTTAAAGATCATTGAATTGATTGGATCTTTGATCAGTTACACTACACCTTCTCCATCCAACAGCAATGAAATTAAAACCAACCATTATATGAGAAAACAATACAACATATTACACCATTTATACCACCATGGTCAAAAAAAGAATATGGGAGTTTTCAATTTAATTAAAAATGAAGGCTCTATTTATAATATGAATAAAACAATAATGTTACAAGGATCTTGTATTTCTCAACCATTTACAAAATTCACATTTACATATGCTCTGGTTTTAAGTGTTTATTTTTTGAATATAATATGTATAACCTTCCATAGAGCTCTGCATTATAAAAACAGAATAAATCTTTTCCATAAAAAAACAATGACTGTAAATTCTCTTGGGACATTATCTTTATTTCACACATGGCATATTTATGATAAGTGGCACCAGCTATTCAGCCTCTTAAAACAACAAACCGCACCGCTCCCCTCCACGGACGCACTGTGTTTACGCACAGGCTAAGGGTCTGCTTGACTAAAGAGGTTACAAGAGAAAATGGACAGGGAGGCTCATCCCTGATAAAGAATCTTCAGGATCTAGATAATTGGACACTGGAGGCTACGCCTCCTAAAACCACATCAGTCTTTTATAAGCATTTAATTGGAGCAGGATATTAAGAAGCCTTTTTCAAAACAATCAAATTCTTATTTTAAAAACTCTGTCTTGGGAAGAATATTCAGGTACAGGATAGCTCAGTGCCCAGCTATCCAAGTTACCTGGATGTCTCCTAAAAATCTGCTTTAGAGGTCCTTGATCGAGTCAAGCAAACAGCTGGTTGGTTTATTCACCCATCTGCCAACCAGTGCCTAAACCATCGCATCTTCAAGTCTATGCACTGATCTATGTATTTATACGGCTCCAAGTGAATACAAAGTTTCGCTCAGTGGATCCAACCCACGTGCTACCAAGTGCAATTATTTACTCTCTCAGCCGTTGCCCGCATTGTGCGCTGTGGGTGATAACCCTGGAGATTAACCTACTTAAAGACCTGAATTCAATCTGAGTTTGTCCTTAACGTTGACTTTCACATAGATGGAAGGGTTGCTTACTTTTCGCACAGCCTCTTTTTTTATCCATTCATTTTTGGTAATTGCTTAACTTTGTGAAGAAAAACAGTGAGCACGCACATTTAACTGTGAGTCAGCGTGATGGAAGAATGAAAGGTGATGCCGTCATGACGGCAGTGACTAACTGTAATTATAACCGCCTCATTCATTCTTGTTTTTTGGAATTGCTTGGTTTCAGGGGTAAGGTTCCCTGTTTCTCTTGCATATTCTACACACACATCGTTTTTTCCAAACTGGCTCAAAATGTGTACAATTTACAAAGTCTCTTTGACTAATTTGTACTAATTTCACCCTCACCTATGTGTGATCCCCTGCATTGGCCCCTAAGCCCCACCCCCAGTCCCCCGGCCTCTTTCACCACAGCAGTGTTTAGGCTGCTCCGCAGCTCGTCTTGTGCGTTCAGTCCAAAGCTGTGTCAAAGCCACTGCAGCAAACACCTCTCTTACATAAGGTCTTAAGACAAACCTTTTCCTCTTGTACTTTCTCCTCTCACTGTACTTTGAGTTCAATTTCCATGTGTCACATTGGAATGCTTTTGTAAAAAGCTCTGAATAAGTGTATTATGCAGTGTGCTGTAACGTAAAGGTCACCAGGTTCTCCGCTGCCATATTCACCAAGCAGCTTCTGCACAGATCCAGTGAATTGCATAATGTACTTTTACATTTTAGTCTCTTTACAATGCAAGATTCAGGACCACAATAACAGTAGCCATCTCCACAGAGATCAGATCTGCTGGCCCATCCTTGGAACTGTAGCCGTCAGTCACTATTTTCAGTAAATCTTCACAGGCTTAAAACTAATCGAAATGTAGTAGCAAATTTGGTTTAATTACAAAAGAAGGTTTTACACCATTTCATCACAAACACATGAGAAAACCAAAATGAACTCAACCAAATTAAAAGTAACAATAAAAAAGAAACCCTTGCATTCATTTATCAAAAATGAAGGACAAAATTAGATTTAAATCCAAGTCACAGTATTTAAAATGAATGCTGTCAAAAAAATCTGCATGATAAAAAAGTATTTGTTTACTCCAAACCTCTACACCACCCCTAGGAAACTAGATGCAACATCTGGTAAGACTGGGTGAAATCTGGCTACAGACTCCAGAGATCCTCTGTCTGTCAACCACAAAGACAGGAGGATATTGACAACATTCTACTCTAAGCTGTGTAGGTGTTTGAAAGTAAACCACTCCAGCATGGTGAACCAAATGTCTGCTTTACAATTATTTATGCATCATAAAATGAGCAGTTTTTTTTGTTGAGAGATTACAGGTAGTAATTTATAACACAAGGCGCCAGTCAGGTTCAAAAGGTTAATTTCACATCTCCTGGGATTGTTTGTTTCCCTCTCAGAGTTGTCTGTATTTGCATAAACAGAAAAAACATGTTATGGGGTGAACAGTTTAAAATAGCTGAAAGACCATGAGAAACAGACAGGTGTTTATGCAGAGTCTGACAGCGCCTGATATAAACATAGTTAAAATAATCTGAAAGGTTCTGTGAGAGGTTGTGCTGTAAATTAATAGGTTGCTATCATCAACTCTCGTGTCAGACACACTTTTATCCTAAACCATGTACTTTATGTACTTGGAGACCTGATCTCACTGAGGAAAACTCTGAACTGTATATATACTGCCAAAATCAAGGGTCTCCGTGTCCAATTAAAATGTCCAACCAACCGTCGGGTCTCCCCTAGTGTAATTTCCTACGTAATTCCCTCCTTTTCTTTTCCAGCAAATGTTTGGTGAGCATTCTGGCATATAAAGGGTGCTGTGTTTCACCCCATAGAGATTACGCTGTTACACTGAAAACAAACACATGTAAATACTTGGTCAGCTTCACTGAAGAAGTCCATGTTCTATATTTATTTGTGATATTTATTTTTTTAGCCTAAACATTTACTCCATGTGAACCTCTTTTTCGCAAGGGCTCTTAATTATCTGAAATGAGTGTTTCATTTTGCGAAATACATTTTGCTATAAACTGTCACGTGTAATCCTACGCATCGCCGTTACTGCATTGTATCGATCCCAAAAGTCATTTTCATGCTTTTCTTATTCTATTTGTAGCTGAGCGTTTTATCTGGTAAAAGGGTCAATATACAATAAAAAGTAATATTTATTCCCTTTGTGTCTGTAGGTGTGTCTTCCTTTCCAAACAAGAAAATTTGGGTTGAGACATGCCTGAGGGTGAAGCTGTTATCAGATATAATGAGCAGATAGCTGTATCCGAAGAAAAACACAAACCCATAATGTTCAATTCCAAAACTCCAGGTCTATATTGTTGTTCCATGTCTCATCGCCTTTTAAACCAGACACTAACAGGTGCAGATGGCTTTTCCTCACAGCAAGTACAATGTTTACCGTATCCTTTGAAACTTGGCTGTTTAAGACATCCTCAGAGAAGCGAAGTGAAGAGTGTGCCATTCTTTGATGTAGGCCAACTGAGGTTCGAATCTCCTTCAGGATGCCTAACAGTAAAATGTAATTATCTCTGAAAAGCACACTTTGATAAACAAGTAGCCTACAGAAATGATTAATATGTGTGAAAGATAAAAAATGAAAGCTGTAACTGTGTGATCTGGTAGACTGTGACAGCCGTCTACTTTGCATAACGGCAGAAAAATAACAACGTGGTGCCGCAGAAATGCTATAATTTTCATTTTTACTGGACGGTCAGAGCATCGTTGAGAACAGGTCATATGTTTTTGTCTGCTAGTGTGTAGCAGAGGTAACTCATCTCTACTGTAAAACTCCCTGCCTTTCAAAAATAAATGTAAATTACACTTGGCCGGCCCCTTTTCCGTGAGCAAACAGTACCTTTGCTGATCAGTAAAATGTGTTTCTCTCTCTAACGAGGTGTGGTTACTATATAATGAGACTAATGCTCAAGAAAAACACGTCTACTTCAAGCAATGCGTAACGGCGAACTGAAGACACAAGCGGATTGAAACTTTCTGGGGTTGCTTCTGCTTGTCAATCGGTCAATGTATACCACGTGGTTCGGGCATGTGTGCTGTGGTTCGACTTGCATAAGCCCAGTCCCATTATTTAATAGCCGCACCTCGTATATTACTGTCTACCATTCCCAACGTAAATTGGACAGACACTTGGTGACTCTTGCATTGACTTCCTAAAAGTGGAGCATTATTTTCTGCTGTATGATATGGGTATAATCTAAATTCTTTCCACAACTTCAGAGTGTTTTTATTTAAAAGAACAGTTTGGTTAATTAACGCTGGCAATTATTTAAGTTGGCAAAATTGGTTTCTGAGGATAAATACAAACACATGCATTCATTTGTAAGTGAAAGTCTAGGGCAAATATTGAATGACTTCAGTCCTATGAACACAACTGGTCAATGAATTGTTGCGTTTCGAATGTTATGAGGAACTTATTTGCCTGTGTTCTCTGTGCTGATGCAACTGAATGAAATGATTGAGCACTTCCAGCATAATATATGAAAACCTTGCACCGACTATGAAACTAGGTTAACAAGTACACCTCCTCTTGTTAGAGTTAATACAGAAAATGCACACTCTCAAAGACAGCCTGTTGATATAAGAATGCATGGAGAAAACGACAGCTCCACGGCAAATAGAGCACCAGGTCCACTGAAACCATAACAACATAATTGACCACAGCTTTTTAATTGTAATATGATTCATTTCACTGACACATAGACCAGTCACTTCTTCACATTCCATATTTGACTATGATACAGCCTTGATGAGCTTATTTGAGCTAATACAAAATCTAGATGGGAGGCATAATTTAATAGAATATTAAGCTTACACGATTATGTTGAAGGATTGCTGTGGAGTCTGACTGTGATATACCGCAGCGGGGGACATCTGTCCTTATAGCCACTATGGAAGATGCATAAACAGGCACATTGGGTTGATATCTCCCAATGTCCCCTTTATCATTTCATTCATAGGCTTACATGAGTTTGTTTGTAAATTTTGTAGTTTTAAAGAGGAAAGGAAAGTCAAAAGCGTTGAAGAACCTGTGCATAATGCATTTGTATCCATATCTGTGAAGATGGAGCCACCACCTTTAAATAAAGACCAGGGGAGAAGGCCATGCATGAGAAGTTGGCCCGAGAATTTAATGAGCACAAAATGAAATATCTATAGAAGGACAATGGAACAAAATATGAATTGAGCAGTTTGAATGAGATACAAAGTTGGAAGAGAGTCATGATTAAAAAAAAAAGAAACAGTAATGATCACAAGTGTCAATAATAGATATGGTGCTCAATATGTTATGCAGAATAATTGTTGTTCTTTGGATTTTCATGAGTGGGAGCGTTTTAATTAAATCACAGCAAACCACATTTTTACCAATCCTTTGTTTGTTCACTCATTCAATTAACTGTTGCATGTTTTTCTCCTTAATTTTGTACAAAGCAAACAGAATAATATTACTAAATCGTACATTGGCAAACACAGAAAAAATCCCATGTTTGCACACCTTCCATCTATTTGAATTTCTGCAGTGTGAAAGCATGTCTTCGTTGTCGTTGGCTGACTTTAAATTCTGTCCGATTCTCCGCCCCCATTGGAGGACTAGGACTGCCATGCTGCTTCAGAAAATGTGCATCACAGCCGTAGCAATTAGCGCCTTGGACAGCCTTCTCAGTGTAAAACCCGCTTTCAATTTTTCCTGTACTCCAAACATACACAGCTGATGTTTAACCATTTACTTTGCAGGATTCACTGAAGTTCACTTATTACTAGCGTAACTCTAATCTTTCTTTTTCTAATCAATATAGTATAGCCAAGAACAAACTAAATTAAGGACTATGTTACATGATGTCTGTGCAAGTTTCTTTAACTAGTCCAGTTTAAAGGGGAATTTTAGTCTCGGACTAGCCCTAAGCCCTGTCTGTGAAGCTGGTTCTAGGAGTCGTATGATCTGCCACATTAAAGTGGTCTAATTTGCAAGGCTTATTCACTGTATGAAAAACCTGTAACATGACACATAGCAAGCACAATGTTTCAATAACAAGCAAGGCACAATATCGGACAGGATTTGATGCAATCATCGTACAGGAAACCTACTAACACTGGGTTCTGGGTATGATATAGAGCCAAGAACACCAGAGGAACCCTTGGGAAAGTTAAAGTATTGTACAAATACTCTGAACTTGGGCATGAAATTATGCAAATGCCAAGGATTCAACAATGCAAATTGGAGACCACAAAATCTGAGCCAAGTTCCTCCATAGTCAACCATGCATCAGTTGCACAAGCTGCATTTACAGTGAAGGGGCATTGCTTATGTCTGGCTGTGCACTTTAACGACAACTCCACTGCTCTCTCTGTCACTCGACATCTCTCTCTGAAACCTCCTACTTCCAGCACAAGGCACACAGTGCCACTTCGGTGCGGTGAGTTTGTGCCAGCGTAGCCCATCTCTGGGTGCCGGTTCTGATTAATATTCCTGCTACATCGTTGCGTTGCTGCCTGTTGTCTCACCCTGCTACCCTTATTGCAGCAGCATCAGCAGTGTCTCTGCAGGAGAGTGTCAACACATGGGGGGAAAAACACACACACACTGTAATAGTGAATCACACATCCTTGACATTTTCACATGCTCACTGACCTGACAAGGTCTCGCGTAGTGGGTGGCTATGGACTGGGGGGTTGGGGGGGTTACGCAAATGGCTTTCGCCCCCACCCCCACCCCCACCCCCACTCCTAAAAGCTCTCCAAGCAACAGCCCCCATGTCAAGCTGCGTTCCAATAAGGCAAAGACCTCTATGAAATAAATCGCGGCTCAAACGACATGGTTGAACTTCTTGGCCTCTCCAGTTTGCCTGTCGCTCACTACAGAGCGTAATCTGCCCGGAAAGCCCTGCGGTTACCTGGCTTTGAGTCACCGTAGCCGGGATCTGGAACATTCAGTGTCTGCTTGTGTGATGGCTTATCTCGGAGACAGGGGCTAGCCCTTGTTCAGTGGGCTGAGCATTCTCTCATAAAAATCGAGCTTGACCTCTGTCTTACATTTTTGATTTACTGAACAAAGACCAAACTCAAGAACCAGAGAAACCATCCTGTACTTTTCATTTTACTCCTACTTGTTATTTTACTTTTTTATGTTTAACAGTGATTGGAATACATTCCAAGAGAAAAAAACACTAACCCCATACATTTTTGTTTCCTCATGAAAAGTTCAAGGAAGTGGGTTGCAAAAAAGGAAAGATTAAGTGCAGTGTCCAGAGAGCCAAAACATTTTGGGGGTTAAATTCTGAAGTCAAGACAGACCAGCAAAGGAGGCTAGAAATGGGAGAGGCCCTCTGGTAAAAAAACAATCTTATATTACAATGGTAAATAGCATTCAATGATTCTTGTGAAATCAAGGCAATATAAGTTTCGGTACAGTTTATCCTTTATCATCAAATGACACTATGTTGACATGGACAGTTTAAAATCAAATCCCTGCTACCAGCTCTTATTCTATTCCAAATAATTAACACAGTGAACACATGACTGTGGGTAGGGGTCATTTTTCATAGGTTTTGGTTTACTTAACATTTTCATTCCCTGTCTCCTTTGCATTATCTTTGACTCATCAGTTACTTAAACCATCGTCTTTAAATTTTTATTGTTTGTAATCAAATACAGAGTTTGACCAATACACCAATCACAAATTGTGTGCATAAAAGTACTTACTTATTCATAATTAATGCAGTATTTTGGAGGTCAAAGTTGAAGCCAATCTCATCCTACAATCTATGTCAGGGATGTGGCCCCATCAAGGTTTTGGCACTTTGCTTTATCAAGGGGCATGATGGGACTAATATTATTTGCGCTGGAGAGTGAGAGAGCTTCAGTTACCAAGAGGACAAGAGGAACCCTGAAAGAGAGATACACAGTGCGGTTGGCTGCTCTCACAAATAAAGCCTAAAATCTGCCTCCATTATTCATGTCTTGAGCGGGGTAATGGGTTTGGATGTGAAAATCAGATCCCATCAGGCAAGTGTCAAGCATAAGTGAGGAGCAATATATTACTGACACATGCACCGAGTACCTGCCGTCACCCGCCTTGCCTTTCCGCGTTCCTTCTGGGGACTGGGATATGAGGGTTGCATCATTCCTCTATCCCCCCACACACACACGCACAGACACACACCTTCTGTTGGGACAGTATCCCTCGTTATCACACTGTGTAATTAACATCGAGAAACAGATTGTGAGGAACGCGTTTTCAGCCCAGCAATCTCTCTGAGAGACCATTGCCGATGTACACAAACTCACCTGCAGTTCCTGGCCCAAGCCACTTACCACTTTTATTTAATTAACTTTCCCAGTGGACATATTTCCCCCAACAAAAGAGAGTTTAAATTAAAAATTACATTGGTTCAGCTACCAGTATAATGAACAGTTGGCGTTATTTATTTAAAATGATTACATCGTCTTTCTGTGGACTGGTGGCAGTGATCCTGAACAGCTGTACTTCAGGATGATAAAATCCCCAAAAACTTTATGGAATTAGTTATTTCACAGTGCAGCCTACAACATTCACTGTCTCTCCCAGAGGCATTTGTAGCCTGTAGAGTACAAAATGGTCACTAGCTCTCCCGTAGTAATGTGTAGCCTGTAGTGTACATAGTAGTCATTGGCTCTCCTGTAGTAATCTGTGGTCTGGTATAGGAAATAGTCACTGGTTTTCATGTAGTACTGTGTGGCCAGTAGAGAGCAACAGTCATTGGTGCTCTAGAGCACTGTAAGCCTCTAATGTTGAAAATAGTCCCTGACTGCTCTGTATAAAACATGTAGCCAGGAGGGTCGAAACAGTTACTAGCTAATAGCATAATATGCTTTGGCTGCAGTGCTCACTGAGAGGATAGACTGGCAATATGGGTGGGGTTTGAAACCACAGCCCTGGGGTTTTTGGCAACATGCCCTAACACAGTGAGCCACTGTGTTTTTTCTGGTCCTGAGTGTGATGTAATTCCTTGGTGTAGCTCACTCATTGGTGAGACCGCTGCAGAGTGGAGAAATGTTTTTCCATTACAGACAATCCATGTCTGGTTTTTGTGCAGATGCTAATGGGTGGAGCACCTTGATTGACAGGCGGGGCCTGTGTGAATTGGGCCACCTGTGGCTAATCAGCTACAGGGTTTATATACAGGCCAGGGTGCAATGGGAACTCAGTTGGGAACTGAAAAGGTTAGGGTGGGAGCTCTGCTCCTGGTAAGGTTTGGTTTAGTTAAGTCCCAGCTTAGTCAGGGTGGGAGCTTGGCTCCTGGTAAAGGTTTGTACAGTTAGTCTGACCAAGTGAATTGAGACTTGTGTCAGTTTCTTTGGTTTTTTCTCCTGTTAAATTTAAGTTAGGGAACTGCCCAAAAGTGGGTTAATTTTTTTTTTTTTCCATTTGCACAAGACAACCTCAACAGGAGGTATATTTTTAAGTTTCTGGAGATCCTGAGTGATTTTGAGTTGGTTTTCCTCTCCTTTTTTCTGTTTGTGTTGGAGAGCTGCTTTTCAGTTATTCTCCATGAATCCCCAGCTTGGTGGACACCAGTTGTCTTTTAGAACACCTTTTGTTTTTGTAGTTTGTTCCCAATAGGACATGAAGAGAAGTGGGAACGTAACAAAACTGATATTTCGTTAAAAATGGGTAGAAAGTATTTACTTAACTATGTACAGGAAAGTGAATATTGAGTGGTTGCTCCTACAGCTATGCACTTTCTCATGAAAGTGAGATGTGTGGAACAAAGCATGGTTTTAAGGGTGTTTCATCACCGTTTTTATATTTGTATGATAATCAAAGCCATATCCCAATCTGAATACACAGAACTAGAACTGAATGGCCTCTAATGACTGTTTTTGACTTGGGATGAATCTCTTTGATTCTTGGCAATGAATAAAATATCTCTTCAAAGAAGTTCATAGACTTGTTAACCCTGTACTTTTTGGTTTTAAGATGGCTATCCAGCTGCTGTCATTTCAGATAGTCTTCATACTCCCGGATACTAATACAGGACCTACAAATCGGGAAAAACGCTAAGAGTAAACAATTGTAGAGAGCTCATTTTAAGAAAAATTAAGCTGGCTATCTGGTTAGCACATTGACTACCTGTAGTATGATTTCAAGTGTTCTTGTAAGACTGTTACCATTTTTAGGGCAGAAAGAGAAAAGTATAATCAAAATGGTTTATTACTAAATTTTTGAAATTTTACATTTTTTTGTATTTTAAGCAACTTTATCACATGTAGCTCTTGTTGTGTGCCCCGTGAGCTTGTGTGCGGGTTTCTAGCACCCAACTTCAGATACATTCTTTTCATCGCTTCATTCTTCTGAGGCAGAGGAAGCAACATCTGCAAAGCAGTGATCTTAATCCCAGTACAGAGCGATTAAACAAAAGATTTTTCAGACTTAAAGATCCTGTTTATTTCTATCACAGATTTGTGTAATTCCTTTACTGTCTTTCTCCCTCTCTGCAGGAGCCGTAACGTTTCACACTTCTGTCTTTACGCATTTTAAATTCCTCTAAGGAAGCAATGAAAACAGCACAAGATATAATTCTGTTTGTCTTTTTCCCTGCAGCACTGATGTTTATTTATTAGGAGTCTGATGTCTCCACAATGTAAAGAGAAAATATGAGTGAAGTAGCAACACAATTATATATGTAAAGCAATATGCCTTCCCACAAGCACCCTTCTCATTTCCATCTCTTTCTGAATGAGGTGCATTATGGTGTACATGCCTTTCTTCAAGGGCTTTCTAAATCTGTTTATTCCGTTGTCTGAATTCTCTCCTCTAACCCATTCTCTGTACCCATTGGCTGTACCAAACTAAGTTTCAGAGCGGGCAGGGTAAGATGCAAGAAAGAAACAATGGAGAACATCGCTAAACTCACTCACACTGGTATCCATATATATATATATCTTTTACTCAATAACTAATAGCCCATTTTATTAAATTATATTTCATTATTAGTCATGCCCTCAGTTTTTTCAGGTTATAGAAAATCAAAGATACTCAATTCACTTTGGAGAGCGGTCTATTGTTGTTTCCATTCATAAGTAATATAGTGTGGGATTCTCAATCTATTTCACATTGTCCAATAGGAGCTCAAAATCTGCATAACAGCAAGCTGCTAGTAATTGCTTTTGGGCATAATGACATTTGTGAAGCTAATTGTTATTATCTGTTTTTTCTTTATATAATTCACACCTCTTGTCCTGTGCTTTGAATGTTAGGAGTGCTTCCATGCCTGTGTTATGTCGGCTGCCATGCAATGATGAAATGCCGTCTTATTCCTCTTGCTTAATAAAGATCGATTGCCTCGTTTCTCTTCGGCTAATGCCTTTTATGCCATTTGCTTTTGTTT
The DNA here is from genome assembly GCA_022829145.1 of Albula goreensis. Taxonomy (NCBI): domain Eukaryota; kingdom Metazoa; phylum Chordata; class Actinopteri; order Albuliformes; family Albulidae; genus Albula; species Albula goreensis. Next base: position 7,186,972 of record CM040758.1, read on the forward strand.
TCAGTTTCTTTTTAAAATAATGACATTGGATTATTTTTTTATACATACTTATTATTCTATAAGCTCTGTTCGTACTTGTGTGTTTTGATAGGATGTGCTTGGTTAATTAGTCATTTTATGTTTGTTTTGTCTTACACTTAGATTGCTTAGTCTGTCATTGCATGTGCAATTACATGAGCATAATTTTTATTTTAATTTGGTGATTTTAGTGCCTTGTGAATGCATGAATTTCACTCATTTCAAATAATGCAGGTTCTTGATACACTTACCTGCTCCACAAAGGTGATCCATATGCCATGTCAGAGAATGGCAAAGCGACGTACCAGGCATGCCCGATACTCATGCATGCATCTGTATGGATGCCATGTTTGCATTCTGTTGAAAATCACCCATAAAAATGCCCAAGAGGAACACTTTTACTCTTACTGTAAGAGGACAGTGGAGAGGCTGTCAAACATCTCCATCTTCGATGCTGAGCGAGTGCGTCAGTAAAGGCATGCTATATTTAACCGAGCGCTGGCTTCCTTTAATAGCTCGTTCTGTAGTGACTCCCTAACACCGGTCTCGAGAGGGGCTTTGCTGTACCCCATGAGGTGAACAAAGAGCCTACCCTGGGAATCTCTGTGGGATTAAGGAACAGGAAATCGAACAGGCAACAGGCAGAGACAAGAACAGGGGGCCACATGCCCCCTGACGCGTCCTCTCATCTCTGACAGGGACGTGTCGGAAATAATATCATCTCGTTCAGCAACATGAACAACACAGACAGGGAAAGGAACACAGTGTATCACCAGCAAAACACTCAGTAACACACGCTGTATTATGTGTTAATGTGTGTTCAGAAATACATAAAACATTTGGCCAAAGGACGACACTGCATTCAAATGTTTACAGATGAAATCTGGAGGAGATGTGGGGAAATAATCTTTTTTTGGCAATTTTAAGATTCACAATTCAGTCTGAAATGTCAATGGGGCATGCAGTGATGTATGATGGGATTTGATTTTCAGGTGATATAATGAAATAAGAAACGAAGAATCATCCGCAAAGGAATGGTATGAAAACCCATATGAGAAAAATATGCACCAGCGTAACAGCGCTATAATAACAGCATTTTCCTAATTTGCACACACATTTCTTGACATTACATCTCCTTCTGGAAACAGTTGACACAATAAATAAGCTCACTCACTAGTTTGGCATATCTCTCGCAAACTGAGTTAACACTTGAAATGAGCAAGCGCATCAATATACAGATTTTCTCATTTGGTTATGTCAGGAGGTAGCTTGGCGGAGAGAGGCTATCATTTTAACTGAGCTTAAATTGCTGGGGTAGTTTCTTGATTGGTACTCGTGTGTGGTATGCATTTGCTGGGGAATTGGGTGATTACGTGTTGCGGTGGCAGGGAAACAGTGGAGCTGAGACCTGTTAGTAATTGCACTCTAAAGTATTTAGACTGGGGAGGAAAGGTAAGTTAGACAGGAGACACCTGAAGGAAAGGATGAGTTTCCTCTTGCTGGGTTTTTAGCATTACCAGTGTGGTGGCTGGCTGTGTTTTTGTTTGCAGTTTTGTTTCCCCTTTTTGCTTGGATTTCATTTTTTTTCCTTTTTGTTTGGGTGAGTGCCTGTATGTTGTGCTCTGCATCTTCTGTGTTTTTTGGGCTTTCCTGGAAAAGATCCCTTGGGGGGCAGAGAGAGAGATGTAGTACCAAGTATGAGGGTAGGGGAGACAGTGTAAAAACTGTGAAACCCCTCCCCCCCCCCGAGGGGGATTTTGAGCAGGGTAGCTGGAGTGGTGTGGAGTACAGTTGCATGTATGAATGGTTGGTTTATCTACAGTTGTCTTTGTGTGGGCGGAGCGAGGACTGCTCTTGTTTGAGGACCAATGGGGTGTTTCATTGAATGAACTGGGGTTGGTAGGCAGGTCAGAATCTCTTGGGGGGTGTGGGGGGGGAAGAAGAAAGGGCAGGGGTTAGAGAAATTGGCATTCTGTGTTTCAGAATTTTTGTAGCTTGTGAAAACAAAGATAAAATTGCCTTTTACTTACCTTGTTCTTGTGTCCTTGTGATGGCTGGACTCCTGTAGGGGGGAAAAAAAACCTCTTCACGGTTGGGTAGCAGGGGTTAGCTTTTGTGCGCCTCTAACAGTTGCACAAAAAAACCCAGAAAAAAGCATAACGGCCAAATACTGAAACTCATGTACTAATGCCTTCTACAAAAATACAAATGCATTGTTTTATTGCTTTTATTTTTGCAATTTCTAAACAATTTTTGCAAAATGCTTCACACAATTTTTAAAATTTGGCATAATTCTCATGCATGGAATATCTTTTGTTCACATTAAAAACACTAACATTAAAACAAATCTAAACTCCAATTATCACTTGAGTGTATCAACACTCGCATCTCAGGAGTGTCAAACTTTCCCATTATCTTAATTGCATTGTGATATACAAAAGAGACCACCGGTGAATTTTTGGAACATAACGACTCAGAAGAAAATGCTGAGCGGTAGAGCAAGATGGTATAAATATTTCTGATGAAATTTAACCAAGAACTGGTGGTCAGTAATGCAATGGGAATGAGGAAGGCTAGGACATGGAAGCAGCCATTTTGAGCCACCATAGAGTTTTCTGACCACCATAGAATGTATGTAACAATGTCCATGGTCATCAATCAACAGTCCACCTTGGCATCCTTACAACAATAACCATCTTCTCCTTTGTCAAAACTAACTCCACCCCCATCTCATCTGCCCCCGCCTCCCCCTCAAGAGGCATGCCAAGAGAGGGCGTGGTAAACCAGTTGTACGGAAACTGAAACTGATCCTCCATTTGGTTATTTATTATATTTAAGTTGCATTATTGCCACTATGTTCTCTAATACTCAGTATCATAGCGCTTCTTCCATCACATGGTACATCGAAGGTGTATGATTGAGGTAATTTTTAGTGATAGAGCTTTCTCCAGCCAGGTGGGGAGGTAAGTGGGAGCGGTGTTTTATCAGACAGAGATGGATGCTCTGGGTTGATATGTCACGCCAGGTTCGTGTCTGAATAGTTTATCCAGCGGAGACATTGCCTAAAAGAGTCATGTATGGCAAATATTAGCCAAGCTTCTTGAAAATGATGAAGAATGCATTGGCTTGTAACCTGAATTTTGATTGCTTTGATTTCTGTACTGGTTAGTTTCTGTTTTTATTTTTTTTATTTAAGTCTACCAGCAAACTGACCAATGCTGTCTGCCTTCGGCCTGCTGCTCTGTGTTATGTATGGTGTGATCTGATGATGGGATACAATGCTTGTTACAGGGAGGGAAAAAAAACACATGCCATGTTTGATAAGTTTTAATAAATGTTTCTCTTAGATATGTACTACCATTGTGCCGTGCACTATACGATGTGAGTTGGGGTCAGATGGGGATCATTGTTTTTACTGTCTCACAACTGTTTGGATGGATGTGTCTGATGTTTCTGCTGATGGGTACAAGTGAAAACAACAAAGCTAGTTTGGACAGACTCTCTGTCTTGCCTGAAGAGACTTATCTGAGGTGATTTTAAATTGTTATGCTGACTTTGTTACTCCTTCACAAGTGGTTTCCTATGGAGAGAAAAAGTCTAATTGGTCTGTCTGAAGTCGGTGTTTGAATTATATAATTACTGACAAAACTTTTATTTTTGCTATGGCCTTAGCTCACTGGTATTTAAAGGAAAAACATGGATGGTCTAGTCTGACCCCACCATGTCCACAGGTAATTTATCTTTTAATTAAACCAAACTCTTCTAAGCCTGCATTGCAGGAGTTAAGAAATAAAATTAGCATCTTTACAAATAATGGGTCTTTTCTCTTCATTTTCTTGTCTTCTGCAAAATGTAACAGTGAAAAAGTGTACAGGAGTCACACTGACTTTGAATAATGGAGAGGGTCTTGGCATATCTAATAACAAGCTGGTTTTAAAGAAGACGCAGGGACTAGAAGGGAAGATACCTTATCAAAACTAAAGTGTCCACTACAGTACCTGCACTGTCCTGGTATTGATTGCAATTCTTTGCACTGCACCCAGAAAAAAGGAAGCTCATTTATAAATAAAAGGAACCTGAGTTCAATTCAAAGTTTTCAGAAACTTGGGCGCACAGTTAATGCAGTGTTTTCTGCAGCACAAAAACAATCTGGCAAGTTTAACTTTCCACGATCTGTTTGCAGGGAGGTAAAAGTAACATTTGCATTGAACTGCGAGCAAGGTTTAAAGAGAGATGTTGAGGGTGAACACGATCGGACTGATACCGATGCATGCCAACTCTTTCATGCTGTGCAAAGAGTGGAAAAAGACCTATTCATCTGTATTGATTGCGAATGCATCCCGACCCGTCCGTTTCCTGGCCGCCTGCTATTTCATACTCTTCCAAAGGGGACAAACTGCACCTGAAGTCGATATTTATGAAGATCACAGATGGGAGCTGGCTTCCAAAGTAGTGTGTTATCTCAAAGACTGTTTTGTGTTTGTCTGAGGGCAGTGAACTATGGGCTTACTAAAATCTTCACAATAATACAGCACAGTAATACAGTTTACTATGATGGTGATAATTATGATAATGATAATAATAATAATAATAATGTTTGTTTGGTTTTTATCTTGGCCATTAAGCCATCAGTTCCATGTTAGGCTGGGATCCCTTTTCTAAAAGAAGTACTGATCGGAGAAGGGCAACTTCAGCCAAAAGAACAAACTAAAACTCTGTCTGGGAGATGCTTTGGGGCAGAGAAGCAATTTAATGAAAGTGTAGCTGAGAAGCTGACACAATCAAGCTGTCCAGAGAGTTAAGACATGTGGTTTACAGCAGCCATTTGTTTAGAAAGCCTTTGGTCTGTAACTGTGTAAGGAACCGCGAGCGTCTGAATCGATATTGAATTGGATATAGCTTTTTTTGTAGCGATGGTGAAAGCACAAAGGTAAATTACTCCCAGACACGCTTTCTCTAGTTGATCTGTACATTGCAGAGTGCCTGAAGGCACGCGCGAACTGGTCTCTGCCTCAAAGACAAGAACATGGAGGGACGGAAGAGAACCACTGGGAAAGCGCGGTAACCCACATGAACGTGTAATCACATTCAGCCCTTTTTAGGAAGCTGTGAGCACTGTAATCAAGTATATCTCGGATGTCTCCTCTGTCAAGCTGTGTAGGAAAGGGGTTTAACTGAAAGAAAGAAAAGGTAGGATTTTATGTTTAAAAAAAATCAGTTAGCTACATCAAAGGGAGGTTTTATGTAAATGGATATTTCCAAATAGCAAAAAAAAGTCTTAAGCCTCCTCCTTTATAATTTAATGTGGACAGTCCCAAGACAGGGGACGCAGTAGTTCTGTGGATTTCCTCCAAGTTTCTGATGTGGCTCTTATCAAAAGAGACTGTACAACAAAGGTTCCTTCGCATGTGATGAATGAATATGTATTCATATCCTTAGCGTGGAGCGCAGTGTATCAGAGTATATGCTATTCAGTCACTCCAAATAGAATCAGGTTAAAAAAACATCACAGAGTGTGATTAGTGTGTGAGCATGAACATCTGTGTTCCTAAACTGAAGAGTTAAAAGCCAGCTGAAGCCCAGGAGTTGGGGGGAATTTGATGAGCACTACATGATTAGAGTATTTTTTTTCTCAAAGGTTTTTTTTTTTTGATCTGAGATTACTGTACAAACCTAAAAAAAAATCATTGACCACATTTTATTTTGAAATAAAAGGGCAGGGTAAACTTTTGTGAGATTGTTACTTTTGGATTGCACAGTTAGTACATTCATAAAATAACCACTTTGTTACTACTTATAATGTGAAGTTGATAAAAAATAAAATAAATTGTTACCTTGATGTGCAATTTCAGCACAGCTGCCAAAGGTAGAATTAGCATAAGCATATAATTGCTCATACATTACCCCTTGTCTTACTCATGTAGTCTGGTGACATAAAGAGCTGATTGTATAGCATAAAGTGCCATACATTTTGGTTATGGAGCAGGTAATGGCAGGGTTCCACTGTCACTCTGAATAGTTTGTCTGTATGCTTTGTCACTGACTTCATTCACAATGATTCAGTTGTGCCATCTGTATTTTCGTCTCATCTTCCTTATTCAGTTTCCAAATTTGTTGGTGCATATTCCTCTTGAATAAAAAAAAATAAATAAATACAGCAAACCATGTGACAATGAATCAATCTGTAAAGGTGTACAGCCACCTTGAGTCTGCCTTGTTTGTGTCCTCTTCCTGTAGGCGGTGAAACACCTGAAATAATACAGCCAAGACATTAGTAAATATGTCACTGATCAGAAAAAAAACATGTAAAGACGATCAGGAAAAAAACTGACAAACATGCGCCCCCATAGTTATTAGGCAGTAGACAGCCAGTTCCGTCACCGTAACCTGTGTTATTCAATGTTACCTTCACAATGAACCTCCCATCAATAACCTGAGAACACACACTTAAGGGCTCTCAGTCACATGCAGCCTCCAGAGCACTGTGGGCCTTGCCTCGGCTCGGCCTCCCCAGGATAATGGTATGTAAATACACTGCCGGTGACAGTGAGGAATCGCTCTCGGGCCCGAAATTCACCTTTAATTCGGTGCGCGGTGGCGAAGGAGCAGCTGCCTTTGATGAAAGGGCGTGAGCGCGGGTGTGCGTTACCCTGACAGCGTGTTAATTGCATAACTCAACCCCCCGTGACTCTCGTAACGATCGCCCTGCCACTGCTGGAGCAGGACGGGGCTGGGTTAATCAGACTCTGCCTGGATTTAAGTAGGACAGGTGCCGGGTTGAGCAGGGCAAACTCCCGATTGCACAATCTTTTCCAGAACACGCAGCCACCTTTATATCCGAGATGATTTTTCTTTACCGGCCGCTCCGTGTAATGAACAACGAATTTGTCAACAGAGTACAAAAAAAATCTGCAAAGTGATTTCTCTGAAATTCCTCGAAAACTTAAAAACTCTTCAGTGGATGCTAAATTGAATCAATGACAAATAATCAGGGTGCACCCAGCGCATTAATTGCTCAACGCAGATTTCTTTCACAAAAATGAAACCCAAAAAACTGCTCAGCAGAAGTGGTCTGCCTGCTAGCAAACTCGCCCCCTCCGCCACGACCCACCCTCAGCTATTCTCATCTGTTTAAACTCTCAACAAGTGAGCTTCAAGTGTATGTCTCTCGCTGTTCTATTTCGCCCAACGTTCTGCAGTTCTCATATTGACTGGGTTATGTAAATGACAAAATGAAATCCATAGGTATGGCCATAAAAACAACTGCTCTGAAGTGCTTTTTTTTCCCCATCTGAAATTAATTTGATGTCGTATGCATAATTTAAACACACAGGCACAATGACATCTCCTATGTTTTTGTTGTTTCCTGTTTGCTTGTGCGCTCTGGGTGAATCTCTTAGCAACAGACCTGTGAGTATACAAGGTACCTACAGGACTAGACGTTATTGGATGACATTCCAAACCCGACGGTAGCATGCTAACATGCTAATAAAAAGTTCAACCTTTTCATAAAAACCATGTTAATAGACTCCACTATAGATCCTTACCAAATAAATGTTGACCACACATTGTAGTCATTTTGCTCCGTGTTTGTGTTCCTGTGGCCGGCTATGTAAGTAAAGTATCTGTCTTCAACTGCGAGCATGGGACCTGTCTCTTCATTAACAACATGGTTGTTTTACTCATTTGAGCATTTACTTATTTACTAACAATACCCATATTCAAAGCATCAGCAGAAACGTGTAACCTATGTAGTGAGGAGCTAAAAATTGTTCTATTTAACATACATTTGAATAATTTCTTACCATATTGGTCTCTTGACTGTCCACTGTCTCTGGTAAAGACCACAAATATGACCACTAGTCAGTGTCAACATGTCACACTTCAAGCTCTCTAGCATTCAGAAGGCTACATCTCACCTCTGAAAACCTGACAGCCTGGGTGACTGCTGCAATGTCCGAGAGGAGCAGAAATGACAGGCGGCCTGGCCAATGCTGACTAATACATAGATTAACTGAGTTTTCTGTTCTAAAGTATGTTCTCCCGGCATGTTAATCTCACCTCCTTTTCTTTAGACGCATAGGCTGTCGATAGGGATTAAAACAGCTTGGCTTTCTGACAGATACGAAGCTACACATTGACAGCTTTGCCAATTTCTTGTCACCCAGTTGGAGCTCTCAGTCAGTAACGTCCGGTACAGTCAGGATTGGACATGTGCTGAAGGGCATGCTCTTTCGCTATATTTCGCTAGGGTGCTTAGCTGGATGCACCTGAGTGAGAATTACATGACAGCACACCAAGAAATACACTCAGGAACCTCTGTGCCAGTTTTCAATGAAGACATAGCTTGAATTGTGAATCAGACCTGCATTTGGAGGTACAAAAACTCTTGCATTTAATCAAATTCTGCAGTTAGCTGTCTTCAGGAATACAAACTGGTGAACTTTACCATACCTATCTTTCCAAGATGTGATTGCTAAGGAAATAATATATAAATAATGTTGTATTTTTTTTTGTGAAGTACTGCAACAAGAATTAACAGATTCTTAAAAACCTCAATCTGTTGCTTTGTCATATGGTGTTGCAACTCTCCACTGTCACGTATCGTAATGAAAACACCTGAATGTCATATTTATGTTTGTTTATATTCTAGGTTTCTTCACTTGAAGAGTCACACAGCAGGTGGAACAAGTGAGGGCAGTGATTTTGGCAAAACATTATTGCAGATGCATCATTTTTTGCTTCATTTTTCTTTGTATACCAGATACCAGGGCATTTGTCCTTGTTTCATCATTTTTCCTCACCAGCACTTTTGGCAAGTTCAGCAATATCCCAAAATTAACTTGCCAGGCTGTGTATTTGCAGAAAAAAAAGTACCACTTGATTTGGTCCAGGTGCCAAAGTTTAGGACAAATGTTGACTGAATCCAGGCCAAAGGAACAGGGGTACCCTGTGAGACTCATGTTCTCCTCTGGGATTGCCAAAGTACAGTATGGATGGTAGTACTGGCTGTCCCACCATAAGAATTAACTCTGCAACTGTAGTTTGCCTTCCTATGGGACCATGCACTGAAGTTTTCCAGTCACAGGCCTGGTTTCAACCAGAATTTGTCCTAAATTTTACTTTAAAAATGAATGCAAGGTTTAGTTTTTTTCCTAAGCACTGCTTGTTAAATATCTAGGTGATTGCTGAGCTATTGTTCTAATGTTGCCTTTAAAAATATAATAAAATAAAAATATTTGTGATAATTGATGTTAACTGATGGATCTAGGCCACAAGGATTGGTGTACTTTTTACAGTTATCGGGAGAGCAACATGCTCTTTATTGTTATTTACCCTGCTCCCTTCTTTTATGGTCCCTTGCCATGCACCCAGACACTGCCAGAGGGGGACAAATGGTCCCCCTCCCTTATACACACCTCCAACCCAGTGATCAAAGGGGGCAACAGGCTTTTCAAGCATGGCAAGTAGAATTAATTCAGAAATTAAGACAAACCACTTATGATGGCCAATATGGATCTACATTTGGGGTTACCAGTTAAAAGCGGGATTGGGCGTGGTACGACCCTCTTTGTTCTTGGTAAGCCCTAAGGTACCCCCCAAATGTAGAATCCTTTGATAAATATGCACAACCACCTCTCTCCCTCTCCCTCTGGCATCTGGGTGTGTGTGGGTTTATGTCTGTGCATGTTTGTGTGCTTAAGGATCACTCTCCCCTTCTATACCCCAATAATATTCACCTTCTTTATACTAATAAAATCACATTACAACATGAGTGTATCTCAATACAGCCGCAAAGCCATTCATGTGCAGAACAGCCTGTTCCTCTCTGTAAACTCTCCTCCCTCAACTCGTACATGTTCATGTTTGGTGTTATTGTGATGCTCGTAAAGAGCTGATCACAGAAACATTAATACTGAGGGGATGCCTTGTGTTTTCCAGTTTAAGTTTCAACATAAGATTAAATTCTGGAAAAGCCTTCAGGCACTCCGCCACCATAAAATCAGATATGTGAGGACCAGAGAGGAGGGGAGACCCTTCTTAAGTTGGGCCTGGAACAGGCATCCCGGCTCAGTCCTCATTGCTCAGTACTTCTGCTTCATCTTCCTGCTTTGTCACTTTTCCGATTATTTACCATCACCGCTGGAACTATCATACCATTTGGGATTTACTTTGCTTTTTGGTTTGGCTGTATTCCTCAGCAGAGACAAGCATTGGCTGGGTAATCTTCATTTCATTCATCTGTGACCCTAAATTTTCCTGTTTGTTCTTGTCTTGTTGTAATTATCAAATAAATGTTTTAAACTAAATCATTTGCAAGTGTATACATATTTCTGATAAAAGTTGATCCACCAGACTGCTCATTTCTATTAACGAACTTGGTTATTTCATAAATGGTTATTATTTTAAATAGTAATTATTTAAGTAGGCCGATTTTAGCTTATTACCTGTTGGTTCGATGAGGAGTTCTAGTAGTTAGTGTCACCTGTGTTCAGTATTCAGAGTGCCAGACGTTAAACAAGGGCTGTAATTATTAGGACACCCTGGATTCAGAGAGTCGTTATTTTTCTTAAATCCTCACTTCCCCGACACAGTTGAATATTTAGGGCCACATTTAATAAATGACTGATGTAGAAATGTCATGGGCAAGAAAGGAACGTTTTTGTACAGAAAGACAGAAAGACTGCTTCTTTCCAAATTGGTTAACAAATTTATGATATTATGCTCAATTCAGAACCCGACAGAATGGCAGAAAAGGAATTTAAACCACTGATCTTTCTCCAATACATTAAAGGGATTTACATGAATGTAAATTCACATTTACACAGTTTACAGTCTGGATTTCAGATGCATTTGTTCGTTCGTTTCTTTCCATTAGTTCCAGGCCAATCAGGTCTAGCTTTCTAGATGAATTATGGGGCCTCTCACACACAGAAAGCCCCAGAGTTTTTTTTTTTTAATTTCTTCATTTGTTGCAGTTGACTGTAGCTGTGCTCTGAACTTTTCTTCTGCAGGCTCTGGATAAAACCAGGCCTCGCCCTTCTGATGACCTTTCCATTGTCCTGTTGGCTAGAAATCACCTTGGCAACTAATCTACACACAACAGAGGATTCTGAGTAAGCTTGAGGTCAAGAAGTTCTGTCAGTGAAGCATCTAAAACAGAAGGCTCTTGCTCGAGACGAGCCTTAGAGCGATAGCACACAGCTGAAGGACATGACTGAGTCACATGGAGATCCACACTGGACAAAGACAGCCACTCTAACACTGGACCAGCTGGACCCTCAAAACCAGGGTCAACCAACCAGACAGACTTGAGAATAACACCTCAAACATATAAGACGTGTCTGAGAAGGGTACATATGATTTTTTATTATGACTGTTTGATCTGTGTCTCTTGTAAATTATTTTCAATAACTGTTCTATATTACAACTTTTGTTGACCCTTTATTCTAATAAGTGGCTCTATTGACAAACAGGTAACATTGATAGTTGCCTCCTAAATGATTAAATATTCATTTTTACGGTGAAATTGAGAACCTGGGGCAACGGGAATGGAGAAAAGCCCTGACCCACATCTGATGTAGTTTGTGGTTGTGTTTTTAATAGCCAGCACCGCTACTGGAGCACTGTAAAGATTGACACATTTTATTGTTATATACTCTCATTATTGTCAATCCACTACATAAAACATTACAACAACATATTTGTTTTGCATAATTACTTAAATGCATCTTTTCACAATGCAATGTTGCAGATAATTTCAGTCTCCTAATTGTGTCACAAAACAAACTGACAACATATGCTCATCTGTACCACAGTACAAACGCTTGCACATTTTCATATTGTGGCTGCTGTTATGGAAATTATGTTTCTCTGAATATGGATACTTAACAGCCGGCGAAACATTCTGTGTTTATGGCTGACAACAGTTGCCGCGGTCACCACAAGATGGACAGAAAATAGCCATGGGAATACTGAGGGCCAGACTGTCAATGTGTATAGTCTCAAGACATTTTGGTGTTTACTGGTTGAAAGTACTACATCAGCAATCATGGTAATATTTAAAGTTGCCATCCTGTGCTAACGCAATTACAGAATGTGTCCTTTATATGCAAGGTCACTCTCCGCCCATTTACAGGAATCACATATAACAAACTAGTGAAGGTACGTAGCTCTGTAAGTAGACTGTAGGTTTTTTGGAACATGTTTAAAATATTAAAATAACATATCTGCAAAAATGGGTTGGTGATGGCAACTCTGTACAGTGGATGCCAGAACAGAACCATTCGCACCATAGAATTCACATATGTTTGAGCCAAAAATGTAGCTTATTATCAGTCATATTTACAGCATTTTTGCTCATCTTCTTCAATGTGCCACTACTTCTGAAGTCCAATGTATACCAAGCCACATACGTCAGCTGTATTATAATTATGCAGCCGCTCTTTTGGCGGTTGGTGAGCTCAGAAACTTTGGGAGAGTCTGAATTATGCAACAGCATTAGCTCTTCGCATTACGATCAGGAAGATGTTGTGTGCTTGATTGTGTTGTGGAAATGTGTTTATTTTAAACACAATGTGGGAGTTTCATTTCCATCAGAAACAATTAGGAGACTGAGTGCCTGAGCCTGCATTAAGAAACAGACTGACTCAGTGAAAAGGAAGCGGTGGCAGAGCCGGAGAAGAGGCGAGATGAGACATTAAGTATCGTGGCAAGCCCCGTCTGCACAAATAAGGGCCAGCCTCCCTTTCTTTTCCCCAGCTGTAATAGAGACAGATGTAACACACAATCCACCAGTATTATGACTTCCACTACGGAATGCCTAAAAATGGCTAGTGCTAATCCTGCAAAACAAACAGCAGGTTTTTCCACCAAAAAAAAATCCAAAAAAGCCTTCCCTCAGTACGCATTGTCCCAGTTTCCTTCTGTCACACTCGAATCGGAGAACACACAGGGGAATAAAGGCTCTGGTTTCTGGAGATAATGGTGAGGTAGATCAGGTTGCAGTTGGGTTTATGCTGTGAATTATGAGCTTGCTGGATATTGCTGATGTACAACAATTAGCGTGAATATTTCCTAATGACTGGAAATACAAAGGCGACATGCTGAGTGAGCAGACCACGGAGAGCAATGTACACAGTACCCTGGAGGAGGATGTTCCCTGCCTCTACAGTTTCTGTAAAGGGAAGATAGTTTTCAATATTAGAGACCTGCGACCTGATTGGTTCAAGCAAGTTGTAGTGGGTCATTAATGATTGGTGGAGAGAAGTTGCTCGTCATTTACAAGGCACCTCCCAACAGGTTTGGTGAATTTCACAGCAGCGCTGACCTGGTCAGGCTTGTAACACAATAAGGTCATGAGCCTCAGGCTTGGATAGAGCAAACCCCATTTTAGATAATTAAACTAAATCTATTTTGAAATATTTCATTACGTCTTCAGTACTTTGTGGATGAAAGTATGCTATGAGTGACAAGCACACACTTAGACATAACGGTTTATTTTCCCAACAAATGTTCCTGCAGAATTGGAGTTTACAAAATACATTACAGAAGCAATGCATTTTTCATTACAGAAGATTGCTAAATCTATCTCCTTGTCAGACTTCGTTGTACAAAAGAAAATGAATAATTCATGGCTGATTTGAAGATAATTCCATCACATAATTCCCTTGCAGGCTTTGAAACCAGTGTAAATACATCTGTAAATAAAACAGTAATACTTAGTTATCTTGAGGCTATTCAAAAGTGCAACCAGAAAACCAATACAATTGTTATGGTGCTAAAGATACACAATGAGGCTCAAAAAAGTCCCTTTCTTGTTATATCATTGGCTCATTGCCTGTACATTCTACACAGCTAGTGTCAACTATAAGCCACATTTTTCCTCATAATTTACTGATATTACACATGCAGGGACTCCAGTTTTGAGAACCATATTTCAGATGTTATCATTACTACTGATTTAAAATAATTTGTGTACCATCTGCAATTGGTTTTTGTCATATAAAAAAAATTCAGCTATATAACCACTTTGAGATGTGTTAAAATTCCAGACTTTAATTAATTTTAGGATTGACTTGATGAATTATACACTTCAAAATAATGCTACTCTTAAAATATAATTTGTAATCATTCTCATCGTGAAACTTTTTAATTCAATAATTTAGTCTCAACTTAATGGCTTTTATTTCAGATATAGGAGTTTTAACTCTGAACATGAATTTGAGAAGCCCACCCTGCTCAGAAAATAATGCTCAACACAACTTGATGAATATTGTTCAAGTAGTTGGGCCGTAGTTATTTTTCCTGTTTTTGTTGGCTGCCACTTTTAGTATGGGAAAAGATAGACTGCCCTGAATTTCAAATTTACAATGCAGATTTCCAGACCATGTATGTCCCCATTCTACACTCAGAGAGCCAGAGGCAATGTCTTTTTTTGTTTCCCACTTAAAAATCAGCAACCAGCTGAGGCCGAGTCGCACTCAAAGACCAGGGTTAGGAAACACTGATCTAGACAGTACGTGACAAGTACGCATAGCTGCCTTTCAATTTTGGCAATCCCATCTCACAAAATGACATGAAAAAAGACTATAACAGCAAAAATATCCCAGCAAAAAAGAAGGGTTTTCCAGTCAGTGGTTTTGGCGTCTAAAGAGAGAAAACAAACTAACGTAAAGTGTAATCAAGGTTTCCAACAGGGAATGTGATGATATTAATGAAGTGTTTATCTTGAATCAAGAATAGTACCTAACCCTCAAAGAATATTGATTGAACAAAACAGAATTTTAATTTTAATTAACGGAAGTGTGTTATATAATTAGTGCCGCCAGATGTTCTCATACATTGTAACCCAACAGGTGCTTGCTTCCTACGGGTTTGAGCACTCTTATAAGCGCTCTGATCTTTAGCGCATTGATATGTATTTATTCGGCATACGCTCTTATCCAGAGCCACTTAAAACATTTAGCATTTCATTATAAAGTTTAGATGAGCCTTGAAACACAGGTGCCTGGTCCCAGTCTTGGATAGCAGAATTTTGGTGTGACTTAATGGACTCATTCAAACCTTTCACTGATAGGCTAAACAGTTCATGCACCTGCATTCCAAGACAAAATGGCCGAATGCAAGGAAACCACAAAATACTTCCAGACATTCCAGCCCTCCAGGACTGGAGTATGACACCCTTACATTAAAAGTGCCAACCATTTGTGGGGAAACCATTGAAACAAAATATCATTATGAAAGAGAAGTGCCAGATTAAACATTGTCATACCCATGGAGAATCCTTCAAAGTCCACAGAAACACCAGCTATGTCTGGCTGCACTGTGTGAAGCAATATATTTTAAAATTCCATACCTTTTTCAGCTCGTATTTTAATCCAAATAGTTTGTTTGATCTGACATTATCAAAAAGGTTGTGCGCGACAGCTCCATACTAGGAGTCAATCAGAACTGGTGTAGCAGTACAGAAAATTGTTCCAGAATAACAGGTGGAAACAAAAGCTAGTATCAACACCAGACACAAAAATGGAGGCATGCACCCCCTGCGTGATAGCTTTAAAAGGACCTTTATCTCTCACTGCTGTTGTTGTAGCATCACCAGCATATACTCACCCCTCCTTGGTTTCAGTCATAGCTTTGGAGTTTGTTACCATGGTGACACCACTCCCATTCACCAGCCCTGCCAAATCTTAACCTTGTGTGCACAGCAGGCTAATGAAGTGAAATCTTTTTTTTTCCTGAGTGAAAGTGAAATGGAAATTTCAACATGAGCAATGAGTGTACATTCTTTGTTCTTTTGGAAAAAAGGCTCTGTCCTGCCATGATTTACTATCATTGTTACTCCGGCCAAATTTACGACACCTCCTTTGGAAAAAGCTTACTGTATGGTTACATATATAAGTGGCTCCTTACTGTCTCCAATAACTACCATCTATGTATTCAATATACAGCTTCCATTATTTGAAAAGACTATGGAGAAGATCAAAATTGCAGTTCTATCAGTTTAACCCACATTACAGCAGTATGACCTTGAATGAACCTTTTTTTGACAGAACCCTATACTGGTGTTACAAGGAGAAATAGGAGAGGAAAAGGAGAGTCTGCACTTCCTTTTCAGGTCCTTCCAGGTCCTGTTATCTCACGAAGCCTGGGATGCCTGCGGGAACAGGGCGGTGACCTCATCTACGGGCATCACTGAGGCTAATTGGCAATCACCCCAGATGTAATCGGCTGCCTTCATCAGGAAAGATATGAAGGAACAACTTATGCAGCCTCTGCCTGTATCTCGGCTACCAGTGCAGTTTGTAGACGTAGCTTTTTTGTTGTTGTTGTCATAAAGCGCTTGGATTTCTAAAGTGCATTGACCTTTAATATTTTTGCATGTCATTCAATGTCCACCCAGTCGCCAGCATAGTGACCATGCATGGCTATGCCACGCAGAATCAGAACGGTTTGGGTGTTCTGCAGTAGTGAGAGTTTTTACCATTCAATGTGCACATGCTATATATCGGAGCCAGGAAGGGGACCATGTTGTAGTTAATTTTTGCAGAATAAGACCACTGCTTCAGGAATAGGATCTAGGAAGAACTATGCTGTTATACTCTGTGTACTCAGTGTGTGTTCACCAACTGAGCCGGCAGTGTGAAAGGTGCAGATATTATTTTTGGCGTGTTACCCTTATGGTTGCCCAGGACAGCCTCAAGGTCTGCTGATTTTCATCTTGGAATTAAGAAATAGGATGGACCCAAGAAATAAGGTGAGCCAAGTTAAACGCAATCAGCTCTTTGCATTTACTCTTCAATTGAGTGTGCAGTACAGTACTCATTTGGAAGTATTGGACTGGAAGAACATGGTTGATGTAAGACCTGGTGTAAAGTTTTTTGCTGGGCTTCTATTATGACTTGGTGTATTACAACTTATCCAGATGAGAAAAAGGAAAAAAAAACAATCCAGCAGAATGATACATTGAGAGAATCATGTATGGCTTGACACAGCACGCTCAGAAATATGAATAGACAAAGGCCGCAAGAGTGCAAGGAGGTGAACTGTAGCCGTTTGCCTGTCATAGCATGAATATATATTCTACATTCTAATTCATTCTAAATTATTGTGAAAATACAAGTGTTTATCCTGTATTATACTGGCAGTGACAGTGGATGCAGGTAGAACCTGACTGTGAAAAATTTTAGCCTGTGCACTTTAGCACCATATTCTCATGGTCAAAATTACTCAGTTTACCAGAATCCTTCATTTTTGTTCTGTGGTATTCATTTTTTTCTTCCACCACTACTTAATTTATCCAGTGCAATTTAAGCTTCAATTTCAATGATTTGATATAAACCAATCAGGGCATAACTTACCATAATATCTCATTTCTTTATAAGTTAATAATGAAAGAGATAATAAACACACAGTCGTCCCACCTCAGCTGTGGTTCCAGAGATAATTGTTACAGCAGAAATAGTCCGTTATAACCGAAATCCATTTTAACAAGGTCCGCTATAACGAGGGTTCACTGTATAACTGAACTGTGTAATCTTCCACTGACTTCTGCAAACCAGCAGACCCTACGGGTCTCTGGGCCGTAGTTTGGGGAGTCCTGATCTACTCCATACGGTATGTGACAAGCTCATAACGCATTCTTGGCAATGTTTTGCCGTAACACCTGGGAAACAAAAGACAGTGGAGATATTTATACTAGGAAACACTTTCTAGTCCGTTGCTGGGAAGTCAACACTGTGCAAACACACAGACTTCAAAATTCAGCTTCACCTCATGCTTCCTGACTTTCCTGTTGAATAAAATATAGATCAAATCTGTGAATGGCTGACAAAGCATTTGCAAAACTTTTTTTCTTTTCCTCCAATATAAATTCCACCAGAGTGTACTTATTGTTTATTGAGAGGCTGTGCTGTACCTCTTAGGAATCACAATGAATCGTGTAAATGAAAGACTGGAAAAAAGCAGTGAAAGCACCATTTACAAAAAGGTTAGTAACTTTTAATTCCATGAGATTATTGCAATACATGCATCAGCATGGGAATGGTGGAAATTAATTTAAAATGTATTAATTGACCTGATTTATCCTCTGATCTTTATGCATTCCCTCCCTGTCTGCATCTGAAAATTTTGACTTGGGTTTGGTACAGAAACTCAAACCTCAACCTCTAAATTCAAAGGCTTTTGATTTTCAGAATTGCGGAAGTGATTCGGTCTTCAGGGCAGGGTTTATTTTGAGATATGCGAACATCAAACAGAAGCTCTTCCTGCCTGCATCACACAACAAGAGAGACGATTAAAGAAACTAATCAAGTTAAAAACCAAAGTCTTGATCTAACGGAACTAATGAAAGTCGTCCTTGGGCTCGAGAGCCCCCAACCCTGGTCCTGGAGGCCGTGAGGGTCTGCTGGTTCTTAGCCGCAAGCAGTAGCTCTATAGCTCTACAGTCAGCCCACAAAAATTTCCCCACCCTTTGGTGGCCACAATTTTTGGCCTCGGAGGCTGGAATTTGGCAAGGAAGGTCAAGGCATGTTTGTGTGAAGGTGAGTGTTTCTGTTCATGCCAATTCACTAAAAGGGGGCGTGGCAGTGGGAGTGACCTGGATGCAGCGATTGTGAATTTGTGCTTGTTTCTGCTGTCTGGGGGGAAAAAAGCCAGTCAAGAACCATTTCTGTCCAATGAAACCAGCGTAGGTGCAAATTAATTTTGCTCCAGCCAGTCACAAGCGTCCTGCCTATAAGTGAGATTTACAAAGTTGAATTCCTCCCAGCCAGCATTAAAATTTGTCATCATCTAAAATGAGAAGCAGAACATTTTGCCATAATTTAGGATTTAATGCAAAAGATTTTTCTGTATTTTGCCCTCAAAGTCATTTCTCTCCTGGATGCATGGGTGGTATTTAGCAGCTCTCTTGGATGTGTTTAAGTATAATGGATCTCATGTGAAAATATCTGAAGGATGACAGGTTCTATGTGCAACACGTCTGTCTGGCAGACTGACCCATGTCCATCAGCGTATATCTGCAGTCCAGTAGCTTCACAGTCATTATGCTGCTGAATTAGCCTGTTCCAACTGTTCTTCACATAACCATGAAAAGAAGGGCTATATGTTCTTGTGTACAGAACTACACAGCCAGAAGCATATTGTGCTTTTAATTTCCCCATTGTTTACTAATGTCTTGAAATATTCAATTTCTCAAGCACTGAAAAAAACATTGACAAAGTTATCCAGCTGTAACTGTGACGTCTACAAATACTAATGAGGATTTAAATTACTTATTGCTTTGTTTTTCTTGATTTTATGGATGTCCATCTGTTGTAGGTGTATTATCTCTTTATCTGCAAAACTTTATCATTCTCACTTGGTTGTACTTTTTAAAAGACTTGCCTAAATGAAGACAAAACCTGCTCCAGTTTCAATCTGTGTGCCATTACTGATTTTCACAGTGGATGGACACACTAGACACACTGAAGTTTATTAACTTAAAGCATTTCATTTTACAAGAGTTCGCTTCCCAGGAATTGGGAGGGTGATTTCGGTAGCAAAGTTCGAAGCTTTGGCCTGTAGTCTTAGGCTGACCCTTAGGCTGGTTTTCATACCCAGACATCAGTATTACTGACTTAAAATTTGTCCATGTATTGGTTCTGACTGAAGAATATTTTAAAAGTAATGTGGTAGTGTATGCAGGGCTCACAGTGGGATATAAGTGGACATGGAAATTCTTTATAATGCAAAACAAACTTTATAATGTGTGTGTGTGTGTGTGTGTGTGTGTGTGTGTGTGTGTGTGTGTGTGTGTGTGTGTGTGTGTGTGTGTGTGCGTGTGTGTGCGTGTGATGAAATGCAAGGTTCGTTTGAAATGCTTTTAAGGTTGAAAATATTTAGCACATAAACTGTTGGCGAAGTTTATTTTTCATGGAGAGTGTTTCCACGGTGAGTGCTGAGCTGGCATTCATCACTGCTTTACAGTGTGTGAAAATGACTCCAGAAGAACAGGGGATTTTACAGATAAACGAAATGGCCTCCTTTTTCATTCACACTGGCAGCTGACTCTGCCTCCAGTGATAGAGCTCCAGAACACACACGGCACTGTGAGCTAATGTTGACAGAGAGTTTGGTTCTATCTGAAATGGAGGAAAGCACCCCCTGCAGACTATTCAGATCTTCATGGAATTGGGTATCGTTAAAGCTTATCGGGTGTAAGAGGACATAGCAAGCGCTGACACCAGGAATCAGAGCAGAGCTGAAGAAGGGCTTCACTGCAGCCTGGGAAGCATGTATCAACCCACATTTTGAAAGTTTCATTGAAGACCATAAGGTCAAACCTTTAACTTTGCTGAAATTTTGCAGCCCCCTAAAACTGATCATTGCTTGTTCCTAATCCAGACTAGCAGTGCAGACTTGCTGGCAGCCCTTCAGGAGGAAGAATTCTTTCATCCTTTGCTGTTTTTAAGTTGACTGCTGCTTTCCCCTGTGCAAACTGAACTGAAACACTGGAAACTTTGATCTGGTAGCTTAGCAATATTAAACATGTAGGGTGTTTAGTTTAATGCTAACACACACACACAGACACACACACACACAGACACACATCCTATTTAATGCTGCTGTATCTATGCTATCCTCAATACATGGAAGTATTATCAATCAACATCCTGGTACCATAATGTTCCTTTCATTGCCTGTCATTTTGGAATGTGGGGAATACAGTTACACTGTTTGGGTGTCCTATGGAAAAAGATCCCGCTGCACATGAAAGACAGTGCGCTTTTACATCCTCTCCAGCAGTACACTTCAAGGGGTTAATGCTGAGTCCATCATAATCATCAACCTCATCCATTATCACTGCTCTTCATTATCATCATCCATCTTAATTATCTATCGTAATTGATTTCCTGCGTAGCCCTTGCTGGGGCACTTTTCATTTTTACCTTCTTGAATTTTAACTGTTGACTCATAACAGGGCTCTGGATTCACACCCTAAATCCATGGAGCAAAAAAAAGTAAAATTATGTCGCTTAGAAGAGCAACCATACATGAGTCCTGGGTAGCAGTGACACTCAAGCGATGGCCACCATGTAATTACACAGTCATTAAAGACGCTAGCCATTTAGTGCTAAGTGCTGCCTGATTGCTTACTGCAGAATAATAGTAGAAATATTAAGAGACAATGCTGGAGAAATTGTAGGTGGCTGTTATTGACAAACCAAATTGTTACGTCCTATAGATTTCAATATTGCTGTAATTGAGCGACCCATCCTATAATTAAAGAAACAAAAGGCAATGCATTAGAACCTGCATGTTAATAAAATGATTAGTTAAAGCTTTTAATGGCACATTTTGAAGGTATTTTAAATTGCATATCTATTCAAAATGTATTCAAATAGATTTGAATTGCTAATGTATTTGGAATACAAGGTCTCATATAAAATATAAATTAAAAAGAGGGGGTGGGGGGATGTGGGGCTTGTTTTTTTATGTCATACCTGCAAGAAGTAAGCAGGTGATCTTGTCTCATGTTGCATATGGTTGTAGAGAGGAGATGACACCAGAATGCCTGAGAGCTGAGGTGTGCCACATTTGGCTGAGTTGTCAATGATCTGTCAGTGGAATTTTTTTCT
Source organism: Albula goreensis (assembly GCA_022829145.1). NCBI lineage: Eukaryota > Metazoa > Chordata > Actinopteri > Albuliformes > Albulidae > Albula > Albula goreensis. The sequence continues at coordinate 7,208,613 of CM040758.1, forward strand.
GAAATCACTGCACTTTAACGAAAATGTACATTTGGAGTTGGATACAAAGGTTATCTGTGTCTTTGTAGCACTAGTCAAGTTTGTTTCCTTTGTGATGTATTTAATTGGTTAAGACCAGAGGTCTTTTTCGTCTTTTTGGTCAGGTGGTGTTTTTGTCCCTTGTAAGTATTTTGTCACATCCATCCTAACAATTGTTGCGCTCAGTGTCATGTTTTAAATAAAGTCGTCTTTGCTTGCAAACAGCATTGAGACAGCTTTGCTATCTGATACAGATCTCCACAGTGTAGCCTAAACCGTTTTATTGTCATTCTTACCCATTTACCGCTAATGCAGTTATTCTTTTTCCTTTATACTTTCAGTATTCCTGACTGATCCGAGTTCGTCTCAGTTACTTCTGTTCCTGTGTGCGCTATGAGCCTTTTGTTCCTGTTCTGCCTGCCTGTTGTTACCCTGTCCGTTTTTGGTTTTTTGATTCATTGCCTAGTGTTTTTGTACCGTGCGTGTCTACTGGTTTTGAACTTCTGCCTGACTTTTTGACCATTCTTGTGGATTGTGTTTTTGTTTTTGCTGTGCCTTATCGGACATGACCATTGCCTGTTTTTCTCGATTACGATTCTGGATTTCGACTTTGGCTTCTAATAATAAACCTCTACGAATTACGCCCGCATCTGAGTCCTTCCTGAGCCCTGACAGTACGAACTCGCCAGTCATGGACTCAGCGGACGACAGCCTGTTGCGTACCATGCTGAACCAGCAGGATTTGCATCTCTACCGACAACAGGACCAGCTTGAATCGGTAAAGCGGGTGTTGGAATCTTTGCGGCCAGCATGACCAGTCTTTCAGCCCAGTTCCAACAACTCCAGCAGGAACGAAAAGACGGCTGTCTCTCCTGATCCTTCTGCCCAGGCAACATCCACTTCAGTTGGAGTAGAGCCACGCCTTCCCTCTCCGGAACCCTATGCCGGGACCCATGCACCTGCCGCTCATTCCTGTCTCAGTGCGCCTGGTTTTGAACTGCAGCCCGCCACCTTCCTTCTGACCGAGCCAAGGTGGCATATGTCATCACACCCCTCACCGGCCGAGCCAGGAGTGTGGGGCAGCAGTATGGGAAGCCCAGTCTCCAGTCTGCTCTACCCTGGCAGCCTTCAGGGGAGGAGATGAAGAGGGTTTTCGACCGCTCTCACTACGGAAGGGGAGGCCGCCCGGGAGATGCTACAGATGCGACAGGGCAATAAACGGTCTCTGACTATGCTATAGACTTTCGCACACTGGCTGCTACCAGTGGATGGAACCAGGATGCCCAGTTTGACGTCTTCCTCCATGGGCTTTCAGATGATATTAAGGACAAGCTGATAACCCACGACCTGCCGGGACAGCTTCGACACCCTTGTAGAGATGGCTATTCGCATCGACCAACGCCTGTCCATTAATCGCCGGGAGAGACTGGAGAGAAGGCGCCCAGCTACAGATTCTCAGAGGCCAGAGCTTCCGAGCTGAGGCAGAAGGACCGCACCCGACTGACCCCGCTGAACGCCAGCGCGCATCAGATCCGGTGCATGCCTCTACTGCGGAGACTTGGTCATTACCTCACCACCTGCCCACTAAGAAACCAGCGCTCGAGTAGCTGGGGGATTACAGGTGGGCGTTACCCCAATTCAGTCTGCTAACTCCCGCCTGTGCTGTCTGCTTCTCTCCTTATCAACGGTGATCCTCGGGTCGTCTCTGTCCTTGTGGATTCGGGAGCGGAAGGAAACTTCATGGACACCCAGTTTGCCGCTCGTCTCCAGTTACCCAGTACCCCTCTCAAGACCCCCCTGGAGGTCCTCGCCATCACTGGCGCCTCTCTGGTCCGCATCACCCATGTCACTCCCCCGCTGAGCCTGTTGCTGTCTGGAAATCATCGAGAAGAGGTAGTATTTTTCCTTATTGACTCTCCTCAAGCTTGTGTGGTTCTGGGACACCCCTGGCTTGCTAAGCACAATCCCTGGGTGGACTGGGCTACTAATCGCATTTTGGAATGGAGTCCCTATTGTATGTCACACTGTCTTCGAGATGCCCAGGTACCCATGTCGCCAACCAGACCCGCTGCAGAGGAGACCACTGACCTGTCTACAGTTCCGCCTGAGTATCTGGACCTGAGAGAGGTATTCAGTAAGACCCGCGCCACTTCCACTGCTCCTCCTACTGGTTTGCTGCGCCCTCTGCCGATTCCCAGGAGGCCCTGGTCACACATCGCACTGGATTTTGTGACAGGATTACCCCAGTCTGACGGTAACACAACCATCCTCACTATTGTCGACAGGTTTTCCAAGGCGGTTCACCTCCTGGCCTTACCCAAGCTACCCTCGGCGAAGGAGACTGCTGAACTTCTGATCCAGCATGTTTTTAAATTACACGGATTACCTGTTGATGTGGTGTCAGATCGAGGACCTCAGTTTACGTCCCATTTCTGGGGGCTTTTGTAAATTGCTTGGTGCTTCTGTTAGCCTCTCTCAGGTTTTCACCCTCAATCCAATGGACAGACGGAGAGGGCCAATCAGCAGATGGAGACCGCCCTGCGGTGTCTCACCTCGCAGGAGCCGGGTCCTGGAGCCGCCAGCTGCCTTGGGTAGAGTACTCCATCAACTCCCTGCCTTCCTCCTCCACCGGACTGTCCCCATTCCAGTGCTGCTTGGGGTATCAACCTCCGTTGTTCCCCGCTCAGGAGGAGGAGGTGGGGGGTACCCTCGGCAGTGGCGTTTATCCGACGCTGTCGCCGCACCTGGAGGCGCACCAGATCAGCGTTGATACGCGCTTCGCGCAGGATCAAGAGGGCGGCGGATGGTCGTCGCCCAAGGCTCCTCGCTACCTGCAGGGGCAAAGAGTATGGCTCTCCACCAAGGATATCCTCTGAGGGTCGAGTCTCGTGTTGGCTCCTCGCTTCATCGGTCCCTTCCCTATCACTAAAGTCATCAGCCCCGCTGCTGTCCGGCCCAACTTCCCCACTCCCTCCGTCGCATTCACCCTACCTTCCATGTGTCCCGAGTCAAGCCTGTCCGTCGCAGCCCACTGTGCCCCGTGTCCAAGGCTCCTCCACCCCCGCCTCATCGACGGTACAGAAGCGTATACTGTTCCCGCCGTCTGCTGGGGTTCGCGTCGGGGCCGGCTTCCAGTACTTGGTGGACTGGGAGGGCTACGGACCGGAGGAACGCTGCTGGGTCCCGGCTCGGGACATTTTGGACCCTTCCCTCATCTCAGACTTTAACAAACGACATCCTGGGATGACAGTTAGAACGCCTGGTGGCGTCCCTAGAGGGGGGGGTACTGTCAGTATTCCTGACTGATCTGTTTATTGTTTCTGTTTTTCTCTGTCAGTTGTTTGGTTTTTTCTGTGTTTTGGTTTCTGTTACCTGTCCATGTGCTTTTGTTTTCATTTTGTGTTGCTCCGCCCACCTTGTTACCTGCCCTGTAATTACCAATTTGTTCCACCTGCCCTGTTGTGCACCTGTGTCTTGTTAGCTTGTTAGTTCTGTGTATTTAAACCCTGCCTTGTCTCTTGTTTGTTGCGAGTTCGTCTCAGTTACTTCTGTTCCTGTGTGCGCTACGAGCCTTTTGTTCCTGTTCTGCCTGCCTGTTACCCTGTCCGTTTTTGGTTTTTTGATTCATTGCCTAGTGTTTTTGTACCGTTGCCGTGTCTACTGGTTTTTGAACTTCTGCCTGACTTTTTGACCATTCTTGTGGATTGTGTTTTTGTGCTTTTGCTGTGCCTTATCGGACATGACCATTGCCTGTTTTTCGATTACGATTCTGGATTTCGGACTTTGGCTTCTAATAATAAACCTCTTACGAATTACGTCCGCATCTGAGTCCTTCCTGAGCCCTGACAATACTTTCTTCGCCGCACGATAGCCTCACCAATGACTGTAAATCATCTGGTCCCGTAAGCTTTCCCTCATGCAGAAATCGAACTGCTGCGTTAATGTCCTTCCATTATTTCAGCTGTAACCACAGTCCCTGCATGCCTCGGGCACTATTTTGGGAAATATGAAATTACACCACAACCAAGTGCAGCTTTTGTTTCTGCTCTTCTAGGAGAGGAACTGATGGATGATGTCGTAGGGGAAAAAATACTCTCGTAATTGATTAATCCACTGATCTTGCCTCTGACAAGGATGTGTTTGCAGTTCTGAGTTGAAATGGTGAGAGGATTTGCTACATGGACTGCCTGAATAGATCTTCTGCTACAAGCGAAAGTAACAATTAGACTTATTCACTGTTGTAAAGACCCGTTTAGGGGATATTGGCTTGCAACTGTCCAACTGTATCAGTGAGAGCTGGACAGTACGGTACGGTGCAGTATGGTCGAGGCTGATTGCTGCCCACCTTGCCAAAGGTTTTTAAAATGTTGGGTTATGGAAACTTTGGTGTTGAGTCCTGAAACAATTGTTGGGTCATAAACACATACTTTAAAATATTTACATGAATATTGGTGCAGTAGCTATAACAATTAAGGTTTAAAAAAATATGGGGGTGGGTGCTAGTTGTAAAATGTGAGAAAAAAAAATCTCCAAGACCATCTTATGACTTTTCCAGAAGAAATCATAGATGGTAAACTTGGCTGATTATTTCAAAGATTGTATTATAAGGATTTAAAATTCCAGTCTAATTTGATGGTGCTACTGCCAATCTGTACATGGACACTGTGATTGGAGAACACACCTTCTGAGCTTGAGGCCATACTCGCTAAAATTTGATTGTCAGCCACTGCACCATGATTAGGGTTTTTAGCTCACAAGAGTGCGCTAAAAATGTAGCGCTGCTACATTTAGAAGCACTTTGCCAGTTGAGATCTCCTTCAAAAATCGTGTATGAGGCTTGTGATTCTCAGGCTGTATATAATTGAATCGTTATCCTTGAGTCCACTTCTTCATGGTGTGGAATTATTGCAACGCCTTTCCAGCGATTATGATCTGAATGACAATGGCTATGACTGACTATGACATCATAATGGATATGACAGCGCTGAAATGAGGGTAAACCCAAAACTGAATAAGAATGTCACATAGCCCTACTACAGTGTTATAAAAAGGCTCTAATGATGTTGTTGCTGTAGCTGCTAGCGAACCGGGTACAATTCTCAAGCTCTACATGAGCAGCGAATCCCCCCAAAAAGCTACTAAAAATAGGACAGCAACCTGCTTGCAGATCTTTTGGTGGTAAGATTTTTTTGTTGTAAATCCTCATGAAATGAGAAGATCTGAAAGCCTGTTATTTGGTTTTAGCGCTATAAGGTAACCAGGGAGCCTATTACAAACCAAGAATCATCCTTGAGATGCCATGTAACCAGGCAGAATTTCTGTGTCATTATTCTTTTTTCTGTACCAATTACAGCAGAATTGCAGAGAGCGCTTCCTCTCAAATGTGGCAAGCCAGCCCTGAGGAGCTGTGCGAGGAGCTGGTGATTCACAAAAAGGTGCTCAGAGCCTGCATGCATGATGGACAGGCAAACAGTCCGCTGCTGATGCTTAGCGTGGTCTTTGGGGGAAACAAACATGAGGCAAAGGCAAGAAAGCTGATATTGTATCCCAATTATTATGGACATCACATTAATATCAGTAGGAATTAGGGAAAGAAGGCTGTTAAAAGACCATATGGCCAGAATTTCTTCTGAGAACATTTGGAAGCCTTCATGACAAGTCAGCTACCAAGTTGTGCCAAAATGTATTGGTCTTATGCAGCAGTGGCATGGAGTGAAGATTCTCACCAGTTTCAGACGAAAAGCAAAGACTCTGTTGAACTGGAAGCGTATTTGTTTGCAGACGCTACATTTTCTCTTAGAAATGTACAGATTGTTTCACTTTCACCGAATGCAGCAAGGATTTTATTTTTGTGTGCATTATTTCTCCCGGGATGGCTGAACTACTCAGCGTTTCTTGGCGATGCGTATTTGAGATGACCCAGAGCTGAGCACCGACATGCTGTACTTATCAAAGACTAGTATTGTTTTGTTTTAGATTATGATATTGTGTTCATGTCGCTAACATAATCTCAAAACTCTGTAATCCTTTAACTTTGAACGCTAGGGGAGGGAACTGAAGGAGATTTACATAGCCTATTTGGTAAGGTCCCTCGCGCAGCCTTCCAATCACTTTGCTCCTTTTAAGTTTTTGAATGTTTGAACTTGAACTTCTGAAATATATTTGAGTTGTGATGTCTTGGATGAATTTCTGAGAGTAGCAAAAAGGAAAAGAAATGATGCTACCTCTTGGTGTACCATAAAAACCATTAAAATTAAACAACACCTTAAAACACGTTTGCAGATTTATTTTTATAGGCCTTTGTAGAGGCATTATAAGTAGTGCTGATTTGTTTGCTTTTAAAGATCAAAATACAGTTGCCTTTGCATCAGTTATTATAATTGTACGCCATTCTTATTGACTCAGCAAAAGTACATTGAACATTTCCCAACTGATTCCAGGAAATCAGCCTGATTCAGCTTTGTAATAAAAGTTTTCATCGCTTCTCCGTCTCTAGTGATGTTATTTCCACAACTGAAAATTTGATCATCTTTGAAAATGATACTATATTTGATCTACATCAATTTGATTTGACGAATCAAATATGGTCATTCGTAAGAGGGAGCCATGCATTGAAGTGCTCTCTGCCGGTGTCGCCCTGAATGAACTCCAGTCTGTGTGAAATGTGAATAATCCATTGTGCCCCGTTGTGCTGTTCATTCCTGGGGTTGTGCTGCTCAAATGATAAAGAGGATCATCAAATTAAAATTGTGTTTAGTACCACTAACTAGATCCGGAACAATGCAGATCTGGCAATGAATGAGTCTAATTTCACAGGTTTTGCTGAGGGTCTATTGATCTAATTTCTTCCAGGCTGAGGGGAATGTAATGTGACCCCAGGCCGGCGTTTGTCCCAGCTCAGCTGGATGCTCCTGGTCATGTATTTAAAGACCCCCTGTGTGAAATCTGTTTCCTGAGTGGAGTATCCAGCCAGAGAATTCCCTGTGCAGTGTATTCCGACTCAGCACAGTGACGGTATATAATCCTGACCATGCAAGTGCCAGCTGTAGCCTACAGTCCCTATAGGTCAGTGGGATTCAAACTGGGGAAGGGGGACAGGGTATGGGGGTTCCAGGAGCAGGGGAATTGACTATAATAAATTATGGGATGGTAGAATCACAGAACACCAAAGGCCCTGCCTAATTATGCCTATGTCTTTCTGTTGAAAAACAAGTTTGAGATGAAAGTGAAAAGTAGCCTGTTTTTGCTCATATCATGTTTATAATTTGCTACAATAGCATGCAAGAAAGTAAAACTTTCATATGGATGTTTTTCTGAGAACTCTTTCTCTAATTAATATCTGCTGGAGATAGTGCTTATGTTTGAGATTTGTCCTGCAATGAAAATAAGTACTTTCAATTGGTTAATCATGTTGTGAATGTGTAGACACTTTTTTCAATTTCTTCAGTTTAGTGCTGAAAACTGCCAAGATCAGATCAGATTATTTTTCATTCATGTTGTGTTTTATAGTTGTGGGGGGCTTGGAACTAAATGCTCTCTGTGTCAACGTCAACATCCCTGCTCTGGGCAAAACAGAATTAGGATGAAGGTTTTTATTCAGTAGGATTACCCACCTCAACTCATACAAGAGCCTGTGGACTGCCTGTGCCAGCAGCTCAAGAGGAGCCTCTCCACCAGCCAATGGCTGTGCAGCTGTGCTCAAGGAGCCCCTCCACCAGCCAATGGCTGTGCAGCTGAGCTGGCACATGGCACTGAGTTCAAAGCAGCAGCAGCAGCAGTTGGCTCCATCCATCCTGGAGGGTTCCCCTGCTGTTTGGTGCTGTCCCAAATCAAAGGGGGCCAGTACTGCTGGGGGAAAATGACTGGGAATTCCAAATCTGCAGGGAGAAGGGGGAGAGGGGTGGGGTGTGGGGTGTCAGTTGGGGGGGGGGTGGTTGTTCAAAAAAGTGTGACACAAGATGCTTATTACAGCATTTCTTCACTGTTAGTTTTCAGTCTGGAGAGGAGAGATGAGGCAGGAGGAGGTAGGGGAGAGTGTAGGAGAAAGAAGGGGAGGGTGGCACTTGTATTCACTTTAGTTCACTTATGCAACCTGAGCTGACGTTTAAATATTTGTCCGTGAAAATGTTGAATTATGTAATTCAATCCAGTGTGTGCATAGTCAACTGAAAAAAAAAAAAAAACAGCCAGGAAAGTGCGGGTAGCTGTCGGTTGCTAGGTTTCATCTGAAACACCCAACCCCCACTGTTCCTTGTGTAATCTCAGTGAATTACATTTTTTCTAAAAAATATCACTGCATTGTTACAGATCAGTCCCATACTCCTTACAAGTAAATTCCATTAGTGGGGCTGCAAAGTCTCCTATAAGCCTACGCTGGAGGTGAGAGCGTTACATGGGCAACAGTGCTAAGGTCTGTATTAAAACATGCATGGGAACAATGTTCTCTCATTCCCTGTTGGTGATGGGATCTCTTTTGTCGTTGGAGTAATGGTTAAGAGCAGACACATGCAAAACCTTTTAGCTGGCAGGTTTTAGCTCATGGGTATAGTTGGGTAACATCTTCTGGTCCATAAGAGGGGGAAATCTTTCTCCCACATCAGAAGTTGTGAGTCTGGTCCGAGGGAGTCACAGGGTCTGTCTGTTTTTGTTTTCACTCAGCAACTAATGACCCAACTAGGGAGTAAATGTGTAAGATGTTTTTAATTGCTACATCAAGTGCTGTGTAACAATGAATGCCAGTGTACCCTCTGGTCTTCATAGGACCATGGTTGACCACCCCTGGTGCTGTCGGTATAGAGAGCTGGAAACCCTGCAGCTATTTTTCAAAAGATATGATTTTTTGGGAAAAGCTGGTGTTGGCATGACTTTGGGCAGAGCACCATAATACAGTATACTATTAATATTTAACAGAGGCATTCAGATATTTTTCCAGGTAATAGTCAAGTCAAGTTACAGTGCCTGCAAGTTAATAAACCAAACGATATATGAGCAAGTGCTGTTAAGATTTATGTTTCTGGCTGTTAGTGACCTGAAGCCTTACCTGAAGGCAGCTAAAATGTTGGTTTTGCAGGGAATGACTGGTCTAAACTTACATGGCTTTTCCTTGACTGTAACTAAGAACCAGTACAGAACGTAATAATGTTAATCCTATCAACAGTAATGGTAAAATTGTCATAAACATCAACAATGGAGTTTACTATTCAATGGCAGGTAAATGTGGAAAAGGCAGTAGAGAGAAAAAAAAATGCAAATCTGTCAAGAGCTGCTGTATATCTGAGCCAGGGGACAGAGGAGTTCATTATCGTTATCCTTATTTAATGGTCCTGAGTTATGGTCTTCCTCCCTTATGTTAATGCATTTCTTGGCTGCAGAGAGGGGGTCTAATAGGGCCTATATAGTGGCCACATATGTGTTCTCATATGCAATTTATGAAGCTGACCTATACACTAACTTGAATCAAGGCGACTGAGGGAGGGGCACTGGGTAATGGGTAGTCCAGCCGCACGTAGCCCACTGCTTTGTTGAATCATCAGCTGCTTTTAATACGGAACACTTTAACCCTTTCACACCCTTTCATGATGTCCATAACAGCCGACAGTAGATTTAAGGGGTATTTTAAACCATTACAGGTTAATGTTGACCTCCCACCCTCCATGTGGCAGAATCATTACACCCTTTCATAAAATATTACAGAAAAAAAGTAGTCTTGAATCTCATTAGACCTTTTGAGTTCTTTAGTGAAAATCCAAGATGGCGGATGGTGGAGGGCATACTCCAATGTGTTTCAGGTATATCTTCCAAAATGTGTGAAATCAGGTAAAGAAATATATGGATATACAGTGAACCCTCCTTAAACCAGACTAATTGGGGGAAAGGGTGTACGATATAACTGGGTGATAAAAAAACACTCAGTGGTCCCACCTCAGCTGTGGTAACAAGCCATATTTACTTAGAGCTCCTTGTGTACAACAATACTCGGACTGTGTATTTTACACAGTATAATTACATTTCCAAAGAATCCTTTGTGATACAATGTGGCACCACCGTAATAGCCACCAATAACAAGAAAAAGGGAAGAGAGAAAGAGGAAAAATACTGAGCAAGCAAGGGAAAGAGAGAACAGTGAAAGGAGATAAGAGGTAGAGAAGAAAGAGAGAAAGAGAGAAAAAGTGTAAGGGAAAGAAAAAGGGGAATTTTTACCAATAATAACTAGAATAGTCCACACAATGTTACAGCAGAAACAGTCCCTTATAACCGAAATCCATTTTAACGAGGTCCACTATAACGAGGGTTCACTGTATTTAAGTTAGTATTTTACCTCAAAACTTGCTGTCCACAGAAATTCAGAAGAACATGCTGTCTTTCCGCAGCCTTAAGAAAGGTGTTTAAAACACAGAGCCATGCCCGTTTAGGACCGGTACTGCACTTTCCTTTTCCCCGGGAGGTGGGTGCCTGTGCAGGCTCTGCAGATCCTCAGGGATGACTCCAGGCGAGACTAATGCTCCCTGGCATGTGGGCCTTCCCCGTCGCGCCGCGGCTGATTGAACGATCGCTTTAAGGTCTTTATTGACCAGCTGTAGAGGAACTCCATTAATTACACGGCCGACGCTCATCGGTTACCGTCTGCCGCCGCCGTGATCGGCCCGTCCCGGGCAGGGGCCGGAGCTAGCTCCGACAGGCTGGCACGCGTACCCGAGGATCGCTTCCGTAGCTGCCGTCTGCATGGCCTCCTCACTCGGTACGACCCGCGTTAAACTCCCTCTGTCACAGCAGAGCCCTTTCAGTATGTTTCACTGTATTACATCACTTCCATTTAGCAGGTGCTTCCATCCAGCGCGACTTAACTACGTACAAGTGCATTTAACAGGTTTAAGGGTGGCAAAATCTAAATGGGAAAGTTGACACTCCTGTTTTCACAGGGAACAATAAGTGTACCTACAGTTAAAGTGAAAAGCTATAATCGTTTCTTGAAGTCAACATCAAAGAGTATCTTGTTTTGGTATTAGTCATCTTCAATGTGCTTTGCTTCACTTTCATTCATTTTAAATGGAAGATTTTATTTTGTATTAAAGTTGTTTTTCTGGGTGGGCATGTACCTTTGGAATCTGTGCATTTCCTTTGCTTTGAACCTCAAACAAATACTTTGAATTGTACTTTGATTGTAAATAAATAATGATCAGATCGAGAGTGCCTGAGAGAATGCTTTTGAGGATTAGGCACTTCAAGGCAGAAAACTCTGCACTGAGGGTCACAAATCCCTGTCTTTCTACTGACAGGAGTGCCAGTGGCAACTGCTACTCATGAGTTTCACCTCTCTCTCTTTGCCTTGTGAATGCAACCCTCATTCTATATGTTCTCTACCCCTCACTACCATTTGGGAAATTGAAGCAGGTTCATTTGTATGATAGCATGAGAAAACGCATCAGTTGAGGATACACAGTTCCATGTGAAACCTCATTTCTCTGACAGAGGAACCATGATGTAACATGGGTATGGGAATAGTTGTGTCACTCTTGCCTGGCTGAAGGCTCTAATGCAAACCCTATCTGTAAGGATTCATTTGTGTAACATGAGCATCGGGGACCCCGATAAAATCACAGGTGCCAGTGTGAAGAGGCTGTGACAACGAAGGGTTAAACACCTTCCTACCTGAAGGAGACCTGCATGAGAAGAGGGGGAACCCTGCGCAGTCTGGACTTGCAGCATTGTGGGGTGACGCAATTTGAAGCATTATCGGAAGCTGATCCTGGAAAAGAATTCAAAGTACCTCGTATGGCAGAGCAGAACCACCCACATCCAACAAACATGTAAATCAGTAGAGGAGTGTTACCTAGAACTACCCAGCTAATGAGCTCCTTTTTTGCATCATCATTCAGTATGTTCTTTTATGGATATTCCAAACGTACTGGTGTGAGTATGTATCTGCATGCGCGTAGGGTTCAAGTTGTACAATAGTACCTGTGTCCCTCTTCCTCCTCTTCATTGGGTTTGTTTTTTTTTTAAAGTAGCTTAGGTGCACTCACTAATTCACAGGAATGTTTTTCCTCCTAAACCAGCTCCTTTTTTTTACAAAGAATGCTTTCAAGATTAAGACACCAAACAAATTAAAAGGTCCACTGTTGTCGGTCACACCTTTTTTATCCAGCACTCACTACAGACTACACTTCAGAGGTTCTCTAACACACTTCTGTGTAGAAACATAAAACCGCAAGTCATGACGGATTTAAACAATGATCCATCCTCAGATTTTTCTCAGACTTTGATAAAGGTGACCAACGAGGCCATGGCAGGTTTTATTTTTTATTTTATTTATTTATTTTTTTAAGTACAGCTGGTCCTCTGATATCCTGGCAAAAAATACATAAACATTCGTCTACCAGTTTTGACTGTATGTATCCTTCCTTCACCCCAATTTGCATTATGAGTGTGAAAAATAGCAACAACATGAGAGTCTGAACATCACCCAGCTGGCCTGTCCTCCGCTTCCAGTCTGCTAAACAGTTCTCTTTTATGAAGCTGTCATGAAATTTTTTTTTGAATATGCAACCAAAATGACCTACCTGTAATTTCAGGTCATAGTTGAAGCAATACTCAATTTCATGGCCAGAAAGATCAAAAGTGACATGTTTGCCTTACTTTAGTATCCAAGTCCTTGGTCTCAGTGCAGCATCGGTGCACTAGTGAAGTCCTATAGTGAAGCATATGGGGGAAGAAGTCAATTATACACTCCTCTTGACTGACCTGGGTTCAGTCGTTTTAATTTGTGAGCCCAAGTCAAGACCAGTGACCATGATACGGTAACTGTCAGAGTGGATGCATTTCGTGACAAAACGTTCAAGGACACAGGTCACGGCCTCACACTTACAGCAATCATCCGACTGCACTACATTTGCATCATACAGTTCGTAGGAGGGCGATTCTGGTCGCTGTTACTTAGCAAAACGAATCGATAATGATACATTTCTCCCTGTTAATAAGCTGTCCATTTTCATTACTTCAAAGCCATTTTTGTTGGGAAGGGCTTGCATATACATCAAAGAGTCATTTGAACATTAGAAAAAAAAACACATTCTTAAGTATTTTTTTCCCCCACTTTTTCACCTAATGAGGCCTTTTCAAAAGGCTTAGCTCAAGGCCAGATGCCAAAGTCCTCATTTACAGGGAAAAATATTACTCCTTTTCACAAATGAATGTATTTATTTTAGTCACATCAAGTTGTTTTTTTTTTCTTAAGATGGTAGAGTTTGTTCTACAGGTGGAGATATGCAAATAAAAGTCACAAGTATGTTTCTGGGTTTTTTTCCCCCACACTAATTATCTTGGTATTTCTTCTAAAATGACAGAGTGTAACAGATGACTGTGTCTGTTTCATAATAACATTTAAGGCAGTCGTTTAAGTAATATTAAATATGGTCACATTTCTTCCACATGAATGAGTTTCCTTTCCCATTGTTGTCATGATTGCAGGTGCTATCTTGGGTTTTATTATTTGTTTCATGCTTTCTCGCCTGTACTATCGTAGGGAAGCTAACAACGTTCTTTTGGTTATCGGCTGATTGCTAGGTGTGGCTGATTAGTAATTGGTTTCAGGTGTGTGAGGTCTTTATATTACCCAGGGCTTCAGCATCTCTTTGCGTTAGTGTCGTGTATACACTTCGCCGGTTTTGGCAGAGAGTTTGTCCGCTGGTTTTTGGCTTAGTATGCCTTGTGTGTAAGTATAATGTAGGAATCTTTACGAAGTTCTTTATTTTCTTTTTCTTGCGGGATTGATCCGTGTTCACCCGCCGAAGAATTTTGGTGCTTAAGTATCTACGTGGTACTTCGCAGTTTGCTCTTTCTATATTAAGAGCTGTTAGTTATTTCACTCCTGAAGTCTTAGTTTCTTTTTATTTATCTTAGAGTTGGGGATTCTCCCACAGGAGTATATTTTCTTTTTGTTTTAGGGATTCGTTCCCTCTAATCAGTCTCCTTCGAGACCTTAGTGGTTGGGGAATTCGTTCCTTAGCTTTTTGTCTGTGTATTGTGCACTCTAAGGGGTCCCATCATCATCATCATCATCATCAGTCCTTACAATTGTAACACCTTTTATTATGGTCTAATCTTTGAGCGAACTTGAGTTTGTGTGAATAGCCATAAGTATGGCAGCTTTGAAGTTAAAAACAGTTATACAAAAAAAAATGCAAAAACAAAAACGTGAGGACCTGTAATGCAGATGTAATGTACAAAAACAAAAGCCTGTAGCACGGAGGTGAATTAATTTCACTTGATCTCAAGGCACCCCTTCTCTGGATGGGAATGGGACACATCACATGGAACTCAAACAAGGCTCACTGCTTCCTAATCAATCCTGAATAATTAGTATTAATTAGAAAAACATTACATTGCTTGAGTTACAGCTTTACACACAGTTTCTTAATCATTAGGCCTCGTTTGCCTCATTAGTCTCCTGCGAACACCTCCATTTTGAATTTATCTCGTCAATAGTTTGGAACATCGTTTTTCAACATAAGTCAACACGGTATTCAGCCATTTTCATTTTGTTTCAAATAACCACCACTTGTGATATGGGAATTTTATCTCTCTTTCCAATCTGCAAATTTTTTCAAATCTGTCAATAGCAAGTTCCTAAAGATGAAAAATGCGTATGTGACCAGAATACAAGGGCTACCATAATGGTTAAGGTCTGTGCAGTAGTGTAGGTGCCCTGTTAATGCAATTGTTGGACATTAAAATGGAAAGAAGAAAAGAAATGTCTCCAAGTGTCTGAACAATCACCATCTATTGAATTAAAGCTGAGTATGAATTGAAGAGAAACCATAAATACGACAAATGATAAAATGTGCTCTTTCCTGTAGAAATCAAAATTTCCCTGTGTCATGTCAGTAGGAAGTGCTCAAACAAGTACATACCATCCAGTGTAACAAATGTGTGTCTTTTTTCCCCAAGAAAGGGTTATGTTTAAAACGCATGACAGCCAGTTTATTTTATTCAGCTTTTTTGTGTGTGCGTCAAAATGTTTGCGTAGTGTCAGGTCAAAGATTGCATCATGAAAGTGGCTGAAAAGAGAAATTAACATCAGTGTTATTTATGTGTTCTCCCTTGGCACTCCCACAATGCAATTTATTTTGACGCCTCACCACCTCCATTTTCTCGGCTACCCCCTGCTGTCCATGGGGGTATCACAGAACCGTTTAGGTATGTTATTCAAACCATATCTCCCTGGTGCCCAAAGAATCACATCCCATAAATCAACTCGCCGGACCGATTCCCTGCTCCTTCAGTCTGTAGATTGGACTGGTGTTTAACTCAAGAACAGCATCAAGGGAAAATGAAACAATCGGCATAAAAAGGTCTACTATTTCGCAGACAGTAGCGGACTCCCACAATGCCCCCTGTCAGCCTTTTCTCTCCCCCTGTTGTTGAGTTATTCGTCTCCAGGAGATGGTAACTCACAAGACTGTCATTTTCACCGATAGTGTAAGTGTGCACTGTAAGCGTGTAGTCCTTTCCATCGACTATCTCCTCCCAGCGCTAACATGTGCACGTTTCCGACAGCATCTACACCGCGATTAAAATGAGCAATGGCTGGGTAGAGCACAGCCAGGTGGCAATCTCTGAAGCACTTTGCCCTAACTTCATACAGTAAAAACACTAGTGCAATACGCATTGAATTGCAGTTGTAACAAGCACATTCCCTTTGCCTGGCTTTCTCTCAGCGGGAGGCCTTTTGTCAAGTCTATTACGGTGTCTTTAAAGCACTTTCATGCTCATGCCTCCCCACTTCTCTGACAAGCAGTGATTCATTGTCCAGCTTTTTTGAGAGGGATTTGGCCATCATTAACACTTACTGCACATTAACAGCAAACTAGACATAACTGGCAGCTTCTTAGCACTTAAAACTTAACATTGGATGCTCCAGCGACAAGCGATAGGCAGTACAACTCAGTATCAATGCTGGCAGGACAGTCTGTTCCAGTCAAACATTCTTGTGTTCTATAGTGCTCATGTGAGTTATCAGTTGTATATAGCTTAGGGCTTTTCTTTGCCCTTTCATTTCCATGTTTTAAGCGCAGCTAAACTAAGTTATATTTAGTATATGCACAGCATTACATTTATGTGAATTCATGAACCACTCATGTTCATAGTAACCATTATATTATGGCACATTATGAAGTGGGTGGGTGGCTGGCATTGCAGAGCCATTGATGGAGTAGTGGGATTATGGGTGCAATGAAAAGGTATTGTTAACCTTTAACACAGCTTTATGTATTATGTATTTAATAATTATTCCATGCTCAGGAATGCTTTATTTATGCATTATATATACTTTATGTGATTATGGGATACAATTAAGTTAAATAATAAAATCAACTTGAAGACTGAAAAAAAAATGCATGCATGCAACATGCATGTCATGTGGTTTATCCATTTTTCTCCATCTATATACAGTCTGACTAATCATGTGTATTTATCTGGCTGTTGTATATGAATTGGGTTGCACACCTTAAGTAGTTGTAATTGTGAATACATTGGGCAGTAGAGACACATACACACCTCTTCCTTCAGGAAATCAAAGAAAAAATATAAAGCAAAACAAGGGGGGGGGGGGTATGTATGCTTGGTTTCATTTTTTATGAATGTAATAAATTGTTCTTTTTGCCGATTCAGTGCAAACCTGCTAACTCTTGTTTCAATTTTCCAGGAACAATATGGCACTGATGTAATCTTGATAGCTCTGGAATTCAAAAGGATCCCGTTTCTTTTTATTTCCACAGTTACATATGTCTGATACCATAATTACAGAATACATGGGCCATTTAGATAATTGCCTGAAATAACCCATGATTGCATCATGTGTCATACAGAATATTATATCGATTCAGAGTGATTCATGGAGTATGAACAAAGAAAAATGAAAAGCAAAAATGATTCCAAATCGTCTTTTGCTGAACATCAATACAATGCAGAGAGTAATTTTAAGGCGGCAAAATTGACTGCATGTGGTAGTATTGATGTTTGAAGGTCGCATATTTCTTTTTCAGTAACATGTCCGGATGCCATTCTGGCTAATCAGAGGTACCATAATGCATGTGACATTCTAGGCTGGTCTGTAACAGAGGTGACATGTTGTGTTCAAGGTGAGTAAGTGGGTATACTCACCTGTCAGTTAGTTTTAAACATTTTTGGAAATTGGGAATATCTCGAGTCGTGAATTATCCCCTTTTTGCCATTCTTACATGACCCATGGTGTGATTTTTGTATTGTGACATAAACTCTTTCAGAATACTCTGGTACTGCAGATGGCATTTGGATTGTTCTGGAAAGAAATGCAAGGTCAAGTCAAAACATCAGATGTGTTTCTGTTGTTATGTACACAGGTGCAAGTGTGTAGAAGCATACGATAAATCATGTTATGTGAAACACAAAGAGAAAGTATGGCCTCTTGACACAACAAACGTGTTTCACTCAAAATAAAAGTGATAATTGGCACCACAATATCCATTTGGCACATTCCGTAATTAACATAATATATTGTAGACAGAACCTTCAAAGACAAAAGTACACTGATTTAAAACAGGTCCTGTATTTCCAAACGGCATAAAGTCAAGTGACTCATGAAATGAGAATTCTCAATTACACAACTGTCTTACAGCACATATTGAGGTAAACATGATTAATGGTAAATAATAACATTTTCAGCCATCAAAAATACTTTTATCAGCATTAGTGCTTATGTATGATCTGGAAAGGAGCTTCTGCAAGGGTATAAGTGGGAGGTTGAATGAACACAAATCATTAGCACGATGTATTTATTCGACAATCAAAGGCGTAATCCATCAAATACAATTTGTATTACAGCAGCAACTGTAGCATAGATTTAGACCAAGAATGATGAGTGACCAAGCATAAACATTAAAAAGTTGAAAAGGAGAATGGTCTCCCAATTTTCCCTTCAGAGGTGTGTAGAAAATCAAATTGATTGCCCAAAAATGATTAAACCAACTACTTTAAATTAGTATTTCTATGGTCCCACAATAAAAAACATATTTACGAATGGCAACTGATAGTGATCTGGAATGGACACTAAGCTATAGCATAAGTTATTGGCAGGTTAAACTATATCAGAGTTCAGGTAAGTATATGGTTCTGATGTCAGTCAACATTTCTCTCAACTTTGGCTCTCAGTTAAATGCAAATGTTCATTTTTATCTTCACCGGCAGATTTTGGTGAGCTCAGTAATCATGAAAATTAACATGCCAAACTGTTCTTGCAAAGAAAAAAAATTACACTGTTATCCATTTGTAAAAGCAAATTTTTAATGTTGAATCCAGGCCTAGGTCATCAGATATTAAATATTAATATTATTCTTAATCAAAATTTTTGAAAACCAGAACCATCTTACTGTAAATCAGCTACCATGACCACCACTGTGTAATAATATGGTTTGCATGAATAAAATGGTCCTTATTTACAGTTTTCCTACCTTTGCTCTTAAGAATATTTCTGAAAAACCAGCATTAACAGCAAACATCAGTAGAACTCTTATTCTGTGCTCACTCATGTGCTTCTAATGATGAAAACCAATCATGTTGACAGCATTTCACCGAAAGACCCAGTAAGACAATACATTTTCTGAAACGGAGGTATTGCTGTCCGAAGTCAATCGACAATATATTACTGCCAAGCACATAGACCATCGTGAGACCAACCCAGGAAAAAAAAAGTAATCCCAAACAAGAAAAAAACCAATGCTGTCACCAGGATTTCAGCTGACAGCCACACTTATGCTGACGTCAAAAAATGTTTGACCTAAAACTAGCTGCAGAATGATGTGCAGCATTGAATAAATCACACAGGGGGAGGACAGGGTACTCAACTACAACAGTATACTCGTGCATAATCTGCATATCTCAATACGGACAGACGCAGCTACATAAAATATGAGCAGGTTAAAATGAACGGTATACTGTATCTAAAATGATCAGCACATTGTAAAATTGGTTAGTGCTCTTTTATAAACATACATCTATTTGCAGCTTTACATTCTAGACAAACAAGTTCATTTAGAATACGGATCTACAATTTCGGGACATTTCAAAACGTGTAACAAAGAAAGGACCTGTATGTATACAGGCTAAGCCTATATGAAGTCTCTACCTCACCTTTTTTGTTGTTACCACCAGAAATACCAATGGAATGGCTGACGACTGCGTACTCCGTATACGAGGAAATGATCACACTGTTGGTAGAGATGGAAAACATTATGAATGAGTTAAAGCTCAATGTGGTATAGGGCTATATCTACTCTCTCTGGGGTCAGAATAAGATCATTTTCATTGGATTACACCACATGAAAGGTATAGCACCAAAGTGAGGCCGGTTCTTCTCAGGGGCCATCTGTCTGCTGGAGGTGAAGCTCATTTTACAACCTTAATTCCAGAATTTATTCATTTCTGGTATTAATGGCAGACCTTGCTTTATAAGACGGAGGGGTTCATTTTTGTGTCATCCAAGGGGGACCCATGTCCGGGTCACCAGGGAGCTTGCCCAGGTCACATGGGACAGCGCATTATATCTGATAACAGAATTTTGAGCATCACATCTTCCAGTTTAAATGATAAACCAAAGCTGGCCTTAACGCTAGACTGGCCATCGGTGACAGTTTGACGGCATTCACTCTTCAAAATGTTTCGAGTGTTTCAAGTTTATGTCCTCCTCATTCGAAGGCATTAAGCCATTGGTGCACTTTCTTGAATCTCAGACAATTATAATTGCCTCCGGATGTTCTCGAGCGGTGCTTGAGAGGATGTTGAAAGTCATTGTTAATGACATGCTTTGTGTGAAATAGCTCGGTTGCCAACGTTTTAAATGCTGGCAGTGGGCAGGCTAGTGATGTTGGATGATGGGAGCAGAGAAAATGGAATTTGTTTATCTTGTTTTTTTTTTTCTTGTAATTTTGCTTGGTCGCAAATGGAAAGGAAAAAAAGTAAAGTAAAAAAGTACATCAGGAGTTTAATATGATGTAAGAGACATGGGAGGTTTGTAAGAAAGCAACTGCCTGCCTTTGGAGGTTCATGTTAACTAATGTCAATTAACGTGAATTAATGGTAATTACATTGAAAGGAAATCTATATGGTTGGCTTGTAACGTGCAAGTTTGTCACATTCGCATGGCTTCGGAATGCAGGATCGCAAATAAAGCGTCTGTCATGACCTCCATCCAAAACAGCAAAGCACAGTTAAGATAACAGCAGTGTAAATCATCAGAGATCTGTCATTTCTCGTCAATCCTGCCCATTCATCTTGTGACAAAGAATACCGTCTCACGGTCCCAAGCACTTCACTTTTTATACTGTTTATGGATGGACATATAGTGGATAAATGATCCCATCAACACAAATGGACACAGCATTTGACCCAGGTACTGACAGTACCTTAGAATATCCATTTTGTGCATACAAATAGGTAGTACAAAAATGACTGTAAATGTACACGCAACAACATGTATTCTTAATGGGCATGTGTATAGATTACAGTCATTAGAGCCGCTTAATGGAAAGTGCATCCAGCAACACTGAACGTTGGGCCAAAAGGCATATTGTACTGAATGCATATATACCATCAAGCATTTTTTAATGAAGAAGACAAGTCCTTGTGTTTCCACCAACTTTAATCTTGGCCAGCATAATAAATGTGCTGGAATTGGCATGCATCAAATATTTTGACTGATCATGTGTGTAGTCATTAGCATTTATATGTAAGAACATACAGTATACATAAGTAAATGTAATGTTACTTTTAACGACGCAGCACTGAGATGAACTAAAAGCACTGGCTGGTTAAACTCTGAAACAGCTGTTTTAAAAATATTTGTTTAATATGACTAAAATGTTTAATCCACTAATTCCAAATGTTGCAGACTTGTGGGACAAAACCGTAACATTTGTTAAGCAAGAATATACTCGGTAAAGTATTCCTTGCAGAACAACCACTTTTACTATAGAATCTGTTGAACATGTTCTCCGCGGTGCTCAGAAAGGAAAGTTCTTTGATCTGTTGTAAGTTGAATCACTCTTTTCTGTCATTGCCCCCAGGAGTAGCTTGACGGGAGCAATGGCAGCGATCGGCAGCGTTGTGATCTCAGCAACGCTCGAGATTGTTGAGTTCGCTCCTTTATGACACAGATCCTGCTAATCAAAATTCAAAACGGTCCAACGCTTCAAAGAGACCATATTGTTTTAAATGCAATAAATATATCTTCTGGAGGTGATTTTCACTTGTAAAGATGACATTTTTTGTGAGGCGCATTCTTGAGATCACACATTTCAGTGAAGCAGCACCTTTCGCACAAGATAATCTTATGGGCCTTTCATATCATTTGAATGTCATTCCTTCATAATTAGTTTACCAAGAATAGAGGATGTATTCTAGGGAAGGCCAAGGGAATACAGTGCAAGTCTCCACAGTTTTAGATGATATATTTATTCATAAAAGTTCTCTGAACCATGTTCTGAGCAGTCACCAAGGCAAGAGCGCCCACTCAGCAATAACATGAGAAAATAATAATGCAAATTAAAGTAATATTTAGTCTTTTTAAGTGTATTTTCAGTGCATTTTTAGCCGGGCACTGAACCCAAATTGCCTCCGGAAATATTCAGCCATATAGAATGGAAAAGTGTAGTAGAAATATCGACCATGTAAGTCGCTCTGGATAAGATCGTCTGTTAGACATAATATTGACACTGCTTAAAAGGCTGGTTGACCATTCAAAATCAGCATGCAAAAAACCGGAACTATTGGTTTTGAGAGAATTGTTCGTAATGGGTTGCAGGTTTAACACAAGAGCAAGAACAAAGACATCACACCCTGCTTGGGTGGGAGGCAGAAACCTCCAGTCGTGGTATTGTAAGGGTGTTAATTATCCTGTGACGGACCATTTCCTGTGTAATCAAGATCATGCAATGGAGATGCACTCCACTGGGCTTTGCTGCATGCAGGAAAAGAACAAAATGTGATTTTTTATGTTTTAGATTAAGTAGTTGCACTGCCTGCACTATAATCATTGCCAATGAGAATGTAAGTGTTTTGCTATTTTGGAAAATAATTACAATCAAGAAATTAAATCAGGTACTTTTAGTATGAATATGCAGTCTGGAGTCGAACAGCTGGCACCAAACACATATGTCAGTATAGCCAAAACAGAAGGATAGAAGAGATTCTAAATCAGAACTTTATTGTCCACCCAGACATGGGCATTTTCCTCATTCACGGGCATAAGTGAAGGAAGGGAGTGGTCCGTTTTTTGGCAGTTTTGTTTCTTGACAAGAAATATCCCTGTAATCCTAGAGGCTACTGTATCACTGGATGGGGTGGTCGATTAGCAGAGGGGTCCTTGGCTGCTGGGAGGCCTACAGAGCGATTGGCAGTCTCACCTGCACACGTAATGTTGACTGGCAAACGGGCCAGGTGAATCCCATTGCCTTCCTCAAGCCTAACACAAAAATAAAATTTTGCACTGAACGTCATGCCCACGGTTGAAGAACGTGAGATCTCTCCTCCAATATTAAAACCTTACGGCAGGGAAAACCTGCTCATCATTTTCAGAAGTACTTCAACTTTTTCAGCCAACTTCTTGATCAGTGAAATCATTTTCATATGAGGTCTGCATTTCAATAAAGCCATTGATAAATAATGATATTAATGCAAATAATGACTTTCCCCAAATCCCTCCAACTCGTTAGCAGAACATTGCATTAGACACGGTCCGCTGAGCCATTAGAAAAAGTGAAGAGAGAGAGGCAGCTTGGGGCCACGCAGAGATTGACTCTCTCTTTCGCGCACTTGAGGCCCGTGAAACGAGGCGGTGGTGGAGAGCGTGATTAAGGTCGGAGGGAGCTGGATCACGGATCCTGCTGCTGTTTTAAATCAGGGGGTTATGGGACTTGGGGGCAAAGGGGTGGGAGGGGAAAGTCTTCAATACCTACATTACAAGCAAAAGGGCAGATTAAATGAGTTAATAATTGCCTATGGTCTGCAGCATTATGTATTCTATATCACCCCGTACTCCATATAATGATGTGTCACTTCCTAGGTCATTTAATTTACTCTCTTGCCATTCCCACTCAGCCACGTATTTACAGTGCGGTGTCAGTCATCCATAAATCAGTGAAACGCTGGTAATCAGAACGGGTATGAATGTTGATTATGCCTTATTAATTTCAAACACTGATGTGAACAGACAAGCATTAAAAGAAAATACCACTAAAATGGTGAATTACAATCAACTGGACAGAGGGGTGTCTTTATCATTGCTAAAAAATATTGTTGGGAAGGTTGATGGATAACAAAAGCTAGTTCAAAAGCATCTAAAATTTGTACTGAGAGTTAATCAACATTTGTCCTTATCTATAGCATGCAATCAAATGAGTGTTAGGCTTTTTCTGTACAAGAATAATTTAGCATGTTAATATTCATTCATTTTTTATCATTTTTGGTAACCAACAAATTTATTGGATTTTATGTGCATATGTTGATATCCCGGGTTTTATATCTTGTGTTGTTGCTACGTTTAACAGTGATTTGCAACAAACAGGTTGGATTTACTGATTCATAAATTCATTATAGCCATTAATACAGTTGTCACAACACTATATTTTAAACAGAGAATATGACCAGTTATCTCAATACAAATACAATACCTCCAGAGAAAGGATTCAAATACCCAATAGAACAGCAGTTACCATATGTTGTGTCATGGCATTTACATCTCTTGTTCAAAGGGAATAAAACAGAAAATATTGTCAGTTTATCAGGTATGCAGGAGTACAATAAAACGTAAAGATCTATCTTACGTGGGAACATCTATGCACCAGTGACATCCAGTACATCAGGTGATGAGTCAATTCGCTAAGTCCAATCATCTGCACATCCGTTTTCACACTTTCAAGAAATGGGTAGAATCCCAAAGGGATGACGGTACTAATCAACATGACGATGGTGCAGTTTTCAACACGCTACACGCATGGCTATAGACAGTGTTACTGGAGGGACAACGCACAATGATATGATTACAGCATGTGAAATAACTCAGGAAATAATGGCTCTCCCTTTCTGCTTTACCAACCGTATTTCAGTGTGAGGGTTTGGAGCATCTGTCCACATGAAATATGCCAGAAGCTTCTAATTTCTGTGGAAATCTGCAGAGGGCAACCAAATCGACCACTGCTGCTCTTTTACCAGTACGGTTTGTTTGTGTTTGGCAATATGTTGTCATAAATTTCAACACAGCATGGAGCCAAGACCAGTTCCACCTTAATGAGCCTGTCAAACGCGGAATGGGAAAATGTAACGTTTGGTGGTCTTGTTTGGCATATGGAATAGGTGGTATGGTTGTGAAAAAGACATCTCATGAAAGACTCACTCTTTTTCTCCGGTTTAATACCAATGATCACTTGCAGCCAGCATTTTTCTTCAGTAGCGAGACTGTCCTGGATTTTTGATCATGTGCAAGGTATAAGGAAAATCTGTTATAGGAGAAAATCCTGTTCAGTGTGTTCCATTTATTTTTATATATATGTATACCACACAGTCCCCTCTACAATACATTTTAACATTGTATCTATTTAGTAGTGTTGATTGTGTAAAAACCTGTTAATTCAAGCTGATATCTACACTAGTTTTAAATGTGTGTCCAGTAGCTGCAGGGTAAGGGCTTGTCGTAATCTTTTGTCAGTTAAAGTCCAGTGCTTGATTATGCATTTTTGCGAGGTGTTGTCACTGGAATGCTCCTTGTTAAAAAAGTATGAGCATACAATGACCTGGTTCCTCCGTGAAAGCTATATCCAACAGTATTTCACAATATGTCAAGAGTTGGCTGGTCTTTGCGCTTCATTGAAAGCCAAGTGGTGAATTAAGAATACAATCATTAGGAAACCATTAAATTGGTATTGATAGTTATAGAATTGGCCACTAAAACAGAATTACTGCATCATCTTTTCCAAAGTGTTACTATAAAGCGACAGATTGTCTATCAGAAGTAAGACCAAACAGATTGTGCCAATCTGACTCATTCTCACATGGCAGAGAACCCCAACATATTGTCATATTAAGTGTTTTCATGTTTTGATATTTGTGGATTTGGACAAAAATGATCTCTATCAGACAGACACATGCAGGCTCAGCTCCAGAATGATTCTTAGAGGGTATTGTTATATATTCAAAAGACCTACCAGATACTTATCACAGTATTGTTCACATTGAAGGTTATCTCCCTACTACTGAATAGAGAATCTCCAGCCTATGAGTACATGCCAGCCTTACACCTTTCTGCTTTCAGGGCTTATACACGCAGGAATTCTCAACACATGTAAAATAAATGTAATGGGGTAAATGTTTTTCAATGGGAGGGCAAAAAAAATACAACTACTCAATTTTTGGCCCAAAAAGTTCACTGGGTTTCAACTTTTGTTACACTGCATCATTATAATAATGACTACATAATTAGCCATTGTTATAGTTGAACTCGAAATCACAGTATATTCACTGTCTCTGTATTCACTAACGATCAGTTAAACCTTCAATACATATGTCAATATGTAATCCAAAGTGTAGGTTTATGGTGGTGACTGGACTCCTGACATTTTAAGTAAGTGCTTGGAGTTAAACTTCTAGTTTACAGTGTTCAGAACCTCAATTTTACTTTGAATGTAAAAGTGTGTGAAAGTGGGTGTCCATTAGTAACTAGGCAAGTATCCATTATTATTATTATTACTATTATTACTGAATGACATTCCAGCTAAAGTTAATTTACTAATGGCTGCAATGTGGCAAATGACTTTTTCAAAGCACCTTTAGTGTAGCTGACTACTTTTCTCTGTAGATTCGTTGTTGCGAACTGCTTCAAATGTTGAGCAGTCTGCTGCTTAGTTAATTACATTTTCAGAGTCTCTTCCCAAACACTGGTCCCTCATGATTGTGTTCAATAGACTTATACAAATTTGATGGAAACCTGCCATTAAGGATTGCCAGTAAGCTTCACTCCTAACATTGGACATGAATCGAAGACTCATGCAAAACCCCTCACTGCCTCCCAGCGTCTGATGGGGAATGTCATTATGGCTTCATTTAGACGCTGACAAGCATACAAACCCAAATATAGCACAAGAGAACTTCATTCATGGACGTGAGTCACAGTTTGCATTGAGTGTGAGGCTCACACTGAATCCAAGCATCTCTCTTACATATCTCACATGTCACACAATGAGGTTGACATACACTTGAACCCAATGTAACTCATCATCTAGGCTAACTTCTCACCCCTTATATTTCCCTTTTCACTACTCTCCCTCTAATACTGTATGACACAGACTCACATGTACACACACATGGGTCAAGTGGCCTGTCTCACAAGCATCGTATATAGTTGTGTGTGTGTGTGTGTGGCGAGACACGTGGACCCAGACTAGGGAGTGCTGGGGTGGTGTGGGAGCTCACCCAGTGAGGTACCCTAAGGCGGTCAACAGCGCTAAGAGGCACAGAACGTAATTTTATAGGCATTATGCCAGGATGTTCCCTGCATGGAGCAACATGGGTTCTTTCAGCTGTAAGCCGGGGTAAAAGTGAGGGGAATAAGATGCAGAAAGGGGCCTGCTCTGGAAAACAGCATCGACCAAATGCCTAAACCTTATCTCACCTATGGCTGTGGCTGTTGGTTAGGCCTGTATGTGTTTATGTCAACAGAGACAGCGGTTTGGCTGGGCTTTCTTCAGCAGCTGCCCTAACTCACTAGTGCAGTTCTTTCGTATCATTCTGAGTGATACTTACATGACTGTTGCTGAGAAATTTGTCTTATATACAATTCTGCTGATTGGAGAAATGTAGCCACGCCCTCAGACCCACCTCTTTAGATAAATAACAAACCTCCTGACAATGAAGGACAGATAAGACAGCTGCACGACCACCCCTCCAGAATAAATCACACAGCAGTACTCCCTTATTTCCCCCTTTACAGTCTGATAATAAGGGTGACACTCAAATACAGCGGCAGAGTGGGAGGTGGCCCCTCCCACAAACATTTCCCTCCTCAATCAGTGGCGCGAGCCAGAGATCGCTACGGGTTTGACAACGACATCTTCATCGGCTTCCTCCCATGAGAATACACCTAACTGAGATGTTAAAGCCGACAGGGAAGCTACATGCCTGGTGCATGCAAATACCATTAGATCTAAGCATAAGAAGGTGTAGCATAATATGTGGAAGGGGCAACGGTGTTTCAGTTTCCCCAGTGAATATGGAGACGCATTGCTCAGTTAGCTGACAGTTGCCAGACATTTAGCATGCTGGTGACTTGTAGCTGTAGCGCAGTGGAAGAGGTAGGTGCAAACGATATCTGTTGCTGTAAGCCAATGTTACTCACGCTGGTGTAAAAGACTGAATAGTGTGGTTGTGACTGAATGATGTGTGGAGTTTTGTGTTTAAGTGTTACATGACCTGCGTTCTGGGATATGTGCCTGGTCCTCTCCTGCCTCAGTGGTAGGGTCCGAAGGAAACTACAGGGGTGGACAGTAGCATTAGGAGAGCAAGCTGCTCCATGGCCCAGAAGCTGGAGAAAGTCACTACTCTCCAGATGAAGGAGGCCAAGGTTGTTGTGATGTTGCTGTAGGGCACTACCAGAGTGCTGTCAGAGCATGGGCAGAATGACACGTCCCTCTGCACAGGGACACGGTGACATAGAGCATCATGGGATTTTCTGTTCTCATGTGTGTGTGTGTATGTGTGTGCCTTTGCTTTGCTAATATCACAGAATAGTATGTTCAGTCAGGTTGAGATCTGGTATACCTGTGGGCGTCTGCAACAGGTAATACCGGGACCTATACTCAGGGAAGAGGTGTTCTTACAACGAAGGTTGTTTAGACAGTGACATCTACTACCTGCTTAGAAATGTTTTATGTCTGCAGATACGGTCAAGGTATTCCCAGTATCTGGGAACACATTCAGTATTTACAGTGGCTGACAAAAGACTTTGTCTTTGTCTGGTGAGGGGTACCTGATAAAGAGCCATCCCACTAAACCCTTGGTTACCAGGCGAATCCCCTGTTTGACCATTGTAATTCCACCCTTGAGAAACCTCCAATGACCATCTGTATAAATGGATAATAAGTAAAAATGTACGTCATTAATTGTGAGCAGGGATGCCTGCAGCTAAGGTAAGAGCCAAAACAATTACAGGCTTACATTTCTGGTTAGAAAGAATGAATATCCAATATATGTTTGGCCAGCATGGAACTCTGTGACTGTCTTAATGCAATTAGCTTGTTTTCTTTATGCAATTAGCGAGTTAATTTACAATAGTTAATGACTCCATCCATCTTTCTGAAGGCTGATATACATCTGTGGTTGGAGAGGAACAGTAGTAATAAAACATTTAATGTTAGAGAACTAATTGATTTCATTATTTAATATTTGGGAAATACGAATAGGATATGAAGTTCTACCCATTTAGCACAGCTGCCATTTTTTTTTTTTTTTTTTAGTGAAAAGGATTGGATATACTTGCCAAGGACCATCCAACTGTTGAGGCAAATATATTACATTTATTTTCTTAAAATTTTTCAAATACTACAGCTTTTGTTATTTAAAGATAGTTTATTTTTTGTTTTTATAAAATGCTGGTACGTTATTTTTGGTAATTGCTAAAATTGTCTTTACGAAGAAAAAAAACTGACACTGACAGTTGAATGAAACAATAGTTAGCACAAATGTTGACTGAATCGAGGGCTAAGACTATGGTAAATTACTAACCCTGAGGCATCCTGTGCCCTTAGCTTCACTTTTCTTTGCCCAGCAGTTTTTTTTTTTTTATTTTACCTCCCTCAGGTTATGTCTGCAAGTGTATTTTAGGTTGTTTTTAATTAGAAGTATAACACAAAAGTGTATTTTTAATTGTATAAAAATGTAGAGATAGGGGGATTTCCTGGATGCATGGGATTTGAAACGCTGCCGACAGCTGGCCCAAGGGTGGATATATGAGGTCCTGTGGGGCTGTCAGGATCACTGAGCTGGACCGAACCCAGCCTCAAGTCCGAGTCCCACCCACAAATGCATCTCGAACCCACCGCCCTCTGGCTCGATGCTTAATCGGAGTCAAGCACCATAAAACCTCTGGAGGCCAGAAGCCTGACGCACTCTAAAAACACTTTTCTGACAGCTTTACTCAGTATACATTTTTCTCGAGCTAACATTTCAAATAATTCCTGAACATATTTACAGTGATGCCTGTTGTTTCTTCCTCTCTATGCATTATAATACGTGCGCTGGGGCGGAATTGTCTGACAGCAGTGGCAAAATCCATTGTTGTTATTTCCTTGTTATGAATCCAACACACTGTATATAAAATGACTGTGACATTTGAAACCTGTCATTATGCACACGCTAATGCGACACAGTCACATCCCCTAAATAAATAGCAATTACAGCATGCATCCGCTAATTGAGGTAGCATTAATAAAACAGTTGGTTCAAGTAATGTTGCTTCACTGAAGAAAACATTATACAATGTTTTATATTGATAGGGGCCAATAGTTAAGTACACACGAAGCATCTTGGTAATTTGTAAGAAAAAACAATCTCCAGAAAGACAAATATGACTAACATTAAGTCTGATGTGCTGTATGGGGTTATGTAGTCCCAACATCTAATTCTTTTTGATTTTTGATAATGATTGGTGATCACTGTGAAATTTACATTCCATTAGCTTGGGCAGGCCATGTGATGATGTAGGTCTCCCATAGATGGAGCTATGTTAATTTGATTTCCTGGGTTATTATAGCATTGTTTGATATTTACTACATACACAGCATGTACACTAAACTTGCATACCTGACACTTACGTTGTAACACTTGATCCTCTTTGTAGTCAGAGCTAAGCACAATCCGTCTCTGAAATCTTTGCCAATATAAGCAATAATAGGAGGCAGGCTTTAACCACATAACTCCTCACAGACAATTTTTCACAGCGAGGACAAATAGAATTTTGCCAGGCATGGCAAGTCCTGATTGTAAAAATGAAAATAGTGCATCCAGTTGTCCAAAATGTCTCACCGGTGCCAGAACCCTGCAGTGTCTCATAAATTAAAACAGGAAAAATCGTTGACAGGAAAAAAATCAATGACAAGAATAGGAAATGAGGCTGTGGTTCTTGTATACCTGTAAACATGTTGCATCACGCTCAGATGTCATATTGTGTATAGTTTCACCTTAAGTGATCTCTGAATCCTGGCCATGATAAAATTTGACCTAAACTTTAAACTTCTTTTTGTTACTCAGGCAAGTAAATTTCATTGAACTCTGAACTCCCCAAGATTGAGTGAAGATGGCTGAGATGTCATTGTGGTTTACTTGATGACGGTCAATCATTAAAAACAACACTTTTTTTGACCACATAATGTAAAAAACATGATTGGACTGCATAAAAGCACAGCAAGGAAATTTTCACTGAAAGGAAGGGAGAAAAGCACTCTAGTTATGTGCCCTGTTGGTATGGCACTTTGAATTCCAAGGTAATGGCTGGTTCCTATTACCCAGAAATAACTCTTCTTCAGATAGACGGTGAAACAGGACGGGGGGGGAGGCATCTGCCAAATCTTTTGTGAGCCACGTATCTAGCTATGTAACACAGCAAATGGGAATTTAGCATTTCAACAGTAGCGGCATCCCATGCTAATCACTTGAACACTGTAAGTAATTCCGCCACTCACTCGGAGGAAGCTGAGGTGGCATATAGTCAGACTTCCTGTTTGAGATTCCTCCTGTGGCTGAAGGAACATGGAGCCGGCTGGCCGAGGAATATCTTGGGCTATGGAGGGGATAGCTGGCAGCCCGTAGCTTGTGGGGATCCCTGTCATTCCTGTAAGTTAACTACAACTGTGTTGGTGGCTAAACATATGTTTTTTACTTCGTTGGTGCCTGTGTCTGTCAAACAACTATGACCACAAGCATTTGGCAACTAATGTCTGGCAATGCTGCAGCACATATCTTTCTGTTGGTTAGGGAGGCTTGTGAGTGATGTATTAGCCAGTGGCACTAGCTGTGAGTTCTGCGTTCATGCCTCTGTACAGACCATAATGCTCTGATGAAATGGCTGAGCGTAGTTGTAGCTCTCTGCGCACTTTCTGGCTACCAGGTGCCGGCATGTTGCATGCTGGGAATTAAGGCTGCTGAAATATTTTGAATGAACTCTGAACGATGAATAGTATCCAAAATATTCAGAAAGCAGCTTACACTAAAGAATTCTGTGTCAGACAAAATTTGTTTGGGTAGTTCGGAAAAGGTATGAACGACGATGTGAAAGGGGCTTGTCGTAGGAACTAGTGAATTTGAAACGTTTGGTGGCCTTCAGTTTCTGTGGCTGTAGGTCAGGATTGGCTCCCTACCCCTAACCAATCACTGCATGGAAGAGGCCTCCATTAAAATACATTCAGGTTACAGAGGAACCTCTCCCTTGCAACCATGTAACGTCCTGGCAATGTTTCTACGCTGGTGCATTGCTAAAAATTATTATCAGAGAATGTGAACTAAGTGAATCGCTGTGTGTGATGGCTTTGGGAGGTCTAGTCTAAGGCCTGGCGGGCTGGAAATGACAGAGATCCTTCCTGAGGATAGTTGGCTGACTTCCTGTGTAAACGATTTGGGGCTTCGGAAAGAGGAGGAAATAATAACGGCCCAAACAAGTGTCTGCTCATAATTAAGTCGATTTATCTTCATCCAGTGGCTGATAAATGATTGTTTGAACAAAGGAGGCTGCGGTATATGCCAACAAATGTTTTTCTCCTGGCCTGTCCACATGTTTTTCTGCTGGCCTTTTTTCAAAGAGAAAAGAATGAGACTTACAAAATGGGAAATCAGATCTCACAGGAGACATTCGGAGTGTCAACACAAAATCAAGAAATTTCCGTTAATAAAGAAAATACAGGAGATTAGTGCAAAACCAAAAATATTTTTCAAAGTTAAAAGTAAATAATATCC
>CM040758.1:7245652-7316127 GCA_022829145.1 Albula goreensis
ATCAATATTAACACCACCTCCCTGTATGACCGTTTGGCATTTGGCATCACCCTGGCACTGAAGCTCAGACCGGGCCAAAGCCATGCCAAGGACCCTTGAAGTTAATAACACGTCAAGGGGAGGGGGCATCGTTCAGAATTGGGGCCGAGCAAGAACCGAGAGCCTCCCTCCCTCCGCAGATACGTCCAGTCAATCCGAATATAATTACAAACAGAGCCATCCGTCACTAACACAATCATGCAGATCATTCTCACTGCCATGACAATGATGAATGAAGTGTTTCATAGCTGCAATTTTGAAAAGGAAAAAAAAAACGCAAACACTGCAATGTATTTTCCAGAGAACTTATTTTGTTTGCCTTTTTTATAATATTAAATTAATATACATTGTGTAACTCTCGAAAACCATTTTCAGAGGACTCACTATCTTGGTGACTTTGAGGAAGAAGGTCATATCTAGCAGAAGAAAACAACACATTTTATTGGTTTACTTGTTCTGAGTGCAAAACCATTAATGGAGTGTGCAGCTCAATTCCTTATTTTTGTCTTTTTGGGGGGAGAATTGTGGTGTCCTTAAAGCTCCTCTTAAAGTTGTTGTCGCTGAGCCTGGTCCTAACTTTAGAAACGTGCATTTAAACCCAATTTCTATAATATTGGGGTATCAAAAAGTTCATGCCCTTTCTGGAGATCCCAACTTCAGGCGCTCATGTTTACATCTGGCCAATATGTGCTTGTGTTTGAAACTCACAAAAAACACAGCATGTCATATTATTTTTCAAGATAAGAGCCACTAATATGTTGTGACCTCTAAGCTTCAGAAGGGGTAGCATAAAAAAATACCCATGTGACAGTCACATGACATTTAAAATGGTTGGTAATTAAAGAACAACAGACAAAATGAATCAAAACATCTTGTGTATTTGTCTTAAATTCTGTCAACACATACATACCAACCAGCAAGTAAATTCTATCATTACTTTAATCAGCGCAGTTGATGTACTTCAGTATAAGATTAACTAGTAAGTTTATTCGTCGGTCAGCCACATATCCCATATGTATAATACAATAGACCCATGCCCATATAAATATTGATAGGATATTATCATGGTAAAGGTTTATGTTTACCACAAATCTTAAAATCCCCCATCTGCCACCATTTCTAATTTATATTCTTCTGAAAAATCCCTCCGTTTGGGGGTTTGACTGCTCACTCTGGCAACCCTTGAGCTCACTGATCCATGACTAATTTACTGCTAGGTGGTCTTGTGAGTGTGCCTCTGTGACGTTTAGGTGTCATACTGTAGCATCATCTGCCCCATTGTCTATTGTCATCGTCACACTTTTTCTTCCACTGTTATTGACATGTTACTTTAGTAAATGTACAATGACTTAAAAGCGTTCGCTGGCGCTTGCCTACCCATTGGTTTTCATGCTGTCACCTTTAAAATGCTAATTATCCTCTTCAAGTATGTTTAAGAGCTTTGCATGCTTACCTTATCCTGGACAAAAACATGTAGCTTAGACGTGGGGATGATGGCTAGCTGGTGGCTGTCTTTAAAACGGATAAAAATTTAACCTGCTTTGACAGTTATTCTGAGTGCCTCACCGCTTGCTTTACGCTGTGCAGTTCCCGGCCGATCTCATCGCTCTTATCGACATTCAACTTCCTCAGCTCTAAACCGGCCCTCTGCCCGCCTGAATTTGTGCACCTTATATAATGTGATTAAATAGCTTGAGTACACACATTTTACAGAAGCGTGAGGATGAATTTGTTGCTACTGTGCTTTGGAGATAACAGCGAGCAATAACGTCCCCACTGCTTATCCATTGACTTCATTTACCTACAGATATCACAGTCTTTTGGACCCATAATGATCGTTTACATTTTCCCCAACATAAGTGCCTCCAGTTTAGTTATGACAGTCGGCTCCCTGTAATTATTTTAAAACTCGCTGACTCACTGAAAGGTATGCATTTCCGTCTCATTATTTTAACGACTTTGGATTTTCTTGGTGTCCTGACCTCAATTTGGCAACATGTCCAAAACAATCATCAGAAAATTGCAGACCCTGGACAGAAACAGATAAGAATAATAGAGAATAGTTTAATAAGTTATGTTCATACAAATTAATGTGAGCAGACATTCCTTTCATGAGTAATTTACAAAAGTACATTATCAATTCAGAATTTGCTTAGCATTTAAATAAGGGGTTTTAAGCACAATTCCTGGATGGCAAAAGACATTTTTACAATCATTTTTCAATGGTATCTTCCTCACACTTCCAACTAAGCTGGTCTGTCTCATTTCCTTTTACAATCATTTCACAGTAAAATAATTATTCATTTTTCAACATATTTCTTACATTTCTTCAATTTTTTTACCTTTTCACTGTCCAGGTTGGTCAATTGATAGGACCCTCAGATGTGGGGAATACAAGATAAATAATTCAATGAAGACATATAGACATGATTTCATTGTTTCATTGTTTCAGCTTTATTGCTTGTATGCAGTCATGCCAATAACACATTATTAAATTTAAAAAAATTGAAATATAGACATGATTAAGTGGTGGTGACTCACCAGAGCACCAGGACACTTTGACTCCAGATTTAATTTGATGGATGCATCTATTTTTCTTTGAGATATTAATGACAGTTTTCCTCCCTGCTGTGCGAGTCTCCGGCTTTGGATGAAAAGACGGTCTCGTCCTGAATTCAGCTTGAAAGACTGGGGGAAAGAAGGGGGAAGGGGGAAGGGGGGGTCACTTCCTCTGGAGGAAACATGTGCCAACGAGGCACACCAAGGACGACAAACGTCAGGAATGGCTAGTGGGGACAGTCCTGCCAGGAGGAATCAGGCTATGTGTGTACTGACTGTGTCAACCTTGACAGAATGGACTGCTGTGGAGGGGGTGTGACACAGCTGTGCCTTTAGCCTGACAATACATACAGGGGGGGTCAAAGGGCACATGTCCCTAGTTACACACATGTGTGTTGGGTTGGGGTGGCTGTTAGATATGCAAGGAAGTTCTGAGGTGAAAGAAGTCTTTATTCCATCAAATAAGGGGCCAGGGGATTTGAATAGTCTACATTTGAAAGTTAGACTGAACGATGATAAAAGAAGACACTTCTACTAAATTGAGCGGAGTGATGGAAATGGCACCCTGTGAAGCTCATATAGAGTCATGTTGTCTGTCCCGATACATTCTGTGTAAATTTGTATTTTCTAAGTAATAATTTTAATACTGGTGGGGACGGGGATAATGGCACATTCAATCCTGCAACTGCAATATCATCAGCGCTATAAAACCCCACCTCCAATAGCTGCAGAACATCTAAATGTACCTGTCTCAATAACCCTGTCACCTCTACTCAAAATGGAGAACGGCGGAATTATTCCCTGTAGTGTAGCTCAGGTATCTGTCAAGCAGTTATGCTAATCAAATATAACTAGCATTTCTGATTTATACTCCCTCCCCGTTCTTCCCCTCACAGCTTCGCTGAAGATATCAGCCCTACGTCTCCCACACACCCAGGACGGGTCTTCAGCTTGTGTTACTGCCTGCGATTCCGCGCGACGAACGGGATCACTAACTTTTGCCCTGCTGATATGCCGTCAGTTGCCTATGCTGTCATGGGATCGACATATGTTCTGTTCACGTGCTTGCAGGTACCAGAGGATGGTGTTAAGGAGTAATGAGCCTATTGGGTTCGCCAGCTTAACCCCTGTCGTCCTGTTTGGAAGGTTTTTCCAGATTTTTCCATCGACAGAATTTGAAGAGAGATGCTTTGCTTGAGCTTACATGGAATTGGCCCAGCTGCATTCTGTTTGCAATGACTTACCAATTACTTCCAAAGTGAGTTCAAAATGAAACAACACAAAAGATTGTGGATTCAGATACCTGTTCACCAGAAGCATTTTTGTATTTCCTTGATCACATATTTCATTTTTAGCAAATGAGAAAACTCTCCAAATGACTACAACAACCATGTTGTTAATGAAGAGACAGAGCCCAAGTCCACAGTAAAGACAGACACTTTACTTACACAGCCGGCCACAGGAACACAAGCACGGAGCAAAATGTTCAAAGATTACAATGTGTGGTCAACATTCATACAGTTTGGGGAAAGACATTAGCATGTGATGACCAGGTAACCCCAGGAAGTGAAGCCCATACAGGATAGTGGGGAACCCAACGTTCCCCAGGTGGCGGATAGCAGGTCGTCAGATGCTGCAAAATCCCTTTGTTTTTTTACCACACATTCTCAAACATTGTGCCGCTCTCCAGAACTGTCTCCCAACATCATAAATTCAGTAATGTTGAGGAGAAAATGTGAACTTGTGTATGTTACATACAACTATAGCATTTTGGTCTGACTGTAGGATAGTGAATGCTGTGTAAATCTGCATTTTAACATTCAGGCAATGGAGTCTGCCCCCCAGCAAACGCAGCCTGGATCCCCTTTCCATATCACTCAGTTAACTCTTCACTTCTATTTCCCTCCCACCTCCAACCCATTACTCTATCAATGCTGTGACAGTGATGAATAAAAACATTTTCACAATGGGAAAGAGTGAAGATAAAATGGAAAACAAAACATGAAGCCTCCATATTCTCCACGGGTTTGAGGAACGGACTGACAGGAGAAAATAAACATCTCTTGAGCCTGCTTTGAGTTGAAGGATATTGTGTAGATTTGACAGGAGGATCTAAATTCTCAGACAATAATTACCGCACAGCCAAACCATATCTGAGCACGCTCAAAGCATAAATTATGGTGGCAGTGTAATGAATTCAGAACTATGGGAGCCTCTATTAGTATACTAAATGAGTATGAGACTTCAGAATATCAAAACTAGACTTACTAAATGCTCAAATGTCTGTTAACAGGAAATGATAAAATATTAAAATTTATGAAGAAATATTTTACAGGTGAATTTGTTGGAACACCATGCCTATTACTATCTCTGTTCAGGGACAGAATTATGATGGATTATGACTTAAGTGATTTGGGAGAAACCTAGCTGTGAGTACTTTTTCCCCAACATTTTCAGTTTGGAATGCCACTTTGAAATCATATGTGCATTTCTTGAAAAATGATGTATGATGCTGTATCAAAGTGCTAAGACTATTGCACTAAATTTCCATTATTGAATGAGTCAGCGGACTGACCCCACCTGTGGTTTGATAGGTTGATTCTGCTTTTTAAAGTGATGCTCCAAGAAGTCAGGCGGAACCATGAAGAACTCAGATCGCGAGCCACTCAACAAAAAACAGAAGTAGCAAAGCAATAGTAACCATTGAGAAGATTTTGAGTCGTGTGGCATGTTTTTCTATTACTTAGAAAATGTACCAATGCCTGTAAGGAATACAGTGGTGGGAAACACAAGAGCCAGACTAGCAGAAAGAGTCCTAGCATGATGACAGGGAGGGTTTCCCTGTGTGAATATTGGCAGAAAAATAATCATTTACTTCGCCGTGTCTGTGAGTGGTGAGAAACGTTTGCCCTGGCGTCTGGCCTGAAGATCCAGCGTGGCCAGGGAAAGCCTGAGGGAGAAACAAGATGGCCAGCCCGCTGGGGGAAGCACCATTTTCCAGTGTCTGTGTTTCTCTTCCCTGAGCATGGAGAATACCCTTGTGTGGTGTCACTGTCGAGGCGGTATTGAAAGGTACTGGTCCAGAGGGAGGCTCTGGGCCTTTTGGGGTCGAACACCACCATAGCCACCAGATTGCTGCTGTGTATGTTGGCAGCAGGTTTGCCGTGGCTCATGTACTGTGTCTCTGTCTTCGATGACAGATGCAGGATCCCTTATTCATTTGATTGCTGTGAAGGGTATCCAGGTTTATGTGTGTGAGGATGTATGTGAAAGCTTGCTTTCCTGTAGGGGGGGTGTATATTCCATCAGGGCAACACAGTCCACCTTAGGGGGGAGTAGAGGGGACATCTGCAAGCATGGCTTACCCATATTTCCATGTTGATCTTGTGAATTGTGTTAAAACTTATCTTAATAACACAATTTGTACTGTGTTTTGTTGGGTTTTTTTCTCCATATGAAGAATATTCCTTTCAAAGACTTACATTTTGCCATTTATAATACAAGCAAGCATGAGTCATTGCATTCTGTCTAAACACTGTTTAGACAGGGAATACTGTTAGTTACTAATTGAATATATGGGTATTGAAATGAGCTGTAATAAAATTACATTATAGTCATTCTTGTGTGAATTGGAAAATTGTAAATAAAGGTAAGATATTGCACTACACTGAAATAATTTACATAGGAATGCAATGAAGTGAAATGTAATATGCATACCTAATACACATACATACCTTACTTCAGACATTCTGGAATATGTCTATTAGAACCTGCAGTACTAATAGGGTGCAGTATTACAATACATAGCTATAGGGCTAAATTCCCCTTAGAAACACTGCAATCACTGTAGCGCACAATGAAATTATATAGAATACATAATATTATACAGAAAATACATTATGATGCACACCACTTTATTGCCAGTAATTTGTCATTCATATTCTGGCAATTCTCTGCTGTGTAACTAGATTGTAATGCTCAATCTTGAACACTAATACAAGGAACACTCACCAAAGAATCTGCTCCATGGAATCATATAAGTATCCATGCCAATTTTTTTTAAACCACTTCCGATTAATTTTTGGAAGATTCTGGAATATATTTTTAAAAACCCTTTACTGGGAACAGGTGGAGCAACCAAGTACTGTCAGTATCTGGTAGCTGTCTGAGTTATAAACTAATCGTTAGGTTTTTCTGTGGAGAGCCTAACTTTATTATTGGTTTAAATCGAAGTGATTGGCAGCTTATTGTATTCAGCAACTTTTAACTTCATTGGAGTGAGTTTTAGTCGATTTTTTATTATAATATACAGACATTTAAATACTCATATTCAACTTTTTGGCTCAGGAAACACTTTCAAGAACAGACATGATGAAACATAAAATAATAAAACACAGCATAAAATTATAATCTAATTTTGGAATCTGTGCTACATGACAGGGAATAGGTTTTAACTGATAAAGAAGATTTAAAACCCCTAAGAAGCTTGTACTGGAATGTTCTAGAAAAAAATTGTAAAGGCAATGTGGATCTAAAAGTCTGCTGCAGTAATTTAGGTAGTAGGGATTCCTTTTGTAAATTTTTCCCAGTGTCGTTATGTTCTATAGGTGTACTGGGTAAATGGAGGGAAAAAAAGAAACAGAACTCAGAGAAAAGCTTCAAATGACATTAAGACTGCCAAAATGGCAGGCTTATTTGAGCTGATTCGAAACAGTTGGTAACATTTCTCACTATACAACAGACAGATAAATCAATAGTTTTATGAAACTTCAACTTCTGAAAGCATATGAAAGCTGACCCCATGGAGTCAGAAAATGTACAACAAACAAAAAGATGAAGTAGAGAACCTTTAAAAGAGTTGCATCCAAATAAACAAGAAAGAAGTTGCAATGTACAGTTTTATTTAGCTTCATCAAGACAAACAGCTGACAAAACAGTGTCTTCACATCTGCACTTTCATGAAAATTTTGACATTTTTTAAATGAATCTGTTTAACTCTTAGAAACCAAAGGATGGAAAGTGCTACAATCAATAACAAAGTTGCTCCCTAATTATTAAATCTCCTTGCAAAATAGTAATGTGCTAATTATGCTAATACATGATTATAAATTGGCAATTGGGCAGATGGATGAATGTGTAAAATGAAAAAAAACTTCAATAAAATCAATATGGTGAGTCTTCATACTACGGTGAACTTATACATAGTTAATAAATTATCAATAAGAATACAATACCAAACAAAGTCTGGTGAGATAAGGTGACACCAGACAGCCTTAAGTGTTAACTGCAGCATGCCAGTCAGATAACGGACCTCACTCACTCACTCGCCACGCCACGCCTCTTTTCATGCGTCCTTCCCAAAATACCCTCCCCGGCATCTTTCTTGCCAAAAGAAAACCTAAAAAAAAAACCTCATGTTGAAGAGGTAAAAGCTTACTCATCGCACAGCAGGGATAAATGTGTCTATACAAATAACATTAGCCTACCGAGAAGAGATTCATTTTACATCACTTATAAGACAGCAAATGCATTCAGCAAGGAACTGTTTAGAAGCAGTGAGGTAGAATGTCAAGGGACCGTGCAACCCAATTAAAAAGAAAAATAGTCGAACTGTGCTAAGGATAAGTGCGGAAGAAATGTATAACCGTGGCTGTATTTAGCTAAGTACCTCAAGGTATTGATTAGCCTTTGCTCTTCTCAGCCAATTTGAAGTACCCCATTCATACTCCTGAGAGAGGCTACGGAAGCAGGTTTAGTTTTACTATAATCCATACCTCAGATGGTCATGGCCAGCCTATGTTTAGTATCTTATTGAAGTGTGGATCGTTCTCAGCGATCTGTTCTGTTTTTGGGAGGTCACTCATATTTCACTCAGACATTTTTTTTATACGTTGTTGGAAAGTCACAGATCTATGCATCATAATGGTGTGAAGGCAACGCACAGCGCTGTAAATGACCTGTCTGTACCACTTACCTGTGCATGATGAGATCTCTGAGGGGGAGCAGAGATGTACTTGACTTTTGGCAGCAAAAATGAATATGCAGCCGCATGTTCATTCATGCATCTGGTATGACCGTTGTTTTGTACAGTTAGAACTTTCTAGAACTAGTTTGAAAATAATAGTGAATGGATTTCATGAACTGGAAAAAATATGGTCAATTGTATGTCAGATTTGAATTTTTAGGGCCACTGGCTACCTGGAGTTGATTCAGATTCAAGAGTAATACTAAGTGGAATACTTTGTGAAAGGAGTTGTCAAATGATGGAAGGGCTCATGGTAAGGTACGAAACAATAGGGGGATATGCAGAAATGCTAATCACATGGTTGTGAATGAATGGCAAGTCAGACATGAATTGATGGAATGATAACTGTTTAGCTGGAAACAGAGCTTTATTCTTTTTGTGCAACATTTGTTATGTCCATAACGAATTTGTAATTTGTGTATTATTCTACTCTTTATTCTCTGTTCCATTTCAGGGAATACAGATTTGATAATCTGATCTGAGTAATCTTCTACAGTGTAGATGTTCATTAAACAGCAACTACTTTTGATGTTTGTGTGCTATTGCAAAAGGATCAATATGCGATTGAGGATGGCAAATGTCTGAAATAAGCCATATAGTAATTATAATAACAATAACAATAATAATTATCTCAAAGTAAGAGAAAACAAAAATTCTAAATTAAAATTAGTTGTCAATTATAATCATTGCAAAGAACAAGATTTTAAATTAAGAGGCTTAACAAAAACTTTGAAACTGTAGAATCTGTGCAGATTCTTTGAGAATTATACCCCCTGAATTTGGCCAGACAATTAAAAGTTCAATTGGCATCAATTTAAAGTTTTAATATTTTGCTATAACAAATTCTGAAAAGAAAAATAATGCCATCACAAAATTAAATTAGTTGTCATTTATTTATTCCATCTAATGGTATTGATTATTTAGCAAATAAAGTGTTTTACAGGAAGGTGTTGAAAGTAATATCGTAGGCTTATAGGTTCACAGGTATTGTTGTTGTCTCTTTGGTTCCCAGGTTATCAGATGCACCCAATGGAACACATGGTCTCCAAAATGTGCAAACACAGAAAAGCACTCATAGGTGAAATGTTTATGCTACGCACATTCCCCCACACACAAATCTGTAAGCACACATGCACAAAAATATTCCATGCCTCTGCCGATATTGGAGATGGAACAGAGAGGATCATGTTTGCTTTTGAACATCTAACGTCTGGAGTGTTGAGCGTTAGGAACGGGGAGCTGGCTGGGGCACAGCCCCCACGCTCCAGGCTCCACCTCACACAGGGCCCAATCAGCCTCCCGCTGCTGATTGTCATGGAGAACGGTGACAAACTTACTCAGCTCTCTGGCTGCACCCCCACACGACAGTCAGCAAGAGCCAAGGAACATATAAAAACAGGCCTTTGGTCTCAAGACCCGAAATCCCCAGTGGACCTCTGATCAAAGAGCTTCACCCCAGAGCTGTCCAGCACTAACCTGGCTATGTAAATACAGAGCTGTATAGGAGTGCATTATTTTGCACAAAGGCTTTGGCTTCCATACAAATTTCATTGCATTTTTCATAAATTCCAATATAGTTTTAGCCTAGTATAAATATAAAGTGTATATGCACCTACTTCTTCTCTTTGGCCACTTGGCAGAAGAAATCTTTTATTTAGTGTAACTTGCAGATTTTTCAAATGTTTACATAAAGCAGGTGTAACACCACACATTATGTGTTCAGTGTTTCCACTGTAATATCCTTATTGTTATTGGATATTCAGGA
This sequence comes from Albula goreensis, assembly GCA_022829145.1. NCBI lineage: Eukaryota > Metazoa > Chordata > Actinopteri > Albuliformes > Albulidae > Albula > Albula goreensis. Next base: position 7,256,041 of record CM040758.1, read on the forward strand.
TATTTTTTCTTAAAAATTTCTAGTCTTTCAAGATGAAAAATTATTTTTATAATCAAAATATCTAATATTTTATTTTAGCATTTAAAAAATATATATTTTGGTAATGTGTGGGGATATGGTCATTTTGATGCTGGACAATGTTCTGCTTTGTTTTAGAAAACAAAAGGGTTTTTCCCCTCAAAATACATGTTCTTATTTATAAAAAAAAAAAAATTAATTAAAATAAGCATCACTTTTACTGGGGTACCCATCTCTTCAGTTCACTTCTTGCAATGGCATTTTAATGCAGTGCAAACCTAAGAGCAGTGTATGTTTTAAAAATGAGAATTTGTAGCAGAAATACCAAGACAAGATGTTATATTAAAGCACTGGGACATGTTTGCCTCTCAAAGACTTTTGTACAGAATCTCTGAGATGGTACTTGGCTGTTTCTGAGCATTTGTAGTGGTATGTAAAAGTTTTCCATGCGCTGTACTTGAGTTTCATTGTTTTTCTCCAAAGCTCAAGAGCCCGTATTTGAAATCTTTGACAAGTGCAGTAAGATCCCAGCTCTCAAAACCAGAGGTTGTACGTAGCAGTGCATGCAGTCCTACCTGGTCAAAGACAAGCTAGCACCTGTCTGGGATGCAAAGCTATATGAATATTATCGCAAAAGTATAAATACCACAGAGGGGGATGCAGGGATTGGTTGGGGCATTGTGTTACAGAAACTATTTAGTGCTATCCTTTTCTTTCATTTTCAGTTTGAATAACAGGCTGAGGCTCAAGAACTGTCATGTTTTGAAGTTGTTGAGTTGACATCATTTTTTCATCAACATTGATGCTAATGGGAGGGTTCTGTCATTGTTCACAAACTCGCATTAGTATGGATTTTGTAATGCTATCAGAAATTGTCTTTCTTGTTGTATTCATACAGAACATGTCGATATTGGAGTTTAAAATGTTATGTTGTGAGTTCTCATCACATTCCTTAAAGTTCTCTTGGCTGACCTACTTTCTTCTGATTGTGACCAACCTCTTCTATAAGAAATAACATCATAGCAATTGTGTTAGTTATAGTACTACTATAAATGGTTGGATTGATGTCCCGAAAACAGTTGCCAAGGTAACTTTACAGCAGCGTAAAGAGGCTTCTATAGAATTGCTCATCCACCCTAAGTACAGAAAGCCTATTTTTTGATTACGTTTGTCAGTGCCAAAACTAGGCCAGTAGCATGGATGAGTAAGATATTCTCTTTGCCTTCTCATTCAGTGTCATTCAGCATATGTTTGCACATGTAGCTTCTGCGGGGCTAATGAGCCAATTCAAAATGGCTGTGGCGCTATATTTACAGTTTAGCACACATGCCATTTCATATTTCATATTTAAACCCCCCTTAGATGTTGTTATCATTATTTATTGAAAGTGACATGCTACTCACAGGTGTTAATTAACTGAGGTTCAGAATATATGTGCTAAATATGATTCAGGTCGGAATCGTTTTTAGCGCAGCAAGCACAAAAGCATGAATTCTCCTTCTTGTTTTTCCATTATCACTAATGCAGCCATGGTGTTGTCTCTCACATTAAAATTGCATTTACAACAAATTAGGATTATTTCTGACTGTTTAAATATCACTATAATATAGAGTGTGTATACAGTGTCTGATTGTTAAATGTGAAAATAAAATCGTGCTGTTCTAGAGTTTAAGAACAGCCTTATCCAGGGGCTCACACTTTACTGACGTAGGTGAATTTGTTCAGGCAAGTTTCAAATCAGCACCCTGTTTTCTTGGGCATAGATAAGATGGCTGCATGACCCTTGGCTTCTGCAGGAACAGGTTAGTAACTGTCCACAACTATAATGGGAGCTTCTCACTGGGAGGAGGTTCTCACTGGGAGACTTCCAGATTGCTCAAATTTCTTCTCAGCCATTAAGCGCAAAATGTGTTCCCTGTGTAAAAGGTGACACACCCAAGCTGCTCATCTTCAGCGATATCCATCCGTTGCTCGATAACCTGTTTCTTGCCAGCTCTATCAGCATCAAACGCCTGGCCCTGGTCCTACTAGGCAGACGCCCAGTGCTGGCCCTACTGAGCCTCCATGTTGAGCAGGCCTCTGGGTCACCTCTAAAATACAGAGATTATTGATTTACTCCCCATGGTTGAGAGAGTTTCACTTTATTTATTACACTTGTTGAGTTATTTGCCCAGGCCCCATAGTCATGTGTTAAATCTAGACAATTTCAGTGCCAACAGTGGCCAGAAATCCCTCTTTTTGTCAGTCAGGTATCCATACTTACAAGTTTCAAATTAAGTCGTGTCCTCCAATTTAAGACTGTACCATCATCAAGCAGCTGCTCTAGACTGAAAGAGAGGGAATTATTGACCTGATTAAACAGTTGATACAAAAGGCTCAACCTCGTACGGCACAGTGTCCCCATCACCGTACTCAGAAATTGTTCAGTCTAAAGGAATACCACTGCCTATGGCTAGCCGAGGGGAACACCACCACTCTCTGCAGCTACTTAATTTTCCCATGATGTCTCCCATTACAGTACTAACCAAGTACATATCTGCTTAACTTCAGCTGTACAGCAGGGGCAGAGTATGTGGTAGCATGGCCTCTGGCAAATTATTGTAATGTATGGCTTCCTCAGTAATTCATATTTTGAAAAGCCTACTCTGAGATGAGGGTCAGGTATCTGGGAAAGCAGGCAGAAAATAGTAGGATATCTATAAATATGTAATGATTTAATTATGTATTCCTTATGTTAATCGTGTTGACTTGGAAGAGGCACCACAGCTTCCAGCAAAACTTTAATTTTCAGCACTGGTTGCCAGCGATTGCAGTCTCCATCCCCTGTGGATACATTCAAAAGAAATTAAAACTACATTTATTGGTACTATCAGCATGTTCACATGCTCTACAATTTCTGTTACAACATATCATTAACATTTCAAATTTTGAATCTGCTGTTCTTTAATTTCTGCATGTTCGGGAAATGGAAAGAAAAATTTCCTCATTTTGTTTCAGCGACTAGGAGCTGGAGCCAGACCACAGTCGTGTGCTACTTAAGTGAATTTATTGCTCATGTTTTTATTGTAAGAATGTTGGACTTGTGTGGGAAATGCACTTAAGTGCTGCATAACTCAAGTCTGCAAGCTAGCCCTAAGAACGCAAGCTAATTTGAAATCCATTTGTGGCTTATAACCACTCTATTCATGACTGAAGGATACTCAACCTGGTGACAAAACCCATAAAGAAACTGTACTTGGAAAAAAAAACCCCAGAGGTATGAAAATGAAATTTAGCTAATTAGAAAACATCTCAGAAAGTATGTATGTATTTTTAGAGCTTGAAGCCAAAATGAGAAAAGTGCACTATTTTTCCGGGAACTGCAGGAGTACTACATAATTATGAGAAATGCAATACAGATCAGGGCCTGGTCTTGAAAGCTGTATTCAGTCTCGCATTATACTCTCAGCATGACAAGGCCTTGCAGGTAGTTTTTTTTTTTAAATTTATTATTCTGGTGCTCTTTTTTCCTTCCTCTCCACTTTCACTAAGCACAGAAAATCCTGTTTAAGGTTGATGGCTCATACATGGCAGCCATTTTGTACCAGAGGATTCACCATATCAGCTGAAGTGGAGAGGGAAATAATTATTCAGCTAATGCTATTGGATCAGGATCAGGTGACCAGATTGAATGAATTCAATTGGCTGGTTACATGACATGAAACCTTCCCACCCCCTGCTTTGTGACAAGCATCAGGGAAGTCAGAATCTCAGTTTACTGTCTTAAAGCCTACTGCTTGACCTCAAATCTGTCACTTTGTTGACTGAAAAATGAGGGAACTGAAAGTAAATCCTCAGAGTCCAGTGAGGTCCAGTGGCAGCAGACATTTTCATAACCTTTGAATCTTCCAACATCAATTCAAAGTGCAAAGGATTCTCTCACTCTCTCTCTGTTGAGAGCCACTCTCCTCACGGTGACTAATTCTGGGTTTTAGAGGAAAGAGGAAGCTGTTGAGTGCATCCAGTATAAAATGCAACTTCAAATACCACTACTGAAAGAGTCCAGAGCAAGTTAAAGACACCCTCTCTTTATAGTATTTCTCGTCCCCAATAAACTCCTTTCTAAATTCTGTGTGTGACATTGAGAATCCATTACTATTCATAACTGGTGGGTGATGAAATATACAGTGTATACGTATGTAATTTTAATGCCTTTTCCTTTTTGTACCTGACAGAGGGCAAATCGGGACTCAAAACTAATTCAGAAGTCATGCTAAATATTTCTTTTTTATCTTAAAACTTGTGGTATTTATCATGGTAATAATTTCAATTGGCTTTGTCCACAAGATAATCACAATAACACACGCTCTAATCAAACACAATTTAATATCTAATATGACATTTTCGGTGAATGTCAGAGTTTCAGAATTACCATACATTTGGTTTTGAATGTGAGGATTTAAATATTAAGCGTGTTAAAATGGGGTCAGTTTAATCAAGCAATTCTAAGCAGACTTTGGTGTAGCTTGAGCGAAGTCGTATGGCATGGGGGGTACTAAAGACAGCTCATGGTGGTGGAGAGCCAGCGCTCTGAATCAGAGATGGAGAGCATAAGAAAGGTGTGCATTCAGCAGCAATAAGGCAGGTTGCTTTGGGGTTAGGTATGCGGAAAAGTAACAAATGAAAGAATCAGCCTATCTGCAGAGTGCAGTCAGCAGAATTAGGGACTGGAGATGAAGGCAGCAGCACAGTTATCAAAGTGATAGCAAACTAATAGAAGAGCTGCAGTTAAACGGGAATAGCCGAAGGGACCAGTATAATCGGTTAGCATCGTCGAGGAGGAGAACGATATTACATAGTGACTGTCGACTCAATGAGGGATCGGTGCTTTTTGCTCCATCTCCTATTAGCGTATTGATTTATACTAACAAACACGTTTCATGGTTTTCTCTCATGTGCGAGTACTATCAGATTCTGGATGAAAATAACCAGGCCTGCATGCTTGAGAGGAGGTGAAAATGTACGATTTTAGGCAGTTTGTCAAAAGCAAAAAGTAATTACATATTTCTGGATCTGCACCAAACTCAACAAGTGTGAAGGCGGGATGGGAATCTCTCTGCTGTATTGGGGGAAAAAGAACAGTGCTTAGAATAAGGGTGAGAGGATGAGAAATGACAAGTTAAGTTGGCCTGTCCCTCCCATTAATCCACCAGGTGCCTGCAGTCTTCTGGGTGTTAATGAGATATGTCTCACCTCCGTTTGGCACTACTCTCTCATCCAGTGCTGTACTGTCAGTTTTGTTCTAAATTTTCAATGGCATTTTGTCCACAGTTCTCACTGAATAGGCTTCAAGCCTGATCTCATGTGATTGGTGTCACTAAGGTTACTCATCAACCTATCAGTGCAAAGGACATGAGCCCAGGTTGCTTTCCTCTGGTTTCTCAGATTGGACTCGCGATATTCACATGCTGCCCCCTATTCTGCTGACTCCACTTTGAGGAAAAATTGGATTGTAAAGGTCGGCTTTGACACAAACCTGTTTTTTGAAGTTTAATGGTAAACTGTATTATCCACCTGATCTCATGTCCTTTACATCAATAGAGTGACCTGGCTGCAGGTGGTAATACATCGACTTGAAAGGTACAACAGCAAATCCCAGGCCTGGGAAAAAATAAATGCCCTCTTTAAAACATCTTAATAGTTAAATAGCAAGACTGCTACTACTACCACAACTGCTACTACTACTACTACCACTAATAGTACTAATAATAACTATTATTAAGCCCTATTAAAGATATTTTGCCTTTTTTCCAGACCTGGGAACTAGGTTTAATAATATTATTATTATTATTATTATTATTATTATTATTATTATTATTATTATAAGCATGGTACTTGTGTTCTGAATTTTATTGGAGCATTCTATCTTTGAGCCTCTCATTGTGAGTTCTTAGTGGTCTGGCTTTTGTTGCCATGCCAATAAGCAGTGATGATAGTCGGGGCTTCTCTCGCCCCCGGGGTAAGTCTTTGACTGCACAGACAGCTGAAGTTGGACTGCTGCTGCTGAGCGATAACAGCATTGTGTAACTGCCATGGCTGCAGCTTTCTCAATGGAAATCACCACTCGTGTCAGGACGAGAGGGGAATCTGGGCTGTGAGCCGCAGGCCCTCGTGACTGTCATATTTTACCTTTAGAGGGTGTCTAAGCCACCTTCATGGGGCGTAACACAAGATTACATTGTTCTTTTTTTGTGTACCATTTTACTTTGTCCCTTGACTAGCAATTGGTTGCAAAGATAAAAACACATTAACATGAATTGCATACAAATTCATTTCAGCGAAAATATTCCTTCATTGATGAAAATTTTGTGTTCTCACAATATTTTCCACAAATTTAGTACATGGATCAAAACAAAAACACCTTTCAAAATACACTTTCCCAAGGTCAAAAACAAAGTGCACAGTGTCTGACCAATCATACACACTCTGAAAAATAGATTACATTCAAGACAACAGAGTCTAGATGATAAATGTTGAAAATTGTGTTACGCTGTATTGAGGCTGCATAGCATTGTAACAAGTGGCTGATATTTTTGTACAGTGTGCCACTTGTACATTAATTAATTATAAGGCTGCATATGTAGATATAATAAGTAGATTTAGGAGACCGGATATACAGTATCTGTGGTACAAGGCTGTGGAACAAGGGTCCGGGACAGTGGTGTCACTCTAGCAACATGATTAAAAAATGTGAAACGTCAGAGATTTTAAAACTGCCCCCCAAACAACATTTAGTATACAAGTATCCACAGTATACAATTCTGCTGGCAAATATTTAGCATTTAGTGGCCACTAGTGCTTATTCTGTGATGCTGATCCAGGGAGTGGATGGGCCCCACAGTGTAGTATCTTATCAGAAACCAAGCCAGAACCAACTGTGGCCAGAAGCTCCACTGGGAGATGTGTAAATGACCGTATAACTGACTATAATTGTCCGTAGCGTCACTCAAGTCAGCAGTGATTTTTAAGTCTCATCACTCACCAGTCACATGACCCCACCGTAATCAGGTGGCCACCGTCTGCCTGCCAAAGTCACACATGAAGCGCGCATTCCTATCTGTGCAAGTGCAGCTTGCAGTCTCAGGTGTGAGGAGAAGCAGTGCGTAACATCACATTTTGGGAAGTTTGATCACAAGGGTTGTAGTATTGAGCGCAGCTTGTTAATACTAATGAGCATCTCAAATTGTGACTGAAAAAATGGATAAATTTTTCTCAAATCATAAATCAAGCAGCACTTGTAAGGAAAACAGCAAAGAGATATGAAAAAATGGTAACAAATTGATAAAAAGTTTGCACCTTCTGTCTTGACAGAAGCTGTGGGACTAAGACTCTCTGTCTTGTGGGGTAAGCTTTGCGTTAGAAAATACATTGTTCATTGGACAGATGTTACAATTTACAAATGATGGTGGAATCTAGATCTAACTGTTGAAGATAAAATCCCAGAAGTGTCACAAATCCAAAAGTTCTTGCAGCCAGTCATTACATAAGATAATTTAAAATATAATTACCTGGAACTGCTAATACAGGCAAATCTCAATTCATTATAATGCTGTAAATTAGAGCTATACCTTTAACAATAAGGAGCATGCATTTAGCCTAACTCCTCTTTCAAACACTGGCCCGAGATTAACCATCAGTTCCTGAAAGAGGCATGCAACACCGTGTTTACCCCAAATTGAGTTTGCTGTTGTGTAATGTCGAGGGAACCATTCAACTGCTATTGACAATTTACTGAATAAGTGGATAAAGGGATGGGATTTCAATCACTTAGCCCCCTGTGTACACTCACCCATGGAAGAGATATCGAGTCAAACGATCCTCTCCCAGGGAAGATGGGGCGACATTGTTTTCCATTATCCACTCAGCGATGAGCCGCCTCACCTCTCAACAGGTAGTCTGGCAGCACCTTTAAAAAACACACATCCATTAAAAAGACAAAGTCTAATTGTAGCATCCGTCATTTTAAATTAGTCCAGGTCTCTCGTTCTGTTGTCGCAGGCCGACACTGAGTCTTCCCAGGACCGCCCAAGGCCGTTTTTGACACGCTGTGACTGCCATTAGTGGCAGTGCCCCCAGCCAATTAAGACAACTCAACCTGAGTAAGGGTGGAAATTTCCTGGCCGTCTTTCCTGACATGCTACCCAATTGGACCCTGGACATAAAAACTTATTTCTACAAAGTTTTACAGTGAATGTCACGGTAGCATTTTATAATACATTATTTAAACACATTGTTAGCCAAACTGTTTGCATAGTTCCTGTGTAATCCTTTTACAATGCTAGTTATTACAGTGCATATAGTAAATCTCATAGTACGAAACCAAAACTAGAATAACCTCATACAATTCGTAAGAAAAACTTCTGTCATTTAACCCAATCTTTTCTACACAGATTCTACTTCTGGTTCACTTTCTTTGGTATTTGTGGTGCCAGCCTGTCAGTTTCCTTTGAACCTTATGACTTGTGTGAAAAAGGGCCATTTGATGAATGAATCAGCCCAGAGGACAGGAAGCAGTGTGCATAATGTGTGTCTACACTTCCCAGCACTCTCTATTGGACTCCCCATCCGCTTCAAGCACAGTTTTCTGTCATCCAGCAATGGCTGTGATCCACAGCCTTGAGGCATACCGTATGCACCATTTCCCGCCATCCGTCTGACTGCATGGCAGCTTCCTCTAGCTGCCTGAGCAGGCTGGCGATGCAGAGCGATCCTAATTTTGAAGCCGGTGCGCCGCTAACGTCGTCTCCGTGCAGTCTCGCGCATGGCTGAATCTGAAAAGTCTCCCTGTAATTTCATCGGTGCTGCCAACTTTCCGAACTTCTGAAGCTCAGAATTTGAAAGCCAGCTGCCGACACCCGAGACCTCTGATGAAAACCGGCTTGCTGCTGATAGTCCAAATTGAAACACATTAAGACAGAAAGTATAAATAGATGTTCTGCTGTATGCTTGTTAATAAATATCAACATTGCATCCAAGTATTAAAGATATGTGTTTTCCCAACTGGTTACATAATGCAGACATACTTAAAAAGAAACATTGTGAAATAATGTGCCATTCTGTGGTGTGCTTTTGCTTACATGTCTGTGTTTTATCTAAATCTTAAATATAAGTGTTTTTCCAGCTAGTTACGCAACACAAATTTCTGAGCTGCCAAAACATCACTGTGAGATATAACTTCATCTTCAGTTGAAGCTTAAAATTACTGGCACCCTTGAAGAAAAAGGCTGTAAAAAATAAACAGTACCAATAATGAGCTGTATATTTTCCTCAAACATTTTTTTTATTCTGGTAAAATGCTAATCCTTAATATTTATGTTGTTATTAATTGAATATGAGAGTGTCTGTGAATGTATTTTTTAAGCACATGTAATTACTTACTAGACATTTAGCTTGGCATTTTCTTTTGAAAGTATAGGGTAACATCATAAATTCCACACCACTTTTAAGGTTATTCATACATTTTCAACGCAATGTTATTCTGTAGAGACATACTGTAGCGTACATACTTGGTAGAAAGTAAAATGGTCTTTTCTGAAGTGTCAAAGCAGTTAAAACCTAATTAAGTACTGTGACAAAATTCCATAGTTGCCCTTTTTTCCTCTGAAGAAGATAAGAAGATCTGTTTATATTTGTGTTGATTTGTGTGGTCTATCTTCAGTTGTCTTTACATTGTGTCAAGTATCACAAAATTAATTTCACATTAATATCCTGGTACTACTCCAATGTGATGATGCAAGCAATGAAACCAATGTTCTACAAAAGAACCCTGTAACAACGTGTCGCTTAAGTAATGTCTTTGAATGTCATGAGTACATACAACATGTGTTATTTAATAGAATATAATAATAAGTGCCCCCAAAAAGCATTATTCAATAAAAAATAGTTTTGACTATGGATTAAACTGTTTTTCAGAATGATGTGTAAAAAACAGAAAATGCATTTCAGGACATTTTGGAAAAACTCTTTTCTAGCCTTGTTAAAGTCAATCAAGCAACCCCCTAGGAAATAGGAAGCAAATCAAACAAATTGATGTTTGGAACTGTAAGTTTGTCATACCATAAAATACTTAAGAAATAAAGTACAGAGAAAAATATTGACCTGCCAACTGATTCTGAAGAAAGAACCAGAGAAAACAGTAATGACCATGAGAGAGGTGTGAATCTCTGGGTGTGAATGAAATTAATTCCTAAGTCTACTCACAGTTTATTAACTGGTGATGCGGCATGGTTACCGTGGTGACTGGGCTGAAGAAAGGACAGCCATGTTGTCATCCACGAGCAACCAAAGGGAAGTGCAGACATCAAGCCTTTGGCGTATGGAGAAAACATCATTCCCAAAGCACTGTCCCGGCCCTCTTCTCAACTCTCCTGCTTATTTCCCTGGAGTAGCCCTCAGCAGTGTATGTGTGTGTGTGTGTTCACTGGAATCAGGTGATTTCTCCCAGCAAATCGCCATTCTCTGGCATCTCTGACCGGTGCTGATTGGTCAGTCTGGTGCTAAGGAGGCGTGTACTGTACCATATCACTCTGGGTAGTTCATGAGACTGACAAGTGAGGCTAGCGAATGAGGGGACAAGTTACTCTTGCGCAACATCTTCCCAAATTTGTGCAGATATTCCTCTATCCTTTTCTTCTTGCCCTCCTCTTCCTTTTCTCACTTTCTCACAAAAGGGTGTCACTGCTCCCACTGGTACAGCTGAAATAATTTGAAACATTTAGCTTTACTTTGTTAATTAACTATATCTGTAATGAACATGGAGATTCACTGCAAGATTAATGCATAACTACTTGTTTCCAATAATCCCTACAGTCCCTTGAGGTAACTTTAGAAATGTTGGATCCATTCAAGACAAAAGTTTTCTTTCTGAATGTGTATAAGAAATTCTGAATAAGATTTCTGTATTGCAAGGGATTACTATAGATACTGTGAGCCAATCATTTAGCACGGCAAGTCAATTTAAAAGCCATGCAACTCAGTACAGGATATCTGGCCTGGGCTGGGCTATCTCCTGGGCTGCTCTTGTTTTTGTACTATTTTAAATGTTTGTAAAAGTGTTGTGCAGTGTAATGATCAACTGAATTTGTAGCCAGATTTTTTTTTAAAATACTGGAATTAACCTAAAATGCTAATCACAAAGGTATTACTGACCTACCATAGCAGTCACTGTATTATCTGTTATCGTCAAATATGGCAATTGCCAGTCTATAGGTTATTGCTCAGCAAACATAACACAGTTATTTTCCTTGTTTAAATGTAAGTTACTGCAGGTACTGTTCTACTTATAGCTCTTGTTTTTAAGGATTGACAAAAAAGTTTGGTGTTTTAGCAAAAGAGTAAGACACTTTCATTTGAATGCAGGTTTCCGGCCTATTTGTTTTGCAAATGACTTGATAATTCACCCTCATGTAGTCCCCGTCGTACATTTTAAAGAATCTCAGCGCTTTTTAGTGAAGAGGGTTACTCTCAGCAAGCACCCAACAACGTTTGGAGCCACAGTATTCACCTGATTGAATAATTCACCTTTATATAGTGCCTTTCATCCATTTTACAGAATCTCTGCAATCCACAGTGAAGAGGGTGACTCACAACAAGCACCACCAGTGTGTAGTAGCCACATTTTTCACCGGAAACACCGCTTGAACATTTGCCACCCATAAGCTTATGTGGTAGTGGGGATAATTATATGACCAGATTTAGAGAGGAAGTGGAATTATTATCATACCGAACAAAAGCCAGTATGTAGCTAGATTCTGGTGTCCTTTGAAAAAGGCCAGTTTTACATCGTTCAATATTTTCCTGTAAATGTCAAAGTTTTAAGCAGACCAACTTTTCTATAATTGAATAGTGCAATATGGAGATATACACATGTCCTTGTTATTTACATTAGTTAATAAGGTTAGCCAGGGATTTAGATGTGAGAATGTCACAGCAGGTTTCAAAGTATGTGAATTTAATAAGCTCCCTGTAAGGTTTGGTGATGGCGACACATTATAATGCATGAATATTAATGAGGCATGTTTAAAGGATTTGACATCTGAGACTGGTACCTGTTTTAGAAATTGCCAGGAGAGGTCTGAATATTTTGGATAACACTGAGGTAGGGCTGTTTGAGAAGGACATGCAAGAATGTCACTGAAATGGAAGTTTCCATCTTATAAATTAATATTGGGCTGCTTTTTTTACAAATAGGTGCTGGTAGGAATCTTGGGGTCCCATGAAAATATGTAACACTGAACCCCCAATACATGTTTTCAGGGTCCTGTCCAGCCTACGGCCCGCTGAATTACATTATAGATTATATTATAGTCAGTTAGTATTAGTATCATTAGTATCCCCATTAGAAATTGTATCGCCTTTCCGCTAATTCCAATCAGAAGTGTCACTGATTTGTAATACAGAAAAATTGAAGAACAATATACGACAATATAAAATTTTTTCCTTTAACAACCTATGCTCCACTCAGCCTCAATGTGAACTTTATTTTAAAGTGGGAAATAATCATTTTGGGTAGATCTGACATAGTGTGTTGAGCTGGAGAGACAGAAGAACAATATTGTTCTCCTGCGATTTGTTGTACGTTCTACCGTGCCATCAAAGCATGCATAAACTTCAACCGTTTCCAACTTTTACTGGAAGCCAAGGATGTCACGTTGCTAGCTGAAGCTTGTGCTGCCGATACTTTGTGCTGCTGACCTTCATTGAAATTGAATGACTCCCGATGGCTTTGTGGCTGGTCAGTGTGAATGCCAGGGTTAGCCTGCCGCTACATTTCTTCTGAGCTCCCCTAATATCAGGTACAGGGAACCTCAGTAAAACTAGGTCTTCCGCATTTCCACAAACTACTTTAATCAGAGTCAAAGAATCTTATTTTGATATCTTAGCAGTTTTTCCAGAAAACGAGCTCCCTGAAAAGGAAGATTTTTGTATCATCTTACTTTACATCTTGACACATAATTATTTACAAAGATACATGCCATAAGGCTGACATCAAAAAGAGGAAGAATAGCTTCTTGGTCTGTTTGAAGAAATACTTGAATGTGAAATATGCAAGTATGCTCTGATTCTACAGCCTGCGATGTTCTCATTGGTCTCATTCTCATGTTGAACTCCATGGGACTGCTCGTGCACGCCATATTCTTGGAGCTGTTCCATTCATATCCTTTCTGGCATGAACATTAATAGCCGATGTTCATAATTCTGTGTGACAGCTCCTTGCTTTCACCTCTGTGCGACCTCTTTGTTGGTTGGCATGAATGTTCAACAAAACAATCCCTGTCTGTTTCACCAAGACGGCAATGGCCGCTAGGACTTACCACAATTAACCTCAACTTCATCGGCAAAGAATTTGAACCTCATTAACTCTTGTCAAGTGCTGTATTCACCCACATATGAAAGTAACATCTGAAGTGCCTTTTACACAAACATTGTCACTGTTCCCCCATACAAGACACGTTTACAAAGCAATTTACATGGGCTTGCATATGAGCCATCCTTAATGCCTTTCGAAATGTTATTGTGGAAGATTTATGCACCTACTTTACTGCAGTTCGTGTTATGTGCCATGCATATTTCTACTCTCAGATTTGTCTTGTACATGAAGTATTTGTTAAAATTCATGCTACACAACACACTATATGCAGCGATATATGGGGGAACTATTTTGCATGGTTCTACAGCTTCAAACAACACACGCATGCACATACATTTCAATTGTGAACCTGATGTATATGATAATCATATGAATAATGATGCTGAATGTTATTATAATTTATAACTGCATTTGGGGAACCTTGTTCCCGCATATGAGATTGTTTGAATTCATTTGATGCAATAGACATCAACATCATGATGCTAGATGCTAACGTTAGATGGTAATCTGAAATTCACATTATCTCAAAAAACCAGAACTGTGTCATCAATGCTTTCCTATTTCCAGTGTCAGCGATTGTTATAAGTGGTTAAATTCATCATTACTATTAGTACTGTGGTACCAGCCTATGGTCCCCAGCCATACCCAATAAATCTGTGAAGCTAGTTAAGTGTCATCTGAGAATATGTTCAGGTGAGAATAATCTCAAAGTAAATCATATGTTTTGATTCTGATCTTGCCCATGAGCAAACCCCATCTCTGGGTTTCCTGTTTTATTACGATTAGGACTTTAGAGTGTAATTTGGGGAAAAGGGGAACTGCAGATCTGTATAAAAGAAATAGTGTAGAAGTTATTAAGTTTAGATATATAACTGCAGTATTAACAAACTCTGTTTAAATTTTCCATTTTTTACTTTCACCTCAAGATACCTCAGGGGTGAAATAAGTGCTGTGAGGAGAGATGTGAAATGGTTATTCAAGTTTATTAAGGCTTGGTGTTGAAGAACATAGGAATCTGTGATTATGGAACCTGGCCAGTCCATCCAACTAGGCTTGTCATTTGTCTGCTGCCAAGAGTCTGTCCAACACTGTGGTAAACATGGACTCAAACACCCAAATGGTGTCTGCTTCCATTATATGAAAGCAAGCTGTTCCACATATTGAAGCTATGTTTAAAAAAAAAAAAAAACGTCTGAGAAATTTCACTTAATTGCCACCTATACCCCATATGTATTCTGTGGACAGATCTTGGCTCTCTTTCCATTACCACATAGCACAATAAAGGAAAATTTTCTGGAAATTCATAAACATATGGATCACATTTATACCTTGTGCAATTTCTTCATTATGTCACATTATCATACCAAACTAAGAAACAGAGTTAGCTCTCAGAATAAGTTTTTAGATTAATTTAAAAATTCATGTTAATTTTATACATATGGCCAGTATGTTCCCTGATAGGCTGCAATCCGCCTGCAGTTTACAGACACACCTCTTTATTGAGTCACATTGTAGCAAGGCTAACAACTTTGATCCTTCATTATCTTTGTCAATATCCAGGTTTGAACAGGAGCTCTGTTTCTTGGTGACCGGTTGCAGTGTCGTAACAGTGTTCCTTTCTATCTGAAGCAGAATCCTGCTGTCAGCCCTCTCTCTCTCTCTCCCTCTGCCTCCTCTACACACCACCTCAGGAGTGACTGTGCGAAAAGCATTGCGACCGCTGAGAGAGACCTGAACTTAGAATGTTAATGGCCCTCATCTTGTATCACAAAGGCATAGCCCAAGCCTAGTGCTGAGCAATCTCTCAATATTAAACCTGGCATAGACCACTGATTTGACACTTCTGCACCGAGGAACTTGTAATGTCCCTGAATCTTATCTCCTGTGTAGTGACAGCTTTGTGGATACATAGGCTGAAAAGGCTTCCCGCTATAGGAGTTGGTCAACTTCGGTTAACTTCTAGAATAAAAATAAATTGCATCTGTGACTATCTTCACTGGGGTTAAAACTTCTCAGACAGATTTTAAAACTTTGGGACAGGAAATGATTCAAGCTATAAAGTGTGTTCAGTATTGTATGTTCTCAAGGCTCAATAGTAACGTGGTACAGACTGAAAACGATAACATAACCTTTGATTGCATACACGTATCAGAAGCAATTTTCCTCAGTTGCTTAAACTGTAGGAGTTCATTCAAAATAGGAAAATGAGAGTGACGTGACATAAAGAGGATACGTGCTCGTGGTGTTAGTAACGGTTCAGTCGAGAAATTCTGCATTCAACAGTACTGTTGGCTCAAGGACTTGGTCATCTACTTCTTTGGCAAATTTGAGATGAGCTTCATGTTTTCAGTGGTCATTTTTGCCCACTGTCTTTCTGATGACTGAGTTGTGAACACTAACCCTGGCTGAGGCAAGAGAGGCCTTCAGATCCCTGAATGATATTCTGCGGTTCCTTAGGATTTCCCAGTTTCACATTTTGGGTCCTGATAGCTTTTAGCAGGACAACCATTCCTGTGAAGATTCACCACCATCCCAAACGTTCTTGATTTAGACAACAGGCCTCTAATAACAGTCTCTCTGTAGGTCTCTCCATACTGACATGTATCAACCACCTTTTTCCAGAAGCTCTAAGGACTTTTTTTTTCTTTTTTATTGTGTCATGGTGATATGGCCCCAGAACCTCTATGGTGACATCTTCACACTGGTGGAGTTTCTTTGCCATATATGTGTGTTACTTACGGCACTGTCTGTGCCACTGAAAGTGTGAAATGTCCATATAACGGTTTACTTAAACAGTTAATGTGTTGCTATTTTATCAAACCGTGATCTCCACAAGAAGGCCCCAGACTGGCCACATCAGATTATTTCCCACCATGCCGGAAAATAATTGTAATTCTAAATTCAGACTAGACTGGCTGCTGGCTCATAGATTGTATTCAATATCAAAAACTTTTTCCATTTTGAGCCAGCATGAATAAAGATATAAGTAGTGATAGGGGAGAGTGATGTTTTCTGAATCCGGTAATGGGTCAAGCTAGAATGAGTTTTCAATCGCTGACATTTTGAGTCAAAATATTCTGCTCTCTGCGCAAATGCAGAGATTAAGTCTGACGGCTCCCTGTATTGTTGGTTTCAGGTTGTTCCAATGTCTACACTAGTTATGACTGCCCATTATCTCACCATAGAAATGTGTCCTCCTTTCACACAAAGGTGTCAGTTTCACATATTTACTGACTATTTTGTGAAACTGATAACACATTTTCTAACTTGCTAATTAGCTCTCTACAGTGTGGCTGATGCCAAAACTCTGATTCCACCTCAAAGTTTCCTATCAACTTAGACCCAAAATGGAATTTCAGTAGAATTAATTTTCAGACACAATTGCATCTGCTTAGAATGAGTTTTTATTGTGATGTGGCAAGTTGTATAACGGTACAGATGTTTGATTTTGACTTGGTGTCCAAGGGGGAAGGGAGAATTGTGGCATACCTCACAATTATGGAAGAGGTGAATCCCCCACCAGACCACTAGAAGAAAAAGAGAAATATAGAAGAAAGGAAGAAGACATGAAGGTCGAGATGAGGAGGAGGAGGAGGGGTGCCGGAAGCATGTGCATGATGGGAGATAAGGGACATGGCAATTTAATAACTGCGGAGAAAACCAGATAGGACGGACAGAGGTATTTGAATGAGAGGTTGTTTGAAAATACTTCACCCACAGTTTTTTTTTTTTTAATCAAACTCAATTAGTCTTGTAGAGGGGTAGAGGGATAAAAGCAAGAAATTACTCAAGACAGTTTATATAAAACAAAGAAATGGTGGAATATACTTTGGACATTTAATGAAATGAAACCCTGTAAAAATCCAAAAATGGGGGGTTAGGGGAAGGGAGATGTAAATATTTTTTAGCTTTTAGCCTGAGGGTCCTCCCATACAATTTTAATTAACAACATCACAGTGGAGAAGATCTAGCTTAGCCACAGTAAGAGCACGCAAGATAAGAAAAAACCATGAAGGCAATCCTATAGAAAATACTGGCAAATTATGTATTATTAGCCCATAACTAAAGCAATGAGGAGGTCCACAATAAATACATGTCTGAGTTTTTTTATATATTTTTGTACATGTTTTGTGATAATAAGAAAGAAGCATTAATGGGCTATTTCGGTTCTCAAAATCATGCATTTTAAATGCCATGTTGTCATACCATGAAAACAGTATGTCAAATCAACCCTCAACACTTTCACAGTGTCACAGATCAACACTTCCCCAGCATGGAATGAAAACAGTGAGTCACTGCCATCTCTCTTCATCTGTATGTGAGTGTGAATTGTGCAGGCACCAAGAGACAAAGTGCTTTCACTCATGACTGAAAAATTTCCATCAATCTTTTAACATAGCCATAAGTTCACCATGTATGTATGATACATAAAATAAACAAACAAAAGCTCTTCAAAGTCAAAATTTTAACTCCCAGTTTGCTTCCTTCAGAATTGAATTATATTTGGATTTTCTGCCTTCCAGATCAATCAACCTTACATATTTGTGATTATCTCATTACTGCTACATTTAACTACTATGGTGTTGAATGGTGACTCTGGCTTGCTGTGTTCAAAAGTTTCAGATTGAAGGCACCCCTCTCTTATCACTGTAATATGAACATACTTATCTAGACCACATTTGTCCATCTATACTTCAGAACAAAGAATATTTTATGATAAAACGTTTAGCTGTGCTGTCAGATCATTCTCCTTTCTTCCTTCATCTCCCAGGATGCATCGCTCGGTTGCTATGTCGACCAGGGGGAAAATACATTTGCCTGTAAACATGTCCTTACCACTTTTACTTTAATCCATACAGCTAAATCATACAGTAAATCAACCAAGAGAACGATCACAACTAAAAGTGCCTCTTTCAGATCATGCAGAAACTTGACTTGACAGTGTTGTCAGCTTGATCAGCTCTCTTCATAGGATTAGAGATTTAACCATGTATGCTACGTAGAAAAGCAAACATGACGCCGTCAAACCGAGTCAAAAGCTTGTCTGGAGAGTGCTTTCATGGCTGGCAAAGTTAAATGTTAGCTCATGAAACATTTAGCCTCCTGATGTATTCTATGAGCTTATATGACTCTCGGCCAACCTTTTTGAATTTAAGACAAAATAACTTTTGTCCCAAGAACCCCCAGAATTCTTTCCAGCCCATGCTGTTTCCAGCTTGCACATCATGCTCTTAACAAAGACCACACTATGGACTACACCAGTGTCCTCTAAGCCAAGCATTTCAACCCTCTTCAGTAGTCCCTCTTTGGGGACTCCTGTGTTTGCTCATTTTCATTCCAGCTATAACAATGACTTCTGATGTGTAATGAGCTGTTCATTTGTATTTAATTAGACCATTCTATCGTTTCATGAGGGATGGTTTACACTTAATGCCACATTGTGTCAGACAGACATCAGATATTTGTGTCACACAGAATGAATATCACATATTAATTCTAGGGACTTTTAATTAGTCAGATCAGTTCCAAGACAAATAAGGCTTTTATTTTCCCTAATGTACTGTGGCGAATGAATCATTTAGAAGAGGGTGCGTTTTTATTGATTTATTGATAGACACACAGCTGAAATCAGAGAAGTCCAAAATACTGAAAGCATTGAAATTCTAATGATTAAAACTAGACCATTTGTGAAAAGTGGGGTTTAGTTCAATGGCAAAGAAAATGTGGTAAGCCAAATGTGAATTGTTTTATTCTTTTTTATTATTTTTAATATTAATTAAAATTATAATAATACTTCATTATGATACATTTGTGAATTTGAATCTGAAAAATTATGGAACTGGAACATACATTTTAGCAATCTTAATTAATCTAGATATAGTTTGCACCAAAATCCAGTATATCTAGGGGTCCCCCAGGGCCAGGATTGGGCCCTCTTGCTGCAAGCAAACCCATCTTATTTAGACTTAAATGAATCTTCTCTTTTTTTAATGTGTGACTTTAAAACCAACAGGAGAAGAAAATTATATTACAGTGTGTGGTCTGAAGGAACCGCATTCACACACACACACATGTTAGCATGCTACCTAATTTGCATGAGGAAAGCACAGCGGAGCAGATGGCCTGTTTTCGCGTTGCATTGTTTTGTTTCCTTGCAAATTAGCTCATAGCAGGCACACACCCCAAAATTATCTCACATAAGCTTTATTATTAGCTTTCTCACAAATACCCCACAAATTGACACTAACCTCCCACCCTACCAGCCCTCCACTCCAGCGTCTTTTCTCATAGGTCATATTGCAACAAAGCCGAGCTTGAAGGCGAAGTATATGAGTGGCTGACATCAAACACTGCTGCCATGTTCCTTTTTGTCTTTGTGATTTTTTTTTTTAAATAATAAATGATTCAATATCCCATGCTCCAAACAAGATGTCAGCTATGCTGCTACAAATGCTGACGCCTGCCAAGGAGCCTGGATCCACATGTAGACCGACTTTAGATTCCATGTCAGCCATTTTACAAATACGATGTCAAGGTTCCATTTGACACTGACATTGCTGCAAACAAACTCTGTTTCCAGTTATTCTTTTTAACGGATACAGCTCTCCTACATGCAGTTCAACGCTTCCACAGATTGCCGTAAATGTGTTGTAAAGTGCTCAGCGAATAAAAGCTTACAGTTCAACCAGGCGCATCTTCTAACTATCACAACCTGCACAGCCGCCAAGCCTCCGAGGCCTTTCTGTTTTTCAGTTTGCGCAGACCTGCCTGTTGCATTTGGCTGTGAAAAGGGCTATAAATTCTATCCAGATGATGGTGACTCCCTTTTTGTTTGGTTTTCTCTTCCCAAGTTGGCCTGTTCTTCTCCTTCTCCCATTTCGCTGAGGAAGGCTGGCAGTCACCATTTTGCTTCCTTCCCAAACGTATGGTTCCACATTTCTGACTTTCACAACACCACTCATTCTCTTGCCTTCTGGGTTAGCTTTTTGTCTTTAGGTAAGGGAAAATGGGATTTTCCACCGACAGCTGCCTCCACCTCACTCTGTGTCCTGAACCTGACTTGTTTTTTGCTTGTCTTCCAACCCTGCGAGGAGCGAAAAGCAGATGCTCACCCAACGCCACTGTTTACTGGAAGCTTAGTATAAGCCACAAATCATGAGTCATGGTGCTAAGAACAGAACGAAGCATATGATCTTATGGGCTTGAAAAATAGTTTTCTCCAGTCATTCTCCGATATACTATATTTAATTTATCTGCATGCATTTGTTTTATTCGAGATAATAGCTGACAATGAGCTGGTTGATTCATGTACAGACAAACATGAAGACATCACTCCAAGTGCAAGAGGAGACCAAATTATTCACAAACTGCTGTTTACAATGATAAGACTAAACCTGTTATAGACAGGGGAACCATAATATCTAGTGACTCAAACGGAGATATTCTCAAACATGTCGGGCAATTCTGTCTCATCTCAGCACAAAAACCAGCTGAATCACTCAGCAGAATGTACTACATCCAAATAAAGAGCGATAAATGGGGAAACCCGAATCATTCGGTTGGCAATTTATTTAAACGCTTCGATTTTCATGTTTTCATCCCCCCTGGTAAATCAGCCTGTTTCAGAGACACAAAAGGGATCCTTTTCATGTGTGCCTGCCGTGCGACTCACAAAGGCGAGCAGAAGAGTGGTGATTTCCAGCATTTGAATACATTTTCTACAGAGTAATTTGGTCTCCACAGTGGAGTATCGCAACATGTTTTACACACAAAGGTATGCATGAGACATGGGAAAATGAGAGCCTGTTGGTGTCTGTGAAATCAGGCAATAAAACACAAGTGAGGAAACTGCAAGAGTTCACAAATTCGCTGAAACTGGCTGCTGAGTGCTATTTCACCCCCTTTTATCTTTACAAAATGTATTAGAAGAACATTAAATTACAACTTGTTTTAGCCACTAACACCTCAATTCAGGTTAGAAGTGGCTTTCGGTTTTACCGACATCATGATAATAATAATAATCACCATCATCTAAACCACCAGATGGCCTACAGTATACACATGTTGTCGTAAGAAAAGCCTTAATAATCTGAAAATAATCTTGAACACCTAGAGAATAACTAAGAGAATAATCTCTTTTCTCCTGGAATCGAATAGGGTCCAGGCAGTGGTTGATTTGTAATAGAAATTCAAGGTGGATGGTCATCCTTGGAGTGGAATGGTGGGATATGCCCACATTTTTTTATATTCATGCATTATCATAAGAAAAAAAGATATAAAATGTACTTGCAACTTCTATTATTAAAACAAAAACTATCTCAATTAGGCGATAAATAGCACAGCTAATTCCATTAAAGCAAAGAGGATGAGAATGGAGAAGACAATTTTACAAGGGGGGATGGTTGTGGTTAGGAGTTTTTCCTGGCATCCCCCTGCATCCCCCCTCTACTTGAGCCATGGGTACAGGGACACACCTTATTTTTTACACACAATTGAGGGGAAACTCGGTAACTGTTGTCAGTCTGAAGGACCGCATGCCACGTAATGGGAAATGTATGGTATATTTCTCAGGCGATGTACACACACACTTATAAACCTGATTTCACACTTTGACATTGTTTAAAAATACCACAGGCTGTGTTACCTGACAGATCCTCATGCGGGAGCGGTTTCTCCGCAGGGGATGTGTTTACACATCCCCGACAGAGTCAGCTCTGCACTCTTTTCATACTCTTCTGGGGAAAACAGATATTAAAGAAATGGAAAGTCTTCTTATGAATGTCCAAAATGAAAACCTGACTGCAATCATAGGAAAATGTATATGATTAAGCAGGGTATTTAATTAAAATGCACACCTCCCCACAAACCCTCCACACAAGTTCCCCTACACACGCCTTTAAGTTGAAATTGAAATTTGCATTCGATTTTATCATCTCAGTCAGGTTACATGGGAGAGATCAATTGGTTCAGATGCTCAGCACAAGTTCATTTGATAAATAGGAATTTCCGTTTTGGCCTCATCTGACCAGGAGTGGGGTGGATTTAGGACAGCCTGTAGTCCTCTGGTTACCTCTGAATTCATTCCATGCCACAACGGCACAGGTGTGAATGAACCGCAGCCGTTATTAAGGAAAGAGACTGGAGGAGAACAGTCACAGGGGTGAACCCTGCCTCCAATGCGCCTTTCCTCGGCGTGGGTGGGCGGTGGCACAGCTGTGAACCAAGAGACCCAGGCAGTAATTCTAAAACAAGGACATTTTTTTATTGTTTTCTCAATATGTTTTTAAAGTAAAATGTAGCCCCATAATTGCAACCTGATGTTATGTTAATTATGTGAATGACAACATTAACATATCACACCTCTCATGACTATACTGGTGTAATTCCACACATTTTAGATTTTATTCCAAGTTTTCCTCATGTACCTTCAATAACCCTCTCAGATTAAACAAACAGTAAGTACCATTACCTTTTTTTTCCTCAAACTCAGGGTGTTGAAGAACTGAGTAAACAGTTGGTTCTGTATTTATTTGTAAAAGCAAATGGAAGCCGAGCCGCTCAAAGTGTCAGCTCTCACAGCCGATTCCAGCTTCTGTGGAATCAGTGCCTGACGGCTCCTGCTGTCTCTCTGACTGCTCTTCATTTTCCACTTCGTTATCTCATGATTCAATCACATCGCTTTTCATATCTTTTTTTTCATCCTCATCCTCTACAACACAACAACAAAGGGCAATCTGTGACAAAAGTAAACAAATAAACATCAAATGGATACAGTGATAAAAGTTGATAATTGAGGGAGAATAGATACCTTAAAAAGGAAATAAAAGGCTTGATATACATTCATTTCTTCCTACATACGGTTTTCTGACCTTGTTTCTGTACCCTATAATTATTTTTAAAACATGTTCTCAACTCTTAACCACTGTTCTGCTTGCCAGCGTTGTAAATGGATACATATTTTCAGCAAATTTGTCTCTGCTTTATGTTTGACACAAGGAAACTTAGAAAAACAGATTTAAGTTTTTAATGGGTCATGTTCACATTTTTAGTTCATGCTCACATATGTCTACTGAAGTAGCATTTAGCCGCTCAGTATAGGAACACCATTAACTTGGTTAAATATGTACCATGCAGCTAGGACACTGTTCGCTGAGTGCTGGGAAGATCAGGAGAATGATCCCCACAGAATGATTTTACACAGAAGTAAAACGAGAACTATTGCTACAGGTGCACATTTAATATTTAAAATGTCATGGTATTTCAAACAAATAAGGTACTAATTCCTGTTTTCTAGAAATTGTTCAATTATCTTTTCAAAAGTTATTTTATGTGATATTTTTATCTTTGTAATTTTACACATGACAAAAACTGAAACTCACATTCATTAACTAGAATGTACATTTGGAGGCTTCATTTTGCACAATATGCAAGGATAATCTACTTAATTTAAACTGGAGGTGGTATGCAAGTTTTATAAAATGTCTGTAAAAAAATAGTAAAAATGCAGAAATTACCCATACTCAAATTTTAATAAAGAACATCTGCACAAAGAAAGATCTTCATAACTTTGCCCCATGAGCGTCCTCAACTGGCCTTTTCTGTAGTCACAAATCAAATCTTGCCAGTTGATTTGCTTGGTCTTAGTATAACAAAATTTACCCGGTCCCTTAAAATGTGGAAACGGCCCACTGGTCCATGCATGAGGCTCTCCATCAGTGTGACTCAGCCGAAGACCCTTAAACGTAAATGCTTCACACACACATTTTTATCATCGTGTGTGTTATGATTTAACACTGCCCTCATATTAAGCAATTCACATCTCTTCAAGCTGGTAATGTGGTTACTTACTGCTGATTAAAAAAATGTTCCCTACTTTGAGTAGTGTATTCATATACTGTCTATGTTATGCTTGAGTGAAGATTTTAGAAGATAAAATTATTAGTATGAGTTCTAGCATTTAATAACATGTTATTGATAAGTATATTTTAATTTTCTGTTCTGCTGAAAAAGTATTTTTTTCTGTTTTGATATGTCGGATATATACATATCTCTTCCTGTAACTCTTGTATATCTATCCACCAAGCATTTGTAAAATTAGATGCTGCTTCTGACCACCAGTTACTACATAGTGCTGCCAGTTACAGCAGCAATGAACACATTTGTGTTTGGCCTTGTTTTCAATGAGCATCTTTGTGACGCAGTAGCCCTATTCATATCCTTTGTTTCTGATCACCTTTTCATGCAATTTTGTTGTGTAATTATTTATTAATTTAGTTCTCCTAGATCATTTACTGCACCAATTTGTATGTCTAACTGCACTTAGCATAATTATTTGCGCTAGGCTTGTTACTTTCTCAGCTGGTTATTCTACAGGGCCTTTTGCTCTCATCTGTGGCATTTCAAACCTTCTTCAAGGATTTTATTGCACTGTTTTCTTGACATTGCATCGCTCAACATTCCAGTTCAAGACACATTGTTACGCAGCATCGAATTTTTCCAACCAATCAGTTCATGTGCCTTTGTAAACTATGACACTAACAGTATTTTTAGCATACAATGAATGTAGTCTTCCCATTCAAATGTGAACCATTGAATTTCTCTGCATTGAATTTTATTGCACTGTTTTCCTGAAGTATGCATTATGTCACTCTGGATACGAGCAACTTCAAAATATCTGTACTGTAATGTAATGATCGTTGAAGATGCTGCCTACATATAGTGTGCTAACCCAACAGAAAGAGTCGCAATAAGCTGAATTAAAGTGAACAGCAGGACCGACATCACTGTTAAACTAATGAGAACGGCGAGCCACAGACTGCCTCTGAATGGAAAATGTGCATAGTGCCAATAGAAATTGACTGCAGCTGGTAAGATCACCCAGGCATGAGAAATGGCCCTAACAAAACGTGTGTTTATACCAAGACGTGAGAGTGGGCATTCCTTACATCTCTGGTGACTGCGGCATAATTTAATTTCTGTTAAAAAGTCCACACTGTGTCACCGAGTTGACCGTGCAGGCTGCGCTAGTGCTAACGTGCTAAAACCTCTCCACAATAAGAGAGAGAGAGAGAGAGACAGTTGGCCCACAATGTAGATCTAGCAGCCGGGAATTGATCGATCTGAGACGGGCATCCAGATGGCACGGAGGAGAACCCCATTAATAGAATGCCAGTCCATTACATGAAACCCAGATGACAAACGACAGTGTTGCAGTCCGACGATGCACCGGCAACTCTTCCCCGCAGGGGAAAAAGCTGATTATATATGCATGCTGTCAGAGAGGTCTGACGTGCTGACAGAATCTCTTCCCTTCTATAAACACGGGCATGAGCACTTCGGCTTCATTCGATATGTATAAACACTCTGTCAGCCCAATGTCGGCTGGAATATTATTTTTATGATCCCGGACCGCCATCCGCAGTCAGTGTTGCCGGGATACACTCTGTGTTGTATCGTGATGACTTTGGCATTTGTCTGTGAAATGACTTTTTTTTTTTTTTTTGAGCGAAGGAGGAATTGTCATTGTAGGACAAAAGTAGCATCTTTCAGCTCCAGCAAATTAAAAAAAGAAACTCCAGGGTTTTTGGCTGCAACGGGATTTGGTGCTTGTGGCGTCACTGCTTCTGCAGCCATAATAAGAAGTGACGCTTGGGCCAAAATTATTATTCTGATGTAAAACAATACTCTCTTCAGGGTCACGGATGGTGCTATAACATTTCAAGAAAGGCTTTGAATACATTTGATGTCACATTTTGAGCCTGATACGAGGAACATTAGTCATTCCAGCCAATAAAAGGGGTTTGCAGCAAAACCTGTGTCTGTCATTTCTGCCTCTCTAAACCCCAAATAAAGTTTTGCACTCCAAACATGTAACATTACCATGTCACCAACATGCTAAGCATCTCTTTCACTGTCACATAGGATCGAGCTTGACATTGCATCGCTCAACATTTTAATTCAGGACACATTGTTACACAGCATCGAATTGTTCCAACCAATCAGCTCATGTGCCTTTGTAAACTATGACACTAACAGTGTTTTTAGCATACAATGAATGTATTCTTCCCATGTAAATGTGAACCATTGAATTTCTCTGCTGGAAATAAAATCTGGGCTAGTTCAGCTGTGCACATAGAAAGTTCGGTCTAATAGCTCAGCTGGCCAGTTCTAGAAGTCCTCCTGGCTAATGCTAAATTTCCATCCCTCTGTATCATGGGGCGAAGAGGGAGGGGAACCTGAATGCATATGGAATTTCTGTACATTTCATTTATGCTAATTATTTCCTGTTGCGCTTAGTCACCACAATATTGGATTGGCAAAGTGAAGAAATACTCCAACGTAATTGCGGTGATTACTCAAGGCCATTAGCTGTTTAAGATGATTGGATGTAATTGTGTCCTTTGCTCGATGGTTAGCCCCTTGTATGCTGGGCCATGACTCAGAGGGGGAGGTTTCTCTAATCAGTGCTCTGGGGCCATACAACGGTCACCGTCAGGAGACCAACTCTCTAATGTGTGATTGTTGTATTTTTAGCACAGAAAAATGTTCTCATTTTCAAACGTTTAACTTTCAAGTTAAGTAGCTTGTACAACCCATGCAACTTTTTTTTTTCTATGTTCTGTTGTCAGGGGAAGAGGTAATCTTGGGAACATACAAGCAAATGGGATTTTTTGACAGGTACCTATTGTGCTTCTCCCTCGTTATTGTCTTCAAAATGCAAATTTGCAATTATAGGCCCGTCCTTTTGCTGCAGCGTTGTCCATCAGTTTGGAGCAGCACAGACGAGAATGTGATCTCCTCAAAAGTGAATGCTGCCATCCGTCATTCGGGCTCTGCGGGATTGAAGAGCTCCTGCGGCTGGCACAGGTAAGACGCCTGATGGACGGGCGTTGCTGTTGTGTAATTGTGTAATAAGGTAGGGAAAACCCTGCCCTCCCCACCCTCCTCCCCCAACGTGGAAGACTGAGAACAATTGTATTTTGTCCCATAGGAATCCTGGTCAGGAATGGGCATTGTAGACAGGTGAGAAAGGTGCCTTGAATTACTTTCAGGGGGGTCTATGGCTGAATAGGGCACCCAAAAATGTTCATCAATGTCATTGAAAAAATTAAGAGGGGCCTACTGTTGTATTTCATTTCTTGGGGACAAGGAATTTTGGCTGTGTCCCTGCTCATGGCCACATTCAATTTGACGTTTGCATAGGCATAGAAATAATATGTATTGTACCACTACATCAATAAATCTAAATGGTGAACACCTTAAGGTCTTCAATGTAGTGAAGCATGGTAATAAAAGATGGTTGCATTTTTGGTTACATTTATATAAACATACTTTATTGGATGTGACTATATAAATCCCATTTGCTGTAGATGAATAGACCTGACCCCTTTGAGGCCCAGAGATCGATTCTGGCAAATTTCTGGTAGCTAGCGTACAGATGCGTTTATTAAAATCCCCTACCATGTGGCATCAGAAACAAGGCATTGTTATTTTTGTCAATTACGTACATTTTCATTCCATTAGGTCTCTTCAATAATTCAACCACATGGCTCAGCCTGTGAAGAATTTGATGTCTGTAAAATGGGTATACTGTGTGCGTACATGAAAGAACCACCTAAAGGCACTTCATTGACGTACAATATGAAATACAATACATGTCTTTTTTTCAACGCACAAAAGCAAAATCAAACAGCCACCCGAGTGAGCAGACTGAGCACACTTTGCTGTATGGATATAAAGGATGAGTTGAAATAATATCTTGTATAACAGAACTCTGTGCAATATAACTTCTGTGGTGCTGGGGGAGGTGGAGGGAGGAGCAAGCTCCTCAGCTCCACCCATTTTACTGCTGTCAGTCTCCTGGTTCCCTCCCTCAGCCTGAGAGTTAAGAGGCTCACTAACAGGCAGGCTCACCTGAGAGTGATTTCTAATCAACTCAGCTGTGAGAACTTGCCTTCAAATTAGGCCATCTATTTAGGCACAGCCTTAGAGGCTAAAGGGAGACTTTAGGTTTTGTGTTTCCTGGTCTGGTGGCTGTGCTGGGTTTCAGTTTGACACTTGTATTGTAAGTTTATTCTTTGTTTCACTGTCTTTTCCCCAGAAAGGGGAAAATAAAAAGGCCATTGGCCACTTTTTTTGTTGAATTTTTGTCTTCTCTCCACTCTCCACCTGGCTCAGTGGCCAATGCCTGCGACTGCACCACATTTCTTAAAGGTAAATAATTTCTTTTGAAACTTGACCAGTTGTTCTGTTCCCAAAGTTCTCCAATTAGTTTTTATTTCATGACATGACCAATAAAGCCAATAAAATGGTGAAAAACTGGGTGGAATTTACCTGATTACAGCACAATCTTGGCCTTTTCTTAATGATACAAATGTGTAGTTTTTAATTTGAAAAAATCTATACATTATGAAATCGCTTACTTACTATACAGAGACGAGACCATAATTTCAACAGGTTAAATAATCAAGAGAAGAGGCTGGCATTAAAATCCGAAACAGATAAGGTTCTGCTTCCCCACCCCTGCTATAAAAGGCGGAGGCCTGATGTTGTCACATGAATTTCTAACCGTCCTTCATGCATCATTTGCCTTAGAGCTGCAAGGTTGATGCAAATGTGATTAGCAGGTGTCGCGAAAGGCGGGCGGTTCAAAGCACTTAACTGTCGGGTACCCGAACTCCCGACGCTAATTCGGATGTTTACTTCAAAAGGGATGGCACCATCATTATTTTCTGGTCCTAGATTAGATGGAGCCGCTGTTGCCAAGCCACCAACTGTCACACTGTTAATCAAAAATCTACTTCATTCTGGGCCTGCCCTTTCATCGCCATTCAGTCATGTGGATTAGTGCTTGACATGCATATTCAGCCCAGCCAGCTCTGTGGCCCAGGGCCTGGTAGTGAGTTTTTCACACCCTGTCAACCGCTACTTAATCTACCTATTCAACCTGCAATGTATTTCAAAGTATGATTGTAACAGGACAAGTTGTATGGCATGGGATCTGTTAAAGATTGTGTGTGTGTGTGGTTTTGTGTGTGTGTGTGAGACTGGCTGTGTTCTACCCTGATTCACTCAACTGATATGGTAAATTAGGTACATTTCAAGTCTCATTTTTTTTATAAATGACAGCATAAAAGTCATGTTGACCTGAATAAGATGAAGTGCCTTTGCATTTCTTCTTAAGTTCACAACGACAAACATGTTTTGCAGATGTGGAGCTGAAGTCGTGAATGCTGCACGGATCCCACAAGTACATATGCACAAACGTTCACTCTGAAATCCGAGGGAAGGAGAACAGGGGCGAGAACGATAATGACCCTAAGGGGAGAACAGCCCCCCGCAGGTCTTCGTCTTATAAATTCAGGTTTGTTATAATGATCACACAGGACGCCTTCCTACAGCACTCCCATCGCCGTGGGTCCGTATGTTTTCCCACGGGTAAATTGGGTAAATTGGGCAAAACGCGGAAGGTAGACATCCAGCACCGATGAGCCCATAAGTAAGGTGTTCTTTAAGCGAGGCCCATTATCTGCCAGCCTGCCTCTGCTCGATGAAGAGTTTCACATTCATTAGGAGCCAAAATGGCGGGGCTGGCAGTAACCTCTGCACTTAGTCTTTCTCCATCTTGATTTCACTGTCCATGGCGATGGCTTTATTTTGCGTAACTGCTAGACGAGCAAGACGATTACAGATTTGGAGTGGGTGAGGGTAGCTTTTAAATTATTGTGAAGAAAAGAATAAGAAAAAAGATTTACAAACCAGACTAATTTAAACAATTTTCTCAGATCCATTTCAAAGGGCATTAAGGTTTGTTGGAGACCTAACTCTTGTTTGATTATTGTTTTTTCTTCGGGTGGTGAGAAGGGGTGAAAACATTATGGCAATTGGAAATAAATGCATTTATTGATTAATTTGTCCACAGGGAGTTAGAATAATATAGAAAGATATATCAAACATCTGCAAGAACAAATCATTTTACAGATGAATTTGACAGAATTAGGGGGTCGCACTATTATCTTCAGGTTTCAGTCCAACCCACATAAATACTCTTAATCTTAGTCAGGGTGACTTGGTCAGAATTTTCTTGTGGCTGTTGACTCAAGATCCCTCAAGTCTCCCAGTTGTATTCAGTTCTGCTTTTGACATCCTGCATCTTGCTCCCGTTCTTCAGTGACTAAATTGGTCTCTTGAGTCCCAAAGATTTTCCAAACCATTCATCACACTGTACAGTCATCAGCTTTGCAGATGACACAAATATACTTTCCCAGCTGACTAACTGTGAATAAAGTTACAAACAGAGAATAACGAGTTTAATATGGTAGTGCACATACAATGTTTTTTTTATTTTTTTTTTTATAAATAAGCCAAGGAAATTACATGATTGTTGAGGTACTGCATCAACTTATTGGAAAAGATAATATAGTTTCTGGGTACAAGTAAGTCAAAACAACAACTGGCTATAAACTTTACTGGAACGCTAACTCATTTGTACATACTAAAACACAACAAAATCTATACTATATCCATACTTTTAACATGTAATACAGTTCTATTTTCTTAAAACTTGCATCTGTGAAACTGACACACATCACCACTATGCTGTCTTACGTTGTTGTACTTTTTTTAAAGTGCAACTTGTAAGCAGTACAGAGATCAGTACATATTTTCACTGCATTGAATGTCTTCCTCCATTCTGTTGAATTGACTGTTTAATGCACCCATCTGGTAGCTTAAGTTTGTTTGGATTGAATAGCATATGCAATTAAAGATTAATCACATTTAATGAAATATCAGCTACACTCCTCACATGACACATTTCATAGCATCCCTATGGAGATCTTGACTTCACTATATCCTTTTCGAAAAATGATACTTTGCAATAGGCATGGTATGGAATTTTTAATTCAATTTATGACAGACCTGCAAATGACCCCATCAGTAGTGAAAATGGTTTATCTTTTTGACTATATTATCCCTCTACAGGTGATTTATTGTGTCTGTAATTCCATAAGCATGATCAGGATTAGTCTGTAGCCCACCCAACTGTCATTGGATATGATCTTTCGATGTCATTGGACCAAGACCACTCATTGGCTTAACAGTCTGTGATGTCAGTGGATTGAAATATCCTAAAGAAATGTCCTGATAATTTTAAATATGCAATGAAGTGCTAGATTACAAATTCATCTCAAAGTTTTCCAAGATGCAAAATTTCTGGAAGACCTTTAGTCAAATTTTCCATCACCAATTTTGAATTATTCAATAATAATAAAAAAAACTAATTAAAAATAAATCCAATCACGTTTTGGTGTAATTCAGGTTAATAATGGCCATGCTATGAAACTGGAATCATAGTAATGTATTGGTGTTTAATTACAAAACATCGCCCAAGGGGATACAGGCAGTTACACTAGAACGTCATTCCATGGTTGTTTGATGAAGGAATATTATCTTGACTGTGTCTGCTTGAGATGCAGGACAGTATTAATCATAACATATAAATTAGGTGCATGTCATTTTATGAGGGGTGGGAGTAAGGCACTGTATTTCCTCTTTATTCTGTCCATGTTTTTTTCTGCGTAGGTGTGAACATTGTGTGCTGGTTTGCAGAGATCTAATGCATGTCTCTAGGGTCATTTAGCAGGCCCACCAAATAGATTGGCTGGCTGGATTAATCATTCTACTTTTGGGGCTACAGATGAGAACCCATTGCTTATGTGGTGTGGGAAAAAAACATGAAAATATACCATAATGCTTCATAGTCCTCAATATTCATATTGTTAGTGTGGCAATATTCTAGAACACTATTTTACTATTTTTTTAATATATATGTTCTTCATGCCCTGTACACACAAAAATCTACTAACCACACCTGATAGTTCCTCTTGAGATACAATGGCATTTATCTATGTTAAATTATTCTGAACTTGGGACTGTCCATTTCAAAATACCCATAAAACTCTGATAAACTAATGCAGTTTATAGATGTATTGCTGAGGTTGCTTGTCTGAGACCAAAGAGCTTTAGTTTGTCTGAGAACAATCTGTCCTGCCATGGATACTTATTTGAACGGGACCATTTGCTACATTATTTCCCTCTTTGCAGAATGAGACAGGAAATATGCAGTTTCTGTAGTTTTTCCATCCGAGAGACATTGCACCAAATGCATAGAACTGCACAGCATGACGTTAATCTAAATTGCTGTTTTACTATCTTACTTATGAAAGTGGTGAAATAGTGAGGTCTGGCCTGTGAAACCTAACAACCCCACAGCATAGCCCTGGATCTAATTAGCATTCATCCCGAACTCCAAGTGACAATTATTGCATGTATACATTTTTCTTGCATGCTTTAAATGCAAAAACAACTTTTTCTCTCTCATTTTTATTGCATTTGTGTTGTTGAACTTGCCTAACACAAACTTTTGCATCTAATTGTGAATGAACATTAAATCTTAATGTTGAATCAGACCATGACGTGACACGAGCAACGATATGGAAGCGAATGGTTGTGGAAGGAACCCTATTCCTTATATGGAGATCCTGTTTAAGCTTAAATTCAACCAAAATTTATCCTTAGCTTTGATTTACACTTGGGGGGGAAAAACGGTTATTATAGTTTATAAATACAGTTTGGTAATTTTGGTGATTTATAGACTTACAGCAACTGTTTGTGAAGAGCACAAAGTCGAGGGCAAAATTGATTGATTCGAGGCAGTTTGTGGAGAATGCAGATAAGGACTGGGTCTGTCATGCATTACTTTGTACATATTCCCTTCACAATGACTGTCAATTTTTCAGTTATAGAACCTGCCATTGTAAAGGCAAAGCTTTTCCAGATTTCTCTTTCTGGGATATTCTCAGGCTTAAAGCTGACCTTGAAAAAAAGATACAGTGACCAATTCTGACACAGAATACAATCAACTTAAAATGGATGCGGGAAAAAAATGTTTGAACCGCTGTGCGCCGCTTGATGTGGAGTTGAGTGATTGAACTTACTGCACTGCTGAAAGAGAATTTCGATTTCCATGCCTTCTTTTTCAGTCTTTTGTATGTTTTCTCAATACGATTTGAAGGTAAATCCTAAAAGCATAGCACCCAATTTTACAAAAACAGCAATCCAAATGTTTGTTGCGTATACAAAATTGTACTGGGATATGGTTATGGTAATGAAATTCATACACATGTCACAAGTTCAAAAGTTTCCCTGCTGTTCCAGCCCTTTTCCCAAACTGTCTTACATATATTCTACCCTGGGAAGATGCAAGACTAATCTCCCCCAAAATATTGTAGCGGCAGGTAATAATGATGAGCGGTGAGACATCTTGAGTAGATCGGGATCTTACTCCCAGCTTTATTGGCAACGTGAGCAGCAGAAGGTTCCACCCATTGTCGTTGCCAGTACAGTAATTAACTCTAGGTGCTAAACTTATTCATAATGGTGGCTAAGCACCTCTAACATTTACACGCACAATTACAAGGTTAAAAGCCCCCTCACAACCCACACAAAATCCTAGACTGAAACATTTCACACTGTAGGAGGAAACTATGCAAAAGAACACTAAACCAGTATTTACCCATAATTCCCCAAACCAGAAACAGACAT
The DNA here is from genome assembly GCA_022829145.1 of Albula goreensis. NCBI lineage: Eukaryota > Metazoa > Chordata > Actinopteri > Albuliformes > Albulidae > Albula > Albula goreensis. The sequence goes on from CM040758.1 coordinate 7,290,071, forward strand.
GAAATACATGAACTCACTGCTACAATATTCTTCAATATTCTTCTTTAGTCATTTTCTGGCATCCTAAAAGTCCTTTACAGGATGTGCGTTGAGGCCTGCTCTCAGATCAGATTTGTTAATTGATTTTTAAGTCAAATAAGAGACTAGATTATTCAAAATCTTTACACTCTTTTTTTTCTGTTAGCTACTTTCTGTCCCCAGCATCACCAGAATTAAAAACACAATAAGGCTCCCTTTGACAAAGACCTTCCACTGATTGTACAAACACAACCATGTCAATTCATCAATCTATCACTTACTGGTCAGGGAAACGCAACAGGAAGCATTTCCCCAATAATATAACACTTCCTTTTTCCAGAGGGTATAGCACATGGCTTAATCATGAAACGAAAAACAAGACGTTCTTGGCATTGTCACTTTTGAATGCTGAGAGCAAGACAATGTTCAAAGACCGTAATAATCACGGCAAATGAAAGGTTCAGGCACGCCGAGACGGTTCAGAGAATGACAACGATTGCTTGTGGCAGCATAAAGATATTGACAAATTCGTCAGGCTGACCCAGTCAGCGGGACCCGTGGGGGTCAGCTCAAGCAGGGAGCCGACAACTTTACAAGCCATTAGCATTCTGTGCTCTGTGTTAAAATGTTCTCATTGAAATAAAACTTCTTATAATATTCTCAGTGTGTAGGATGACAGGAGCTTCGCTGCAACTTAGGAAGGTCCTTGTGGATCAAAACATTTTTTCATATTCTTGAAAATTAAATATGTTTAGAGCACAAGAGTGTCCCTGTGGTGATCTTCTCCAGGAAGTGCAGCGCCTACATGGATTGATTATATTTTTGTATTATTTGCCTAGCAGTTATTAATTCAGCATGAGTAGTTACAGCAATGGTATTTTGGCTAAGAAATTGATGCTCCATTAGGAAGCCCTGATGCTGTATGACATGGCAACTAGCAGTGCCATTAATAAGTCTAACAGTATGCAATGCAGTTTATATTTGATGCTGTCACTGTGGAAATCCACCATAATTTTAAACAGTTTAATTATAATGAGTAATGAATTTGAGATGCATGTATGATGTACATGTGCACATATGTATTGCACACAGTTTGGTTTGCCAGGAAGGTAAAATACCCTTTTCCTCTTTCAAGTTCCTGAATCAATTTTTTAAAGGTTTCTCCTGGGTAGCACTTGTCTGTGCTGAATAGGAATATGTATTTTGGTAAAACAGAGCGAGGAGAAAGGTGTTTTTATTATCAAACAGGGTAGTGAGGTGTCAGTTATCTCAAGATCGCACTTGACAGTGCCTCCATGTTTTAAACTGGCTGTTTAGGGATCTAGTCACGATTGGTTGAAATGTGGCAGAATGAGAGGATGGGTGTTCCGTTGCAGAATGCAGAACTTCAGATTTCCAGGCCTGAAGGACAGAGATATTTTAACATAAGTGTTTCAATTTAAGCTCCCTTCAAATTATTACCGCTTTTGACAAGTGAAAAATATGGAGGCACTGTGCACCTTGACCTCTGAATTGAATGCAAAAAATAGACAACTGTTATTGTTCTGCCATACAGTTTTTTAATATAAATATGAATATTAATGAAATGTTGTTTGGCCAACCACTACAATACATTATTTAACAAGTCAATGAATCAATCAATCATTTAGTGGGGCAGAACAGAGTGGGGGGAGAAATTCAAAGATTGATCTACTTGTGAGTCAATGTTGAAAATAAATGTTGATTTATTCCATACTGATTCATCTATGTGTTTAAGGGTTAACAACCAGTACATTCTACGTTTACACTACACTACATTAAAAACTCAAAAATGTGTGCATACATAATATAAGTAGGCGATTGTCATATGCATAATGTCTAATCCTAAAACAGAAACAGCTGTTTCCCCTCGGAATCTGAAACCATCAATTACGCGGAATTGAGAAACAGCTCTGCTGAATTGGAAAAGCTGATTGCATTTTTTTTTTGCACCATCGGTCTCTCCCTAGGACCCGTTATCATGGGTAAAATTCTCTAAAGTAATATATCTGAGATACTCAGGGAGTAGCATATTGCATTGATATACAGTGTACCTTGTCCCTCCGGTCCTCTGCCAAACTGGCAGGCTCTGAAATAAACATTTGGCAGCGTGCAGGAAAACCCAGAGAGGGAGGAAAAGCTTTATGAAACAAGGTAATGAATTAATGACTTCTTCCAGGAGGGAATCTGACTCCGTTTCTCCCACGGGCATCCTGTAAAAATCTGGAGCGTTCACACGAAACAAAAAAAAAGTAGTTCCTCACAATGTAACAGCATCTCAACGGTTTCTGCACACCTGTGAGCAGACAGGGGCACTAATGTGGTCCTGTATCTATATGAGCAGTTTACCTGAGAGTTATAATAAAAATAAAAAGACATGAGTATGGTAATTGACAACTTTGTTAATCATAAAAGCTTACAAACTTATATCATCTAGTTTAGCTGTGCATAATATTTACACACCAAATCATTTATTTGGAGTTGAAAAAGCAGTAATGAAATCTCTCATCTTCAACTGTGTAGTTTTTTTTCTTAATGATTTCAAAATGAAGGGTGGTTACAATGTAAATTATCCAATAACTGAAGAGGTACATATGATCCCATTATAAATGAAGGCAGAACCAGAGGCCCAGGAGAGAAATGGGCTGAACACATCCAGCTGGTGGATCGTCGCAGGCGTCCGCGATCACAGCAGGTCTGCCTTTCAAAGACACCGCTCCTCTCCAATAGCGCTTTCATTTTAAACAACTTCAAACATGGTGGATTTTTCAAATAAAACCGGAAAAAAACTTTGATCTCTTTTGTTGCCAATGTGGCTGAGACAATGCATTGCTCACCAAGCAAAAATTATGCCGTCAATCAAATGTGATTTTTTTCCTGCCATGATTAACCCGTTCAATGAAAACAATCCCCCTGACGTCAGTGTTTCTCAAAATAAATCTTAAACGAAATTGAAGGAATATTATTTATTATATAATGAATAATAGGTAATGACCTCACACAATACATATTTAATGATATATGCAAGTCCCTTAGAAATAAAAATGTTTCCTTTTTCAATGTTGAATGAATTTGTATAGCTGTTTTGTTGTGTGCATGTGTTGTGGGAATATTATGATGTTCTGAATATTGGATGCCTCCATAAATATTTATTACAAAATGTATTGAACCTGTATGGCATCTTGTTTAATTGCCTAGACAAGCAAATCATTCCTCTATTTAATTAAAAAACTGAAATGAAAATTTGACCTATAGTCTTTCTGTATGTATTTATTTAAAAGTTGTGCTGAGAAAGAAAGTTAAGACTTACTTGAGGGTCTTCCATCAAGGTACTAACCAAGTCTGATCTAGCTGAACTGCTGTAGTGACAGGATCACAGTGTGGAATGACTGCTGTCTCTCTCATATAGGTGGTTGGAAAGTGATGTCAGTCTAGTCCAGGAAATACATACCTGAGCTTAGCGTTTAGATGGAAGTGTTGAAGTGCTTTTCATTGTGTTCATGTACCACAACAGTTTTATGACGGACGTTACAATGCCTGATCAACACGAGAGTCCGTTAGATAAATCAATGAACAAAGAATACTTACTGAACACTGTCATCTCCAGTAACAGTTCTAGAGACAATGCAGTCTCCCTCCCTCCCCCACCTATCCCCGAAACCGTCACGTCGCTCGTCTCATCTGCTTTGTAATAACTAACTAAATAGTGATTTCCATACCGTTTCTGATCTATGAGACAGAAGGTTCACATCCTTCAAAATAAAGGAGCTCGCCCTGAATCGATTCAACCGTTTCAATAACGCATACCTCGGCAGGGCTTTTCTCCTTCAGCGCTCAAATTGCTTCTCAAGATTGACTAAATGGGTCAGCACAATTGTTTTTGATCCAACCTGCCTTTAATTAAGATCAAATGTGTGCATATCTCACAAAAGATGAAAGCAAAGCGAAGGGATATTAATATTTATAGGACCGATACCTTTATGAATTGAGAGGAGCAGAAATGCCATTAACCGGTAGAAGAAAGCAAATACAAAGAGATTGAGAGCTGCAGAGTGGCTCATACGGATAAGGCATTGCTCTAGTGTTTAGATGAGCATTTAAAATGTAATATCAAGACAATTTTGTACTAGGCCTGGCCATTGCTAGGTGTAGTCATGGTTGACAGAGATCTTTTTTGGATATAGCTATATCCAGCTGTCACTCATTGTCTTGTTTGAACCAATCAAACATGCTTTTCTCCCCATAGCTAAATTATTCATTGGTCCAACTCATCGAGTCACTTTTTGTTCAGTGAAACCTCACTTCCCCATCAGTAGCCTGCTGCCCTACAGAAAGGCATTAATTGGCTGCAGTGTTGCTTGGGAAGAGGGAGCTCAATTGATTGGACGTACCAGTGTGCATCTTTGGGCATTTACTGCCCGCTTTCACCAGCAGTACAAGATTTATTCCAGTTAAAAAAACAAAATAACTCCATTCAGTCTTGACTGGTGGACTGCATTAGTTTGTTTAGGACACCGCCATGCTTATCTACCCTCCTCTGAATTGGAGGTTGCAATGAGCATGTGCAGACACAAAATGGCCCTTCCAAGCTGAGAATAAATCAGAAAATGATTCAGAAAAAAGATACTGGATCCAGTCAGACCAGCACCAAGCCTGAATGAATAAACCTGGCCCATTTAAAATCCCAAGAGGCAGACAGACTGAGCGAGGATTTGCTAACAGCACACCCTAATAAGTGTTACTAATCTAAATTGACTTAACATATTTTAAACATAAAATAATGATGCATATTTTAGATCATCAGACTGGAAACCTGTTACTCTTGCTCTCCACCTTACTCTGATAATCCTCTCATGGAGATCAAAGTCTGCTCGGCACATTTGATAGCAATTTAAATGACAGATCGGTCTTGCATATCATTCTCCTACAATTCTGTGTTAATAGGCATGGGTATGCTCACTGATATAACGCACACACAGTGTGCTGGGACCAATACTTAAGTCATACTTTAAAATACATCCAGATGAGTGTGTGTGTGTGTGTGTGTGTGTGTGTGTGTGTGTGTGTGTGTGTGTGTGTGTGTGTGTGTGTGTGTGTGTGTGTGTTTGGGGGTTGGGGGTTGAGGTGGGGGTGGGGGGGGAGACTTTGACCCTTTTTTTAATGTTTTAATATGGTGCTCTATATCTGTATTGTAGTTTGAATGTATTTGTTGAAACTATTTTTTTGGAAATGTAACATTAATATAAGCATGATAATGAATACACTAGATGAACATATTTCAGTAATTTCCACATCTGTATCTGCAGTATTCTGCATTATCTGCGCAAATAAAGAGGGGGTCAGAAGGAAAAAATGTCACTTTTATGACTGATTAAGGGGAACACTTTTATTCTGAGCATAAAAAACGGCAGGGGCTACTGCTCATTCTGTCATAGCCGTATCAAAGCAGACTTTGGATCTGTCTTTCCAGTTCATAATTATCTCCGCCTGCTCTTTTTACAGGTAAGACGTGGGTAATATGGGCCATGGAAAGACTTCTGTTATTGAGGGTCACCGAGAGAGCACAGACAGATTGAGACTGGAATACTGAGGGCCAAAATGGACTGCAGTCAGTTCATGACCTTTGACTGAAATGATTACTGTGGTGTGCAGAGTCATACAGCATGGTGATAACTTTCCATTCCATTGTTTGGACAAAGTGCATTTATCAAAATCGGTGCATCTCATGACGTTCAGTTTATTATTCATCATATTCAAGCTGTGTGGAATTTTATATTGTATCAGCTTGGTTTTGCATTGCAGATACATAGAATGGGTTATTACAAATAGTTTGCTATTGTTTTTGAACACAGATTTACTATTGTATATTTAAGGTCAATGGTTGTGTTCAAGTGATGCTGTCATTTGACAAGCTGTAGTTTATGACATAGGGTTGATTAATAGGGGTTTTCATAGACGAGATCAATTTTGTAATGTTTTTGAGCTTCTCTTAACTGAGGGTATTGGAATATGGAATTGTCTGGTTAGTTTTTCTTTCCTTGTAAGTGGCAGAAAGTTGAGAACGGACCATCACTAAAAGGATGTTCTAAGTGGGTTACCTCTCGCCATTTCGAGGGCGAGAATGTGAATGTTTTTCTTGATCTAAAACATGGGGGTTACACCAGACTGGTGTGAGGTAGGAAGAGCAAGCAATGACATGTACATGTCATTATCCTTCCACCATACAAGAGTGTTGCATTGATTGTATTACTCTAGAAACAGGAATACTACTTTACTGTTCTGACTATGACCGGGATATACTTTCAAGATAGTTTCAGATAGCTACAAGTCCAATCATGTCAAATGTTTCTGTCATTAACGCCATGTGAAATATATTACAAGTGAGTGGACAGGAAGTGAGAAATTGGGTGCTCCTAGAGATAACCTCATGTGCCCCGTTAAAGAAAGAGACGTTTGATGACTTCATAATGGTCCAACCTCGAGCACAATGGCAAATGACATATAGGCTTCTCGGTATCATTAACCAGTAATAAAGAAGCTTTAGACTCATACAAACGCAGTCTCTGTGTACAGACATCAGATGGCATTCTTTAGGGTAGTGCGTGTGTGGAGAGGGCTGTGGAGAACCGGGTCAGTCAGCCACCGACTAATAAGAGCTGCTTGTCATTTTTGGGTGATCTAAGTGGACATAACTCCAGAGAACAGAGAAGCAGTTCAGTCGTAGCGACAAAATGAAAATCTGGGTTTATTTCCTGTATTAGTGAGCAAAGTGTACATTTTTGAGTTTTGTTCTTTGGCTCCACTCATTGACACCTTCTCTCCCATTTGCCCCTTTAGCTTTCTGGTGTAGGACTCTCGTTTTGAGCATGGGCTGCTATCTCACCAAACAACCCTTTCAACCCTGTATAGCTTGAGGGACTGAAGGCAGCACTGTGGAACTTAACTGTGTTATGCTCAGCTCACCAGTGACTTGTGCAGCTACAGCGTGTATCTCACAAGACGTCTGGGAATCGCATTTTCAGTTATAGTAGCCTCCCAATTCATTACTGTGTATATGATTGCCTTGGTATTTAGTTGCCACATTCCCATATTACATAACCCATAATTAAATATAAACAAGCTCATGAAAGATATAAAGAAACATGGCCTCCCCAGTTACCGGATCTAAATATAATTTAATCTTTATGGGAGGTTCAACAATGCAGATTGCACAGTAGATTTCCAGCTCTTTCTTTGAAGTAGCTTGAGGCTTTCTTGAAAAATACTTGAAGAATGGTCCAATGTCCCTCACAAAACAGCTAATAATTGTATAGCCATATTTAAAGAATGTTGCTTGTCTGAAGGCAAAGGGTTGTTCTGCTATTTATTATTTAATGAATGTCTATACTAAAATTAAATGTTGTGTTCAATTGCATCTACCACCAACCACAGCATTTCAGGATGAAATGAAAAATACTCCTCTACACTCTGTCTGTATAACACTAAGAGAGCTTGCTCATGCTGGAAATAGTTTAAACTGCCTGAAGAGAAAGTTTTTTTCAAATGTTGAGTCTGCATTGCAGAGAAACTGAGTGCAGAACACGAATGTGAGACGAAGAATGGAAATGCAGTTCTCAAAACACTAGGGTTAGATCAGTTTATTATAAAAAAAAAAGAACAGAACTAGGAAATTAAATAATACAGATTACTTTGAACATTAAAACGTTTTTCATCAACCTGACAAAAGGGATGTGGAAATTAGGTGGAAGATTGTGAAAATGCAGTTGCACAATTTAAAATGTAATCATAATACTTTTTTCTGTTATAATATCTAGCATTTTGAATATTGGTAATTATCATAAATTCCCTTGATTTTCCCACATCTATACTTTCGAATTGTCCATTAAATCTTTTTTCTACTCCCATTTTACACTTTCAATTTGTGACTTTGGGTTTGCACTTGGAGTCAGACGTTTTATTTTTTCCATTTAAATTATGACTCATCAGGTTTCTATTCCACTCTCCATATTTCTGGCTCCAGATTTGGTTGAGCACATCTTTTCTGTCTAATTTTCACAACCCTTGCTGCTGGAGAGTGGTTTTCTTGCATAGTTTAACTTTCTCGCTGATTCTTTGTATATATTTTTCCTTCGTCAATTAGACTCATCCAGAATTATGCAGTCACCAGCTAGAAGATTCCATTTTAAACTGAGATATGTAATTACTGCTGCTGCTGCCTTATGCAGCCATTTGCAATTCACCTACAGAACAGTGACTCCCCTAAAATGCTGTTGGCTGGGTTTGGATAAATCTGTTCTACGGGCCAGGATTCTGGTGGAATAAGCCCATTATCAGGCTGATATGGTAGAGAACTCCGGAGCCGTGGGGACTCTTCTGGAAAAGCGCAAAGGTGCTCGCTCGCTCGCTTCACTCTGACTCAACCTGAAGGAAGGTTCAGTCACGATGTAGCACATTCTCCATCAAACTGCTAAGGTGGTTCAGAGCAATCTGGTCCGACGTAATCTCCCTGTTGGGGAAACACACGTTCATAAAAATCTTAAAAATACAGAGGTATACTGCCAAAGTGATAAAACCCCCCATTCAAGGAGTACAATTCCACATTAATGTAAATTTTGATATTGATATCAAAACTTACCTTAATTACCTTATTTGATTACAAATATTGATATTGCAGGAGCAGCCAAAGCAGATGCAGTGAGGAGCCCAGTCTACATGAGGGCCAATGACAGTGAGGTTATGGCACTAGAACACTCCCTCTTAACCAATCGTGTTCATAACAACATTTGCAATTAAACTTTTCCTTTGGACTATATTGACCCAAAACATACCTAACATCCTTAACTGTGATGTACAGTTGCAAGCAGTACTTTCTTTTCTTCACAGACACAAGTTAATTTACTGATCACTGAACTCATAATTCTGTCAGGCCTGTGCGTAGGTAACACGCAAACTGTTTTGTACTTTGAAAGAAAAACATCTTAAACTACAAAAGAAAATCCAATTTCAAGGCGATTAAAAATGTCTATTATTCCTTCCTCCTGACCACAAAATTCATGTGTTATGAACCAGTGAATCTGTACCCTGAAAATGAGGATGTTCCTTCAAAGCTTGCATTGAGAGTGAAGGTTTACAGAAAGACCCGTTTGCCGCTTCATCTTTTCGTTACTCTCGCTGGTGGCACTAATTAGATCGTTAATCTTTTCCCATTCGCGGGAGCCGGGCACATTGTTTTGGCATCCGTGCAGCCGAGTCTCTCTCCTGTTAAATCGTCGTATTTTAGAAATGGCACGCGCTACCATGGGAATCGTGGAAAAAGCTGCCAAGTCGAGGTGACATTTCAGAAACATTCATGAATTGTTTCCCTGCAGCCTCATACAAGCGTGCATTATGCGAGACGTCGAGGAACAACAGGCGTGAGCATCCTCGTGGGAAAACCGCTTGATTAATCAAACAGTAAATACATCCGAACGGTGTGAACAGATTGATTCTGATCTCCCAGAAATTCATTAGTGATTCCAGTTTAGCCTTTGTGGGGTAATTGAAAAGCACTATGAATGGATGTTTAGTCATTTTTACAATGTTGTGATATTGGTCAAGTGAAGCTTGGGGAATGAAGCCATCTCGTCAAATTTGGGTCACGCACTCTATTGCTGAAAACAATCCAAATTCACCACTTGTAATTTTGATTATACAAGCCATTTGAGCCAGTTGGCAGTGAATTCTCTCGCTTGAACAATGTTCACTACAGGACGTAAACCAAATTAGAATAATCAGACCCATTATTTTCATTAATGTCTGTCTATATTCGGTGTAATGAGAAAAAAAATAAGGCTTGGATGTTTTCCCTCCAGAGCCCAGTGCTCACATGGTGCTAACACATTTACAAGGTGAACTTACAGAGGAGGAACATGCAAGGAAAGCTTTCAAACAACTCACTTGATCTATGCAAAACATAAGGGTTTTTTTCAACCTGAGAATAACACTCTTTAATAAAACTAGGGCATAATTTAAAGTAACACTTGACAAAACAAAGATTCAGGTTGTGTATTTCTCCTTTGTTTTTTGTTTGTTTCTTCTATGTGGATTTTAGGATCAGAATCAGTAGAGACTTGAATGATCTATTAATGAGGTGCTTTCCCCATCAAAAAATAGATGCATGAAAGAACAGAGAAACAAATTTCCCCTCTGGGTCAAGCCAGCTGTCTAAGAAAATGCTCAGCGAGAGGTTCGTCAGTGGTGCCGCGATACGAGACATGAAGCATTATAAATGAAACGTCGATTACCACAAATATTCCTCCTTGTCATCACATCAAATTTTTTTTTGTTTGTTTTGCATTTTTGTCAAGAGGTTTCTACTCACCTGAAAAACATCTGAAAGCTTCAGTTGAGAGCAGCATTGTGCACTTGAGTCAAACTCATTCCTGAGGATGAAACCTATTGATTGCATAAGCTAAGTGTAGCCAAATCTTGGTTCACTGACACTTCTACCATCACACCCAGCAGGCGATTTGAGGGGGGATGGGGGTGGCTTGTTAGCACAATGACCAAAATGCATCCCCCCCCCACCTGCCGTCCGATGCTATTTATTGCCTGATTGCGAAAAGATTAAACCTATCAGCGATATGTAAATGTCAGTCTTACATTATTTGTGCTCCAGTTTGTGTTGTTTTGTATCCTCTGTGCTTTTGTGGCTTTGATTGCTTGTTGCTTATTTGCTTAGAGCCTGCAAATGCATGCTTCTCATTGGCTGCAGGTTAAAATGGCTAAGGAACCGGTTCAGCAGGACCTTTTTTAGTTTTGTAGTGAAGAAGTGGAGAACAACAGGTGAGATGATAACCAGTCTCATGTATTATCATTAATAAATAATATGTCCCTTATGTAACAAAATGTTGGCAGCTAACCTGTTCACCTGTGAGCAAAAGAACATGTGAGCAATCAAGCGTATTTATTTGTTTGAAATAACATGACAGATTTTAGATTCTAATGAGAGGGTGATATATTGAATGTAAAAGGTGTATTAAGCATTAACTTGTATGCAGTTGTGATGGTGTCGAGGTCTGTGTTTGAAATCATGTGCTAGTAATATCATTGTTGTTAAATAAAGTAAATTGTAAATATTTGGATAGTTTTTGATAGTTTTGTATTAATAATACAAGTTACAAGTAGGTCTACATTTTCTGTCTTTCTTTTTTATGATTTTGCATGAATATAAAAAAATGTAGGCATATACCACCATCCTTCCGATGTCGACCTTCCCCCTTGAACTTTTTTTTTTAACAAATGGACCACTGATTACACCACTTACCCTGTACCCCACATCATGTTGCATTTTGTCATGTTGAGAATAATATTTCTACAGCATTTAAGGCTTGCAGTGCAAATGAAATTGAAGATAATGATATATAATAATATATTTGTACACCCAGTAATTATGCTTGATAGTTGAAGTTGAGATGACAGGGAAATAACTAACACCCTGGTATCATTGTAGAGCTGGGGGCAGCTGGTGTCTAGCTGCCCCCAGCTGTGGAATAAACATGACTAAGGACTTGCTTTCTCAGACTGCATCTGGTTACTATGTAAGGTTATGGCATCTCACTGTATCAGTTATGGTATGATTTTCATACTACAAATGTACCATATATTATTGATGAATTGTTTCTATTAGTGGGTTTTATTTGCATGGATTAGCACAGTAATCTTGCATTGGCGCTTTAGTGATTTTGCATAAATACTTGCTGGTTCAGAAATGTGGTTAGCCAGGTCTGGCACACTTGTTCACAGTAATCAGGTGGATGCACTTCTGTTCTCTCTCTCTGTAAATCACTCTGGATAACAGCATCTGCTAAATGACTGTAAAGTAATGTGGAAAATGGAGGAAAAATGGACTTGGACACACCCTGAGCATGATTGCACTGCAAGCCATAGATGATGTGAAAACATTATTAAAATATGAGCTTTAGTGTATGGAAGAGCATGACCATTATAAGTGAATAGCAGAAACAGTCAGGGCAAATCAACACTTGATTTCAACACTTCTGAACATCTGAAATCGACCGTATGATCATCAAGCCTTTTAGAGGAAAAAAACAGGAAAATGTGTTGCTTAAAGATAGGGCGTGTTCTTTCCATCATAAAATTAAAGAAATGAATTGCAAAAGACATTCTTTCCTGTCTGCAATAAAATGTAAGGAGCTGAGAAGAGTTGCCTTACTTTCCCAATTTTTACTTGCCGTTTTTCTCTAGGGATTAGAAATGTCGATACGTGACCTTGACAGCTGCCGCTTCGGTTCGCAATATTTACACTTTTGTTCGTGCGTTGGTACCAATCGGAGCCTGAAAGTTACATTCATCATTGAAAGTTCACTATTTCCTTGCTGTGTATTCAGATATAATAATATTTAGTCTTATATTGTACCAAAGAAATCTGAGTGAGGGACAGTCAGAAGAGGAGTGGCTATCTTGTAGCAGCGTTCCTCCCTTCAGACGAGAGGCTGCAGAGACTGATGGGAAAGCATAAGGGAGGCAGCCAGTTCGTGGCGATCGATTGGGGAAGACAATCCCCTCCCTCGGGTGACCCCAACTGTACATCGGATAATCTTGCTGTTGTTTTAAAAATAGAGACAACATACATATTGGTAGCCCACATTTTTTCTCTTATGTTTTCTACATTTATGGTCAAGCCCAGCAGTTCAAGTCCCTCTCCCTCCAAGTAAAAATTTAAACCTACCTTGCAAATATTTTCCACAAATGTTTCATGTTAATGTTAAAACTGATTCCTAACCAGTTTGTTTCAGCTATAAAACACAGCTTGTTATTATGAAAATGTATTGGTATGTGTTGGTATATTTGATATAAAAGATTTTGAGGTGTATTTGGGAGCTACTGTCATGGTCCATGTGCATTTGAGTCTCAGCCTCCAGGCATAGCTAAAACTTTGGAGAATTCATGATGCCATAGGTCTCAATAACAGCCCCATGACCATGAAAGCAAAACATGACTGATCCACAACCATATCGCACAGCAATATGAGGTTGCTTTGCATGGATGTCACTCTCTACCATTGTACCTTGTCCAACTTACCGATTATACATGGCCAAAGAGTTACATTTTGGTCTCATTCGATCATAAGACCTCCTTCAACAACTTCCTTATTGTCCATACAAGATGTTTAGTTAACTGCTGCTCTAGTGCAATGGTGTCAAACTCACATCCTTGACAGCCACAGTGTCCTCTAGTTTCTGGTGTGTTTCAGCACTTTTAAACCAATTCATTTGGTTTAAAATTCATTCACCTGCTTTCCAAGGCCTAAAATGGCTGCTGATTGAAAGGAAACAACAAAATTATATTGTTGCCCTAATCATAAGTAAGTCATAATTTAGGTAAGTCATATATTTAAATTGTCACATTTTTGTACCCATTACCTGATTCGTGAAGGTCAAGAATTATTTCTGTCTCCTGATTTGTCAGCTCTTTCCCTTTCTCCGTGGTGATGGATGACAAAAGGATGTTGATGCGTGCTACCTCATTTTTATACCCTAGTTAGACAGGAAGTCAGGGAAGGACACAATACAGTTTGATAAGATTGACATGAACTTAAATGAGCAGAATTCCATTTCACGTTTTCAATCATTTTTATTTAAATGAATATAATATTTAAAGGTATGCCAACAACTGTAACACCTATGTTTATGTGGAAAAACAGTATTAAGCATGTAAGCAAATACATTTAAAAGAAAACTTTTATTTAACTAAAAGATTTCTTTTCCTGTGTGTTTAAATAAAAAATATATCTCTTTATCTTCTGCAGCCTTTTTTGTTTTTCTTCATCGATTGTGATGAAGATGATGCCATATAGTACAATGATGCTCTTTGTCGCACAAAAGCAATGACCGGCATGAATCATGGGAGAGAGAGAAAGTGAACGTTGAGGAGCATGATCCCTTATGTGGACAGTCATAAATTCTAAACCTTGCTCTCCGGCAGGGCACGCGGAGCCTTGAGGAGATTTATTGAGATCAGACAGTCCTGCAAGTGAAGAAGCTGTCCTCCGGGGCAGGGATCTGCGCCATTTCTCATTTGCGAGACATTTCACTCAGCTTTCGTGATTGCTTTTTATGTGCTTGCTCTCACCACACACAAAAAAAGGACGAAAAAAATGTGAGCTCAATGCATAAAGACTTAAGTTCCTCCAACATGCCTGCAGTCTCTTGTCAATGAAAACAAAACAAAAAACATGAGAAATCTGTGAATGAACCTGAATCTGTGATTGGCTGCTCACACATGCCATGTATCATTTTGGTCATAATTACCTTGTTTAATGTAGTGTTATTTCAAGCCCTCATAATCTATCTACGTGCCTCTTCCTACAAGTGAAAATTATTCTTGCTTGTTGATAAAGTGTGTTTCACGTGATGTACATCGGAAAAATTTCTAAGTTCAGGTATCTCAGCAGATTTAATTATAATGGGTTTTCTTTCATGAGTACATCAAGGAAACACGTCAAAAGGACATTCCATGACTGTATAATTTCAAAACGTGAGTAGAGATCAGGTGCAAATGTATTATCTGCATTTTATTATCTATTAGTCACAAAATGTCTCATTTTGTCATCTCAAAATATGTTCCTATACTATAAAATTAATTATACAGAGATTACAGAGAGGTATTCATGATACCAACTGGCTTCAGTTGTGTTTAACAAAGTTATGCAACTCTCAAAGTCCCCATGTGAAAAAAGTGATTACCCCCTTAAACTCAAGTAGTTGGTTATGCCACCTTTAGAAGCAAGGACTGAAGCCAAATGCTCCCTGTGGTAATCGTTCAGTCTCTCGCAGTACCATGGAGGAATTTCAGCCCACTCTTCCATGCAAAACTGCCTCAACTCAGTGACATTTGTGGTTTTTCAAACATGAACTCCTTGCTTCAGCTCCTGCCACATTTCAATGGGGTTTGTGTCAGGACTTTGACAAAGCCGTTGCAGAGCTTTAAATGTCTTGTTCTCCAAGTGTTCCGATGTAGATGTGATTGTGGGATGCAGATCACGGCCTGACATTTTCCTGTAGGGTTGTCTGATACAGAGGAGAATTCATGGTTTTTCAAAGAGGGCGCTTCACCCTGACTCACCACTGCGTTCCAAACCTTGACCATCTAACCACCATTGATGTGAGGTTCCTACTGTGGAATGTATATATGGTTATCCACTGACATAATGCCATGTCATCCGTGTCATACAGGAAGTTCAAATACTTACTAATCTGTCCATAAATAGTATGGATCATATGATGCTTTCAGCCAAAAAAGTTGCTTTAATTAATAGTGGAATTATGAGCAATTGTCTTAAATAAGGAAATGAAAGGTTTGTGATTCCCAGGATGTTGTTCTAGCATTCTTTGTGACTTCCTGGATCATTTTTTGAGAGGGACACTCTCGGGAAGATTTATTATGCTTCCGATCTTTCTTCATTTAGGCAAAGTGGCTCCCAATCTTTCTGTGATCTGGTGAAATCAGATTGTTTTTTCTTTGATTATGGCAGAATATGGCTCTAGATCCTGCTGCGGTCAACATCACGCTGATTATAAAGGCCAACGTTTGTCATTTTAAATTTAGGGGAGCTGGTTGTAGAAGAGACCAAACAAGGTCTAATTACATAAAGTATTCAAACAGCTGTCCTAATTAACCCTTTAATTTGATTAGATATGAGAGGCAATAACTTCACACCTGGAGTACCTTGCACACCGCACAAATGATTGAGGCATGAAACTTGTCATATGTTATATACAGTCTTTGGATACCCTCTGCATACTGCGAAAATGATCTGACCGAATTCAGTGTTAAAAATGAGCAAAAATGCAGAAAGTCAGATTGGCGGCATTATTGCAGAATAAAAAGAAAAGAGCTGGGATGTAATGTCAGTGCTGCTGGACTGGTGAGGGTAACGATAGTGAAAACCCTTACCGGAACCCAGAGGCCACAAAAGGAACATAGTTATGTCATGCAAACATAGAAAGGACATAACCAATGTGCATGGTGCCAGGGTATAAGTGTGGCTAACGATGAGTCATTTCTGAGCTGAATTGGCTTTGTTTCTTTTTTCAGCTCTATGCAGAAAACATGGAGGTTTGGACAGTGATGTAACAGGATGCAGAAGGGTTTTTTTTCTCACAAGCCTGCAAAACAGTGAACGAATGCAGCTAAGGCCTAGAGGACGTGCAACAAGACCACATCAAAGCCCAATATAAAAATGTGCCAGAAACTCTGAAAATGCAATTACTGAAATGAAAACTGATATGTTTACAATGATTAAAGACGTATATGGTCAATATTGTGTGCAATGTAATTAGTGTTATGGCTTTGTTTTTATTTGGCTTTTATGCAGTCTCCTCATGTGTTATTCAGTCTTTAGCTGTTTAGTGTTTTGACAGCCAGCGAGAAAATCAGTTCTGCATTCTGTAACATCACCTGTCAAAACCTTCATATTTTTTCACACTTTTTCCACACACAAACCCGGTCGAACTTGTTGACCTCCCGCAAGCAACCCTCTCCTGGCAGCTCGAGAGGAGGAAGCCATAGACACGTGACTCTTACGATGCATGTGATGACTAACTCTTGCTAAGTTCCACATTGTAGACACACCACGAGTCACGTACTACTTATGTCATTGGAGGATGACAAAGTTACTATATACTGATTCTGTGAATTTGCAGACCTCTGGTTAGTGACTGCTATAGAGCAACAGACCAAACAATCTGGACTAGTTAAACCCTTATTATTCTCCAGCAAGGCTGAGCCAACTGTTGCCACACCATTGCAGACCTCCAGCCATAGTTAGTAATGACATGGATGGAACTTAGACACCCAACTGCCTGGATCACGCCTGCTCCCCAAACACACATCTTATTGTGTGAACTGCCCGGAGGCCCCAAACCTTCATGTCTCCAACCTAGAGTGTCAGAGAGTCAAACCAGCCGGGTGAAGAGGCTGAGTGCTGAGTGCTGTTGTCTTTATTTTGGGATGTGTTTATGCATGGCAGAATGCCATGGGTTGCTCCTACTTCCCAAGGTCTTGTGTATATTTTTAGGCATTTGTCTTGCACTGTGCATGTGTGTGTGTGTGTGTGTGTGTGTGTGTGTGTGTGTGTGTGTGTGTGTGTGTGTGTGTGTGTGTGTGTGTGTGTGTGTGTGTGTGTGTGCTGTGAGCATGCTCCCTTGGTGATTCTCCTACCTGGCAGTAAACAGACAGCCCCTTTGGGAGGTTCGGTGCAGTCCACAGGGGAGACTGTGCACAGTTTCATGTGGCTTTGTGTTCTGTATTCTTTGTTCATAATAATAATATCAATACAATCTGAATAGGCTCTGCAACTAGCATGCTTTAATGTGGCTGGCAGCCAACAGTAACAGTGCATTACTTCCACCTGTTTGTGACGTGCACTATAAAAACTACAATATATGCTGGGGGCAATTAGGTCATTCTCATTCAATAGAAGTGCTTATGAGGCGATTTTATTCAGAGTAAGTGTTTATTAGGCTGAATTCAGGTTATGTTCACATTCCAGCTCAAAGTGACCCAGTTCTGATTTTTTTCCCCTCATATGTGGCACAGATCCAATGTTTTTGACTCATTGTGAGCAGCAACGGGCTGCATGGAGTTGCATTTTTTTTAAAATTCCAAGCTGGACTGGTTCAACATGTGGAAAAAGATCTGATTCTGAGATGTAACTTGTGTCTGCGTGGTCACGGCAGAATTGGTCAGTGTTTCCATGGCGATGATAAAAGTTTACATCAAAGTTCAACTGTGACAAGTCAAATGTCTCACCACAGCACTTTTTCACACCAGAGACCACCACAGTGTTAACTCATCTTAGCGACATGGATGAAAACAAGTCCTACCAGTCAGGTGGGAAAGAAACCAAAACTTTAAAAAGGGACCAAATTTCTGCTTGGGGAGACACTTTAGTGCAGGCAAACCTGAACTGAAATGTGCTCAAATTAATTTGTAAAAGTGAAACAACCAATCGTGTTAAGAGAAGAACATGGCTGCAGCGCTGCAGGAAAATAAATAACCTCGAAGCTAAATAGAAGCTAGCAAAAATTCCAGTAAAAAGAGCTGACGAGGTCATATATCTACATGCAACCTATATCTGTCAGATCAAATCTGATTTTTCACCATTTTTTTCCTCTCTTTAGTATCCATACATCACAGCATTCAACATGCTAATCGTCTGAATGCATGTGTCCCATGAGGTCACTTGTAAAAACAATTGTGTGAACAGCCTCCCTAAAGAGAACAGATTTGAAAAGCAAATCTGGTCTGAGCATTAAGGAACGGTGTGCAAACATAGTCAGCGAGAGCTGAGCTAACAGCGTTCAAATTTGCATGCTGAGTGTTTAATTGCTTACCTACAGACCATCCTCACCAGGGGGGAAAGCAACTGGTTTGGACCTGGGTGGGGGGGAAGAGATGGTGTGTGCACAGTCTGTTCAGTTTATCTTGTGTAAAGAAATGAAATGTTTAAAAAAAAGCTTGTGCAAAGTTTAGCTTGCCACGCCCTGTGCTGTCTGTGGGAGTGAAAAGGGAGAAATACGCAACTGGTTACTGGTGAATGGGCCTGAGCGAATCACACCTTCTGGCATTCAATATTTTCATAAATGTTGCATGAATTTGATAAACGTTAAAGTAAACATACATTTACAGAATGTAAACCAATCGTTGCAGTTGTTATACAGTAGACAGTATAATCTTGTATTGGGAAATATAAATGTTTTCCATTACAGTCTGCATCTAAAGTCAGGGTTGTTTTGGTTTCTTTAACACAGAAGAATTAAGTAATGTACTTTAACCGTAAGGGATGTTGTCTGTTTTTAGGGAGTGGAGAAATTGCAGGCCCCAAAGCCCTAATCACCATGTCAAAAAACTTGATAATAATTTTCCACATTTCTCAGAAATTGCCTTGTGAACCATCTTCCCACAGTTCAGCATGAAAACATTGCTTATGCCTGTCACCTTATGTTTCATTCACAGAAACGTAAAAAAACCGCCAAACTGCACACACATCGTTAAATTCATACAATATTGACACGCACATGTTTAAAATTAGCCACGAGTGCTAATCGTGGTAATTCTGCAATTTGCGCAATGTTTTTGCCTGGTTTATAGCTGTCTACACTGGTCTGGAATTCTGTTGTTCAAATCATTCCAACAGCCCTAGCGACCCATGGCTGTCACTTTCACAGAACATCACACTGAATGATAAAGAACTCTGGCAGTGCACGGTGTTCGCAGCCACTTCAAAACACCTCCAAGCCATATCTCCAGATTTGGAAAGCAATGTATGCTTTAGAAATGGCTCAGCTGCGTGTTCTTCATGCATAGGAATAGACTCTCGAAAACATTTAGCATCACAGAGTCAAGCTGTTTGACCCAAGGAAGTTCCCCCTCACCAATCCTGTGGCTGTCAAATCCGTTACTATTTTCCCACAATGGGCCATCTGAGACAGTGTCACTACCTCACAGCAGGAAAATTTGTTTATGGCAAGTAAAAAAAAAACACTTGGTACGACTCTTTTGCTGGCTGGCTGTCAGGGACTTCATGTACTGTGCTAAATATCATTCCACAAGTCTCTAAGGGGGATACTAAATGTACCAGTTTCATCCAATGTCCTGTTTGGCTAATGTTATACAGGTTGTAGAAGTTGCACCTGGTTCCTAATTAGTTTCTTTACCTAATGTGCACTGTTAATGGTAGCCAAAACCAACAGCAAAAATATGTATGTATATAAATATATATGTGTGTGTACACATTTAGACAGTAAAATGGTCAGTTTTTGTGGGAAGATTCTCTGCACACCGATTCGGTTTTGATCAGCCTGTATTGGTCTCACAAAAGGCACTCTCACCTCCACAAACCTCACTCCCAGCCCAGTTGGACTCCCACCGACACAGGGAGACAGGGCCGTTTGCTCTGTCACTGTAACCGCATCGCTGTCCCCGTCTGACATGCACCACGCTGTGCCGTTCGCGCTGTGCATAGCGCCCCGATCCAGAGGGGATCCCTGCGCCCCATGTGACATTACCAGCCTCCCCCAGGCGGAGTGTGATGACATGGAGATTAAGCTGGTTAGTGCCGGCCGTGGCAGCATGCCAGCAGATCAATGCCCCAGCAGATCTCTAGCTCATTTCTCATGTTCCCCCCTGCTATGTGTGATCTTGGGCATTCAGCTTTCAGGTATAAGCACAGCTCTTCTTGGGGAAAAGTTGGCACACTGCATATAAGCAACATTGTTTAAAAAGATGACATTTGGAAAAGAAATACCAGCAGCAAATTTGACAATGCAGTTAAGCTCCAATCCAACTACAGAGGTTAACAGCACCATTAGGGCCTAGGAAATGAGCTCAGAACTAAAAATCCTGCACCCACAGTACTTTTTTGTGCTGTTAGGCTGCTGAAAGACTGACAAAGCAAATAAAGTCATCATTATAAGTGTCAAAATGCAGTACAGTTTAATTTCTGTGTTTTAATAGGAAAACAGTGTAGTACTTTCAACTCTCCAATGACTGACTCTTCATTTGGCAGGTCAGTATGACGTCTGCCTTCATCCCTAAAAAAACCCCAGCTGTTAAGGCCAATTTCTGTCTTTTAAAGGTTTTGATTTCAAGGTAGCACTTGTAATTATCTCCTCAACAAAAGTGCATTTGCAGAACATCACAACCTATTTACAACCTGCCACCTTAATATAACACAAAAGAAGATAACTGTAAAATTTACACCAGTCTCTAACAACTGCCAAGGTCGCACCACAGTCCAACAACAAGTGTCCTATGTACCATAATATAGATTCTATATTATCCAGATGTGATGTATCTATGCAGTATTGGAAAGGTTCTGAGAGTTATTTTTCTGACTAGCTGCATGAATTACTACATCACCATTCTTAAACAGGAAGTAAAATAGGACTAAGTTCAGGTGTTGCCATGTGTAAATTTGGAATTTGGAACAAACATAATGATATGTAAGTGACCTGACAGCCTCTGCTTTGGTTGGAGCCTCCCATTGATTTAATCATTAGGAGACACGGGAGTGGCCTGATTGGATGATTGGTCATTTTGCCGGCCAGTCTGCTGGGGACTTTGCGCACTTGTCCTGTGTTTCTGATAGGCAAAGCCACAGTCAGCTTAGGGAAAAATATGTGGTGGACGGCGAAAAGTGGTGCAGCCCGACTCAACCCCAACCCAAGCCAAGGCATGGCTTTGAGTTTATAAACAAATGAGTTTTTTTGTTTTGTTTAAGTTTGGTTCATTTTGATTAATTTCGGTTCACTTTTTGATTTATTTCCTCTGATTGTTCATTTTGGTTTGGTTATTTTTATTACATTTCTTGGTTTTTTTTTTTTTTTTTGGTTGGGTTGAGATCCACAGAGAGGATCCTTCATTGCGAATGTGTGTGAGTGTGTGTGGCAGGCAGAGTGCAGCAGGGAGCCGACATGGGAGAGCAGTGGGCAGCAGAACCCCAGTCTGGCCAGAAGACATGGCTGGGCATTGCCCCGAGTGTAGTAAGGGACGAAAGCCATCCAAACAAACTGTGTGGGCGCACCTCGCTTTTGGTCTGTGCAGCATGAAACTATTGGTGACATGTACCGTGCTCTTTTGTTCTCCCCAGTGGTTCCCGTTCCAGCTACAGAAGACGTTGGGTGGCAGATGGCAGTGGGCTGGGAGAAGAGCTTGGCAGCACCCCGTCCTGGTTTTTATTTCGTTTACATTTTTATTTTGGGACACAGGAAGGCTCAGCAATGATGCATGAATCGACTCAAGTCCCACCTTTACGTTCTTTTTCTTGCAGTGTAGTGGGAGCGTGTGTGGGCCTCCCCCTCCCCAGTAAGAAAATCCCCTTGGGCAGCCCTCTCTCACAGGGCTCTGCCCCCATGGCACTGGAGATGGTGGTGGGGTGGGCTGCCACTGGGGGTGAAGAGGGTTGAGGGTGAGGGAGGTAAATGCCTGTAGCCGTCTGTCATGAACTTTTCGATTTTTGATAAAGTTTTACTGGCTGTGTCTCCTGGTCATTTGTGGTGGGTGGATCACTGTACCTGTGTTGTGGTGGTGAGGGCCAGCATAGGGGACTCCCAACATAAGCATAATATTAACTAAGAATGTGGAATATAAATTCTTTTAGTTAAGCGCTTGAAATTAAATTTTATGAGCCCAATTAGGGTGAAGCTGTACTCGGCTGTGAACAAATCAAAAATGACTGAGAAATCTAGCCTATAGTCTAGTGCCTAAGGTATATGACTGGGCCGTCTGAGGTTGGTGGTTCAAACTTCAATCCAGCCACAGCAAGAACACCATTGCTGTTGGGCCCTTGAGCAAGGCCCTTAACCCCACATTGTTCCCAGGGGGGACTGGCCCTTGGTTAGTCTAATCAACTGAAAAACAGTTTGGATGACAGCATCAGCTAAATGACTGTAATGTAAAAGTTAAAAAAAAATAACCCAAGTCATTCATTCATGGATATAACATGACAATACTCAAATACAGACTTTCACCTGGGAAATACTAATTACTCATTAGTTTCACCATTTTATCTCCACATGTGGTCATTGGTCCAACCTCATTCCCACACCACCAGCAGCATCAGGCCTCTGTCTTTTCTTGTCTCCCTGGGTAATTAATGGTTAGATTTGCATAAATGGATCAATTGACTGGCTTACTCTGCCTGCCCGCATTCCTGATGGATTAGCAGATCCAAGGGTCCACCACTTTTGCTTCACTAAGCCCCAGTGTGGGTGACCCATATGTTTTGCCATAATTTTTTCTGCTCCTCATATCAGTGTTGTTTGTCCTGATGATTGAAAGCACTGGAAGATCAAAGGTTGCTGTCAAAATATCGGGAGCTGTTAAATATGGCCACTTCAGAACATTTGAGTTTGAATGCTATAGGCACTACCCCAGGAAGGGTGGGGGTGGGGGTGGGGGTTGTGCTTGGCAAGTTGCATCCAAAACATTTGTTGATAGTTGACATGAAATTTAATGGAGCTGATATTTTGGTTCTTTTTTTCTATGGCCGCTCTGATAAATTTTCCGAGGAGGACTTCAGAAGCACAGACCACAGACGAAAGCTCCATTACCTTACAGGCACACAAGGGAAGGAGGGAGGGGAGAGAGGCGTCTATGGTTGGCTGAAGAAATATTCTTCCCAATTTTAGTTTGGATTTGAGGTTTTGAATTTTGGGCTTTCCTTATTTCGATGTTCCTTACTAATGTTTTTGACTGCAAACATGTTTTTATATTGAAGGTTAGGGACAAATACAATGTAGGGAGATCTTTTAAAAAAGGAAATTCATTTTATAATGCCAAATTTTTCAAATCTGACAAGAACTGCTTTTCTTTATTGTTCTACCACCATGGTGCATAGTCCTGTTTTTAATTTTAGGTACATTTTGCACAAAATAAATCGTGTTTATGTGTAAGGGTTAGGGTTTCTAGGGTTAGAGTTTCTAGAATTAGTGTTAGGGTTTGGGTTTCTAAAATTAGAGTTAAGATTTCTAAGGTTAGGGTTTGAAGAATTAGGGTTTGTAGGGTTAGGGTTTCCAATTCTAGGCATAGTCTAGGCATAGGGTTGGAGTTTCTTGTGTTGGGGTAAAGGTTTCCATAGGTTCGTGTTAAGGGTTCTATGGTTAGGCTTAGTGTTTCTAGGGTTACGGTTTCTAGAATTAGGGTTAGAGTTTCTAGAGTTAGGGTTTATAGGGTTAGGGTTTGTAGAATAAGGGTTAGTGCTTCTGTGGTTGGGTTATGGATTCTAAGGTTAGGGTTATTGAATTAGGGTTAGGTTTCTTGGGTTGGGGTTTTTGAATTAAGGTTAGGGTTTCTAGGGTTGGGGTTTCTAGAATTCGTGTTAGGGTTTCGATGGCTAGGGTTTCGAGGGTCAGGGTCAGGATGTCTAGAGTTAGGGTTAAAGTTTCTAGGGTAAGGGTTACTAGGGTTAGGGTTTCTAGGGTTAGGATTTGTAAAATTAGGGTTAGGGTTTCAAGGGTTAGGGTTTCTAAAATTAGGGTTAGGGTTTGTACGGTTAGGGATACTGTTTTTGGGGTTAGGGTTTCTAAAACTAGGGTTAGGGTTTCTAAAATTAGATCTAGGGTTTTGAAATTAGGGTTTCTAGGGTTTTACTAGGGGTTTCTAGGGTTTTTGTAAAATTAGGGTTATGGTTTCGAGGGTTGGAGTTTCAAGAAATAGGGTTTGGTTTTCAAGGGTGAGGGTTTCTAAAATTAGGGTTAGGGTTTCTGTAATTATGGTTCCGGTTTCTAAAATTAGGGTTAAGGTTTCAAGAATTAGACTCAGGGTTTCTAGGGATAGGGTTTCTAAAATTAGGGTTACAGTTTCTAGGGTTAGGGTTTCTAAAATTAGGGTTATGGTGTCTAGGGTTAGGGTTAGGGTTTCTAAAATTAGGGTTAAGGTTTCTAGGGTTAGGGTTTCTAAAATTAGGATTATGGTTTCTACTTTGGGGCTGAACTCCTTGCGTTTTCTCCCATTTAATCCATTCCTGGTCCCTTTTTTCTTTGTGTCTGCTATCTGCAGGTGATTTCCAGCCATTTTATGCAGAAAAATCAAAATTTTTGGGGTCTGATTTTTCTCACTATTTTCAGGTCTGCGGCTTACGTTTTTTTGGTTTTGGGCTCACTAACTCCTCTCATCTTCTCCCATTTAATCCATTCCTGGTCCATTTTTAATCATGCCTGCTATCTGCAGGTGATTTCTAGACATTTTAAGCAGAAAAATTGATTGTTTTGGGGGGTCTGATTTTTCTCACTTTTTTCAGGTCCGCGGCTTACATTTTTTCGGTTTTGGGCTCAACTAACTCCTCTCATCTTCTCCCATTTAATCCATTCCTGGTCCCTTTTTTAATCATGCCAGCTATCTGCAGGTGATTTCCAGCCATTTTCAACAGCAAAATCGATTGTTTTTGGGGGTCTGATTTTTTTTTGGTTTTGGGCTCAACTGACCCTCGCGTTTTTTATCATTTAATCCATTCCTGCTGCCTTTTTTCTTCATGTCTGTGATCTGCAGGTTGTTTCCAGCCAAAACCTAACCCTAATTTTAGAAGCCTTACTTTTAACCATAATTATAAAAACCCTAACCCTATCCTTAGAAACCCTAACCTTCATTTCACAAACCCAAACCCTAATTTTACAAACCCTAAACCTGGTTTTCGAAACCCTAAATTTAGAAACCCTAACCCCTAATTTTAAACCCCTAGAAACCTAAAACCCTAACCCTAACCCTAATTTTAAAACCCAAACCCTAGAAACCCTAACCCTAATTTTAAAAACCCTAACCCTAGAAACCCTAACCCTAATTTTAAAACCCAAACCCTAGAAACCCTAACCCTAATTTTAAAAACCCTAAAACCCTAACCCTAATTTTAGAAAACCCTAACCCTAGAAACCCTAACCCTAATTTTAAAAACCTAACCCTAGAAACCCTAACCCTAATTTTAAAAACCCTAACCCTAGAAACCCTAACCCTAATTTTAAAACCCAAACCCTAGAAACCCTAACCCTAATTTTAGAAACCCTAACCCTGGAAACCCTAACCCTAATTTTAAAACCCTAACCCTAGAAACCCTAACCCTAATTTTAGAAACCCTAACCCTAGAAACCCTAACCCTAATTTTAGAAACCCTAACCTAGAAACCCTAACCCTAATTTTAGAAACCCTAACCCTAACCCTAACCTAATTTTAGAAACCCTAACCCTAGAAACCCTAACCCTAATTTTAGAAACCCTAACCCTAGAAACCCTAACCCTAATTTTAAAAACCCTAACCCTAGAAACCCTAACCCTAATTTTAGAAACCCTAACCCTAGAAACCCTAACCCTAATTTTAGAAACCCTAACCCTAGAAACCCTAACCCTAATTTTAGAAACCCTAACCCTAGAAACCCTAACCCTAATTTTAAAAACCCTAACCCTAGAAACCCTAACCCTAATTTTAAAACCCTAACCCTAGAAACCCTAACCCTAATTTTAGAAACC